>CM057337.1:512520515-513120515 GCA_030015575.1 Agapanthus africanus
GGGTTGACTTTTGATTGAAAAAGAAATTCTTGTTTGTGTAAATCGAACAAAGCGAATGAGTTTCTTTGTGTCGGTAATTAGAATGTATAGAATGACAACCAAAAAATATTTTGACCGCAATCAAACTACGGTGTCAATTGTAGTTCATGAATGAGTGCGGATCGTCCACAGGGATTGCACGATTCGTTTGTATTATGATATACTTGAATTGAAAAGTTAAGCTAAGATAAACGAAAACATGATTCAAGAATTTATCAATTGATTCAGGTGTCACGATGTTTAATCAAGAATCAAGAAACTGATAAACAATCAAGAATTGGGTTTTGATGATATTTCCAATCAACAGTCAAGAATCTAAAAGAGGCTCGTAGGAATCGATCGGATCGATAGACGTGATGTAATCTTACAATTACGTGTTCTTGTCCTTCGAAGGATTGATACTAGATCGATGATGATCGACGAGAGTTACGGTTTTCTCATGAAACTAGGGTTTCATCTTATCCCTTGTTCTTTTGTCGATATCATTCACATTCTAGCCTCTAGCAATTTCAAGAAACGATCGTAACTCCCCAATTTCGAGCGATATCATTCAAGAAAGCATCGTACCGAAATGGGTTGTCGGTTCTTGAACTTGCTAGGGTTTACAAAACTTGTAGGAATCAAGAATCGTTTTCAGATACATTACATCATCATTCTATTGATCGTCTCGGCTCCTTCACGAGCGGAGTATTACTCAAACATCACAACAAGAATTACAACTAGAAATTTAGATTGAATCATGATGCAAGAATTTAAAGAAAACAAGATAAAAGAATATCACCTTTTATCTATATCAACACTTTGATTACAATCGCTCAAGAACTACAAGAGGAAGAATCTAAATTGTTGATTTGGCGTCGCTCGGCTCCGTGAGTCGCGGATCGGCTTTGACCACTTGCTCCGTTGAAGATCGGCTCGGCTCATAAAAGGTTGCAAGGCTTCTTGCTTGATGGGTACTCGGGATCTTGGCTTTTGGAGTTGAAATTAGGGTTAGGTTTTCACACAAGCCCTGTCACTAGACTTGTGGAAGAAGATGAAGAAAGAGAATGGTTCTAGTTTGATACTAGATTGGGTATCCAAGATTCTTTTACCCTAGGTTTAGGCTTCTATTTATAGACTTCCCAAACCCTAGGTTTAGGTTTGAAATGGTAGTTCCCTCCAAAAGTTTGTTGAGTCTTCTAGAAGGTAGTTTGTTAGGAGCTAGCTTAGGGTTTAAGCTAGGTTTAATTAGGCTTGGAAACCCTAGTTTGCTGATCTGGCAGAAACCCCTGGAGTCTTCTGAAAACTGAGATACATTTCTGAGCAGTGGGCCCTGAATGAAGCATTGTAGACCAAAATTTAGTGTCTGAATCCCTTGTCCCACCGCGGATCAGCGGCATTAGCAAGCCCCTGCCGCGGATCCGCGGCTCTTTGATGGGCTTGTCCTTTGGGTCTTCTGGTGTGGACTTGTGATGGAGTTTGGGGCTTCTTCTGATATGCTGAATTGTTATTGCTACTTTGTAGTGATACCAGATCTGAAGTTAGTGAGTTGGCGTATCTTTTGAGCAGTGTTGATTCGAGCATGCTTCTAGTTTCCTGCACAGACTTCGAAACACGGGTTGCGACATATAGAAATATTGCGATGCCATGCAATGCAGTCAATTTCCCTAGAAATGCCGGTTTTAAGGTCTAATACATGTAATCTGATATTTTGCGACAGTTTTGCTCATATGTAAAATATGAATGCCGTACACTTCTAAATGAGTGCAAATGATGAGGAAATTGCCGGCTAAAATATACAATATTTTCGACTAATCAACTTTGTTGACTTGTTGACTTTGTTGACTTATTGACTCTGTTGACCGGTTGACTAGGCTTGACTAGTTGACCATCATGATAACAATAGCTATCATTTCATGGCAAAGACTTTTGCTTGCTTGCTCTCTTGTGCAAAATGAGTGCATGAAATGATATGGCTATTGTTGCTTAAACCATCACATAATACTTGATTACTATGATGTGTTATGATGGTTTTGGATTATGAGAGCCAAGAGAAAAAAGTCTTCTCTCATTCTATCATTCTCATTCTCTCTCTTGTTCTTGAGCTCTTATCTTCCTCCTCTTGCTCTCCCTCTCTTTACTCTATGGTTCACTTGTCTCATGTGTTGAGAACCAAGAACCATAGATAAAATCCCAAACAAACTCTTCTCTACTCACTCTAGTTCACAAGGTTTGGCAAACCGAGTGAACTAGTTTCTTCAAAGTTCGAAGAAGGAGCCAAAGGTAGAAGCTTTCAGGTGGATCGATCTTCGGCGCAAGGAGACGACGGGGTGAAGCCGATCCAGACAACCATCGAGGCTTGAAGACGAAGGAGTTCAAGAAAGAAAGGTATAACCCCCTAACCGAGTAGTTAACAACTCCTAGTTAGGTTGTTAGTTAGATGTTTAACAAAGATCCGGTTTTGCGTCCATGTTACCACCTCTAGAAAATTATTTTTCACCAAATTCCGCTTGCCCGAAAGTACCGGGAGAGGTAGCATGGACTTACAAGGCGGTCATAACATCCATTTGCCAGATTTCGTAGTCATTATATGCAACGATGGCAAGCATGATCCGGATGGATTTAAGCATAGCCACTGGAGAAAAGGTTTCGTCATAGTCCACACCTGGTCTTTGACGAAAACCCTTTGCATCAAGTCTACCTTTGAAAGTCTCCACTTTCCCATCTACACCAAGTTTTTTCTTGAAGATCCACTTGCTCCCAATGGGTTTTACCCCTTCAGGAGCATCTTCCAAAGTCTATACTTTGTTGGTGTACATGGATTCCATCTCGGACCGCATTGCATCCAGCCATTTCACTGAGTCTCCACTCGTGATGGCCTGCTCGAAGCTAGTTGAGTCATCATCAACCATGATGCAATCCTCGCTCCCACCATCCATGAGAAAACCGTAGTATCTCTCAGGTGGGTGAGGAACTCTACTTGATCGGTGGAGTGGCCGGGGTTCATCGGGAACTACCGAATCTTCTGGTTCCAGTAAATCTTCAGTTTGAGTTTGTGTAGCCGGAATTTCTTCCAGTTCTACCTCACTGCCACTAATTTCTTTTGCAAGAAATTCCTTTTCTAAAAAGGTGGCATGTCGAGAAACAAACACTTTTTGTTCCTCAGTATGGTAGAAAAGATATCCATGTGAATGTTTGGGATATCCCACAAACTTGTATAGAACTGACCGTGCCTCGAGTTTATCCGGATTTTGCCTTTTGACATAGGCCGGACAACCCCATATCCTAACTCGTTTAAGACATGGTCTCTTCCCACTCCATATCTCATATGGTGTGGTAGGTACAGATTTAGATGGAACTTGATTCAATAGGTATGCTGCTGTCTCCAGCGCATACCCCCAGAAGGAAATAGGTAACTCAGCTGTGCTCATCATAGAGCGCACCATATCTAATAGGGTGCGGTTTCTCCGTTCCGATACACCGTTGTGCTGTGGTGTATATGGAGGAGTTAGCTGAGAGAGAATCCCATTCTCTTTTAGGAAGTCCAGGAATTCATTGCTCAAGTATTCACCTCCTCGATCAGATCAAAAGATTTTAATACTTTTCCCGGTTTGGTTCTCGACTTCTTGTTTATATTCTCTAAATTTCTCAGAAGCTTCTGATTTGTGTTTCATCAGGAATACATATCCGTATCTAGAGAGATCGTCAGTGAATGTAATGAAGTACGAAGAACCATCCTTGGCATGTGTAGGCATGGGACCGCATACATCACTATGTATCAGTCCCAAGAGTTCGGTAACTCTTTCTCCGTGTCCCGTAAACGGAGTTTTGGTCATCTTGCCTTTGAGACATGACTGGAAAGTATCATAAGATGAAAATTCAAACGGATTTAAATATCCATACTTATGCAACTTAGCTAGTCGTGTCGCATTGATGTGACCCAGTCTACAATGCCACAAGAAGGATTCGTTCAGTTCTGAACTCTTCCTCTTGTGTGTGTTTGTTATGCTCAGAACTGTTGATTGATTTAGAACATAAATGCCATTGCATAACGTGCCTGATCCAACCAACTTTTGGTTAAGAAAAATGTTCATAACATTATCCTGTAATACAAAATTATATCCCTTTTTACTTAGTAAAGAAACCGATATAACGTTGCATATCAGGTTCGGCATGTAATAACATTCGTTCAGAACCAATGTATTACCAGTTGGCAATACAAGGTGATATTCCCCGACGGTTTTAGCTGCAACAATTGCACCATTTCCAACCCTTATGTCTTTATCGCCTTCTCCAAGTTCTCTACCTTTCCTAAGCCCATGTAACTGATTACATATATGGGATCCTGACCCGGTATCTAATACCCAGGACGTAGAGGAAATGGAGAAACGGTTCTCTGTAACGAACACACCCGAAGAAAATGCATCAACATGTACTTTCTTCATACGGGTGGCATGGGAATCCTGGTATTCCCCTATATCCTGTTCAGTCTTATAACTCTTATAAGAAAGAACGGAACCAACGTTCCCCAGCACAGTATAACATGCAGGTTCGGTCAATACATCCATATTATTATCTTTATTAAGGCATAATATGGTCGCTACCTGGAGAGAGAGAGAAGAAAACACTTTAGCGTATGCTCTTGCAAGATCAGATTGGTTATTTATCTTATCTAATCAGGATGGCTCCCACTGTTTTTATCAAATCTTCCTCTAAACCCTAAAAGAAAAGACTAGCCGGGATTAATTACATCCTACAACTTCGCCAATCTTTCAGCCAGGCCAGTGTCGGTACTTTGAGGGAGGTTCCCCTTGCTTTCGCACGGACTTAATTAAAGTAAACCTCGTTTTCCCAGAGGCGTAACCTCGTTGACACCTTTCTAGACACCTACTTGATCGGCTAATTGTCCTATGTAAAACTCTCCCAGGGGTAACAATTACTCGCAGTGGGTATCGGGATCCAACTAAATCATAGAAGGTATGCAATCTCATTGCAAATCTCAACACTTGAAATTCCCGATAATATTTTTCCTCTAACCCCTATGACCTTGACAAAGGCCAACAAATCATAGGATGCTAATCAAGTTCAATCGGTCATTTCTTGATTGAATCAAACCCAGCCGCACGACCCTTGACAAAGGCCAACAAGGTCGTACGACTACCCTAAAACAATCTCCATCATATGCATAAGCAGATAAGCACTATTTAGCTACCACACACTACGCCTTGACAAAGGCCAACAAACGTAGCACAAATACTAAACAGTTCTTATCTGAAATGACGGAGGACTACGACAGGTTTTTCCGAAAACCCATTGCGTAATGAACTTGATATCGTTGTAGAATCGAGTGAATTTTTGAAATGGAGTGATTTTGAGGCTTTCATTAGTTTTGCTAAAGAGGTCACTCCTGGTGAAGGGATCTCGGCTCCTCATCAAATAAGGTGCAGGATATATCATATACATCACTATGCAAAGCAAAACTCCAAAAGCAATCAAAAACAAACCGAGTGTTGTAGCATCTGCCAGTTTTGCTAAAGAGGTCACTCCCGGTGAAGGGATCTCGGCTCTTTCCTCATCGAATAAGGTGCATGGTATATCATATATACCGCTATGCAGAGCAAGACTGTAGCTACCCTTTTTGAAAAAATCGATTCTACAACATCTTTTAGGTTTCTTTTCTTTCATTAATCACATTAATGAAGTCCCAACATTTAAATCACCTAAACATCACAAATAAATACGACGTACACTTATGCCATCCGCATTCGCCTCGATGTCCCCTCGTGCACAGTTAGGTTAGGTAACTAACGGCAGAGCAGGGTAGGGCTAGCGCGGGTGTAAAACATAAGTAACGTTTATATAATATATCATATATACTATATACAGTATTTATCACAGAACATCAAATGATCACATCACAGATATCGCAGCAGAAGAAATATATGAAACATTGGATATACTAGGACGTCCGTGTTTTATTTTGAGACTCTATAAAACACGGATTCCACGGTCGCGATGAATAGCTAAACCCACACCCCTATACCTCTACGAGAGTGGCAAGCAACCCTTCCAATTCTAGGGTTAGGAGACCCGGACTCGACTCCTCGAGTTGGTCTCCCGCTGGACCCTAGAACCCGGTTACTTGTGCTCCCCTCCTTGGGTCTATCCTAGTGCGGAAAAGTAAATAATATACAAGTGGTGACATCAACCTCGACCCGGAAGTGCCCTAATAAAAGAATATTACATACATTTAAATTTTACATGAATGAAAATAAAAACTCTCATCTCACATAAAACCCCCCGGCTATTCAGAACGCGACGATCCAATATAACATATCCAGCAACACAGAACATCACATGTCATCAACGTAAGTAAATATGCGCATCCCAATTGTCGTTAACATATAGTAACGAAACCGGCGATATCACATATTACACTTACGGTCGCAGAAAAGAAAGTGTAAAACTACAACATTTGGAATCCACAATCTCTTTAGACATCGTAAATCCGAAATGTCACATATTTCGCATTTCATGCCTAACTGTATGAATTCCACATATTGTATCACATTCCAGATAAATAGACAGTATTAAACTTTCCGATCGAATAATCAAATACTCAAGATTTCCATAATAGCTCAACTCTTGAGCGGAGTTCAAAGATTCCAGAATACGTCACAGTAGCAACGGTCCAGCCATAGAAGGGTCAAGCCAACGCCTCACATGTGGCACGCCGTACTGCCCCAAACCCTAAGGTTCAAAGGGCAGTTCAAGACGGTCACATAATCGAGTTAAGGTTTGTTGTCTTCTAGAGGGTCCATCGCGTCACATGCACGTTTTTCCGAAAAATTTAAACCCGAGAAAAATTCAACACTTGAATGTTTTTCGTGCTGGGAAATTAAAGAGTTAATGATATCCGTTCGAACATTTTAATACTTTCTTAATTATCTGGAAAAACATAACAAAATTAAATTCTCCGATCGAATCGATGGTTACAAAATGAACCCCTAAATACTCAACACTTGAGTCAGTTTAAAAATACCCATAAAATAGAACAATCAGATACATGAATTACTGTGCAAACCAACTGTCAAAGTCTCACTGTACGGCCGCGGTTCCGCGGCAAAAGCAGGTTATTGCCGCGGAACCGCGGCGGTCCATACATATTACGTCACTATTTTTGCGCCGTAATTCATAGAAATCCCTGCTGTATTTTTTAAGTATTTTTAACTCTGAAAAAACCCAGATTTTGAAAAAAGTCCAGAGAGGGGTTGATTTCGACGTTGTCGGGTTCGTTCAGAGTTTTAATTTCGTTAACAAATCGTCTAATACTCTAGCTAGGCTCTGATACCACTATAGGGTTACTAGGCACACTAACAAGGCTCTATAAGGTATCGACCATGCCAAAATTAAATTTTTATGTGCCGAATAACACTAAGCAAGATCGTATAATAGAGTTTAGGCGAAACAATTAGCTAGTAAACAACTTTACTCTAAAGGGAATACGAAATACAACCTTTGTAGATCGGTCCTTCACTTCTAAAGCTCCTTGATGAAGTCTCTTCGCTGCGATCGTGGTTCTCCCGGACTCTTGCATGGCTTCACGTGGCGAAAGGTGCGACCTTGCTTGAAGTCTCCGAGGCCGAAGATGATCTACGTCGAGGGAATTCCGACTCAAGCTCCTACTTCACAAACTAGAGAATTAGTGAAGCAAACACCCTATACTAAAGTGCTAATCTAGTAGAGGATGGAGAAATAGGAAGTGGGTTCTCTTTGGATTTTTGTTTCTCACAATCTATCTCACTTTTTCAAAACCCTAGCAAGCTTTTTCTCTTGCTCAATGTAGAAGATGATGAACTAAAGAAAAGAAAATGAGGATCATGATTAAGTGAGAATGCTAACCATGGTGAGTGAGTATCATATACTAACTCATGGTGGGACATAACCATGGCTAAGTCAAGTTGGTTAGGTTAATAAAAATCTAAAGAAAAACAAATTAAGTGGACTTTGTCAAAGCATCCAAAAGCTTCTACAAGCTTCATGCTTATGACATAAGCTTCACTAATTTGTAATTACTTTAAATAAATATTAACCACCATCCAAAATAGTATGGTATATGTCTTGCACACCCTTGTCTAGTGTATCATCAACCATGATACAAAAGAAAACACTTTAATATATATATCACATATATATATATACAAGTGTTCACATATGAGAAAAACCCTAAAGTGAACAAGTGTTAGCAAGTGTAAATTAGTATATCTAATATACAATTATACACTTAATTATTAAATCAACACTTGACTTAATAATCCGGTCATATCTCATATAACCGGCTAACATCCATTGTATCGATTTATCGAATCAACACTCGATTCGATACCCCGGCTATATCATATATAACCGACCGATATAAAAAGTCGCGAGAATTGAATACGGTATCACATACACGCATTTATTCTCGGTCTCGCACTTATCACATATGCGCTCCTATTTCGTTTTGCCTGAGCCAGTAAAACCTCTGTGTAGGACTCTAAAGATTCGTCAATACGCCGGCAGTAGGTGATGATCACATCAAGCACCCACAAGCCGTCAGCGGTACTAGCTGGACGTAACGGCCACCCGGGTATTGAGCGATCAGAAGATCAGCAAGCAAGCCCGCTCCAACTCCTATAAAAGCCTGCCGGTAACACTTCCCGTACAGTCCGGTCTCCTCGTCTGATATGTCGCATATCAAGTCTAGGGGTGGTAAACGTCAGACCCCAATAACCGATAAGTCGTGCCGATGTGAGGCTCATAACGGGTCGAGAAACTACTGGTACACTTTCCAGCAAATCTCTAATCAGCCCTAGCCAGGGACTTCCCTGTTACGGCCAATCGAGCACAGCGCAACATCAACCCCCAATACCGGGAGAGACGAAACCCCTCCTATCGCTCATTTCCTCCATGTGACTCGGGACTGTACCTAAAAACCACCGCTTTGCACGCCCTCATGGACGTGGAAAGGTGGAAATCAAAGCACAGTGGGAATCACACAAGACTCTATGACGATCTCGGGTCTACAGACTAACCTGCACAAGTGTCACCTGAGAACTGCCATCTGACGTAAGGTAAAATACCATCTGGGAGTTCTCGGCGAGTCCGTCCAGTGTACCCAATCTCCACTGAGCACCCGCATACCATCTCTGATGTCAAACACCAATGGATATGGGATCATCCATCGCCCATCTCATGGGTCGAGAAGCGTATACGCTAGTCTACTCGGGTATATCGATGCCCTATCTCGATACACCCTCGACTAGGGACCTTGAAGGATGTACTTATGGACTACCATGTCCCCACTAGTATGATCCGCATCATAGTCCAGGTAGTCAAGTACACATCCTAAGGGCTTTATCAACATGTAGCCATCAGACAGTATAAAGAGACAAGTATACATGTTAAGATAAAGAGCAACCAGATAGCATACTATCATATCGAGCAAGAAAGTCCTCTCTATATATGTCCAAGCATCCAATATAATATACATCATCTGTACAATACTGGCCTCTAGGGCATACATTCAACTAACAGGAATTTATCTCTCTTTTGTTTTCAATTTCTCACTCATTATCATCACATGTCAAAAAGCTAGAAAGCTTTTTTCAAGAGGAAGAAGAAGAACTATTTCATTAGTGATGAATAATGAAAACTTGTGTACGGTTAGAAATGCAACCATGGGTTATGAATGAAGACTTAACCCATGTAGAGAATTAACTATCGTAAAGGGTTTGGGTTTGGTTAAGAAATATCTACAAAATATCTTTACAAAATATTATAGTCAAAGTCAAAGCTTCAAGAAGCTTCTTGAAAGCTTCATCTAAGTTTAACCCTAATCCAAACCTAAACCATATTTAAACTCCACAAAGCATGTTGCATTTGTAACCCTAACATGTCACAATATTATATATCACATATACAATATTTATTGTAACAAAATAAAATAATACAATTAACATATATCACATATATATCAATGTATTATCCAAGTGAGAAAAAGAATCTTTAAGTGAGCTAATATTAGTTAATGTAATATAATATATCAAATATACAATTATACATTAAATTATCGAATAAACACTTGATCCGATAATCCGGCTATTTCACAAATAACCGACTAATATAATCTGTATCAGTTCATCGAATCAACACTTGATCCGATGACCCGGCTATATCACATATACCCGGCCGATATCTCATATCGCGAGAATCTAATATGGTATCGCATACACGTATTATTCCCGGTCCCGCACATATCACATATGTGCTCCTACTCCATTTTGCTCGAGCCAGGAAACCTCTGTGTAGGACTCTAAAGAATCGTCAATACGCCGGCAGTAGATGATGATCATATCAAACACCCACAAGCTGCAAGCGGTCAGCTAAACGTAACAGCCACAATTGAGCATTCAGAAGATCAATAAGTGAGCCTGTACATTCTCCTGTGAATCCAACCAGCAACACTCCCGTACAGTCCGGTCTCTTATTCTGATATGTCGCATATCTCGCCTAGGGGTGGTAAACGTCAGACCCCAGAAGCTTGATAAGTCATGTCGATATGAGGTCCATAACAGTTCGAGAAACTACTGATAACACTTACCAGTAGATCTCAGCAACCCTGGCTAGGGATTTCTAGTTATAGCCAATCGAACACAGCGCAACATCAACTCCCTATACCGGGAGAGACAAAACCCTTCCTATCGCTCATTGCCTCCATGTGATTCGGGACTGTACCCAAAAGCCACCGTTTTGCACGCCCTCTTGGACGTGGTATGATGGAAATCAAAGCACGGTGGGAATTGTTAGTGTATATGCCCTAGAGGCCATTACTGTATCATACTAGTTTGTATATTACTTGATGGAAGCTTAGGATATTCACAGTTGTATATACAATCTTGGTCGAAATGGTAGTATGCTACTTGGTTTGTCTCTACTTCAATATGTGCATGTGTTTCTTTTACCATATCGCTTATATACATATTAGTAGAGCCCTTAGAATCTTTGCTTGATTACCAGCGTTGTGATGGCGCTCACACTCGTGGGGGCTGGGTAATCCATAAGCACATCCTTATACAGGTCCCTGGTCGTTGGACTATCGAGACTGGGCATCGATACTCCGGAGTAGACTAGCGTATGCGCTTCTCATCCCAGGGGAGACGGTCTGTCCCACAGCCGTCAGTACGTCGTACTTGAGATAGTATGCGGGTGCTCGTTAGGTTACGAGTACACTGGACAGGACTCGTCGGGAACTGTTGGTTGGTATTATACCTATCGTCAGTTATCAGTTCCCATGTGACATGAGTACAGCTTAGTCCGCTGACTTGACACTGTCACTTCGCCTCGAGTGTGTTCCCACTGCACTTTGATTACTACCCTACCACGGCTCAAAGGAGTCGTGCAAACAGGTAGTTTTTAGGTGCAGTCCCAAAGCACTTGGAGGCAGTGACGGTTAGACAGGATTCGTCTCTCCCGGTATTGGGGGTTGACATCGCGCTGTGTCTAAGAGAGCCATTACACGAGTAGTCCCTGGCCAGGGCAAGCGGGATATACTGGTAGGTTTCCAGTGTTATCTCAGGGTGTTCTGGGCTACACTCCTACACGACTTGTACCGCTATTAGGGGACTGACGTTCACCGCCCCCTAGGCCCGCCATGCGATGTAACAGACGAACAGACCGGACTGTACGGAGACTGTCACATACAGGCTCAGTAGGAGTTCAGATAGGGTTCACCTCATCAGTCTTCTTATCGACATCTACCTGGGGACCGTTACGTACTGCTAGTGCCGCTTGCGGTCTGTGGTTAAACCCACTGCCAGCATAGTGTCGAGTCTTTAGAGTCCCACACAGAGAGCTATTCGCCTTTAAGCAAAATGAGTAGAGGTCGCATGGCTTTGCGACAGGGTTCGTTCACATCCGCGCACTTGTGCACGTTTGCGGTCCGGACAGCTTATACTAGCGGGCTTTCGTTTAAGCCGGATCCTAGTATATGATTTGGGATTGGTTTTATCTCATTGTATTCGTGTTCCTCGGATCACGAATACGGGTGCGTATGCACAGTTGCTTGAGACAGAGGGAGAGGACTTTGATTAGGGTTAATGACCATTGTCATTTTATTAACCCTAATGCTTATGTGTGTATTATGGTTAATTGATATTAGTTTAAATAATTGTGCATGGTTATGGTTGTTGACCATTTGACCTCCTTGACTTGTTGACCTAGGTTGACACTTTGACCATCATCATTTCATTTGGAAGATGCTCTTTGATCCTTGCAATTTGCATTAAAAATGAAATGATAATGGTCATGTCTTGATTAACCATGAAAATTATCTTGCTAATTATCTAATTACAATAATTCACACATATATGAGAGAATGCTTCATATTTTTCTCTCATTCTATCATTCACTTTCTCTCTCTTGTTCTTCCTCTCCCTCAAGCTCTCCCCTCTCATGTGTTGAGAAACACTTGAGCTTGAGAAAAACCTCTTCTTGATAATCTCTACTCTCATCTAGGGTTCAAGGATTAGCACTTCTTGCACCCTAGTTACTTCTAGCTTGGAGTTGAAGCCAAAGGTTGAGGCTTTCGGGTGGATCTTTCTTCGACGTGAGAAGACGACAAAGGTGACCTCTTTCCAATACTCCAAGGAGCAAGGAGAGAAGGACATAAAGCCCTAGGTATAACCTTTCTAACACTTAGCTAGTTTCTAGTTAGCTTTAGCTTGTTTTTGTTTAGCAAAGATCCTTCTTTGTCTAGTCCATGTTGCCTAAGTTGATAAAAATTTGATTTTTATTCCGTTTTCCGCCTCCCCGCAAGTACCGGGGTGGGCAACGTGGACTTACAGTGGTATCAGAGCCTAAATAAATATAAACTAGCTTGGTAGTAAAGTGTATGGAAGTTCGAATCGGAAAAATCGCAAAACCGAGTTTTCAAAACCCAAACTTTCTGTTAAAATTTTTTCTGTTCAAAATGAAATAATTTATACTCCAAAAATCGTCTCAGGGTTTTGTGAAGAAAGCCACCAAACCCGGTCCAGTGAATCGACCAAAGCGCTGCGGTTCCGCGGCAATAGCAAGCTATTGCCGCACAACCGCGGCCGTGTTGGCTCGGCTCTGGGTCGAGTTTGGTGCAATGTTTTTCTGGCTTGGTTTTGAGATTTTTAAGATGGTTTATATGTGCCCAGATTTTACAGAATAGAAATTTGTTTTTGGGGGCTTATAAATCCGTATTTTTTTTCGAACTTCACTACACTTTAGGGTTATATCTGTGATGTTTATATGTATTAAACGTCGGCTAATCGCTATATGTCGATTAGTGAGGGTTATACATATCTGTGATCTATGTTTGATGATGGTATGTGTATATGAATGCGTTGGATTGTCGCGGGTGAATAGCCGGGGTGGATGTGAGATGAGTGTTTCTTTTTCTTTCATTCATTGTAACATGTAAATTGATGTAATATTATTTTTATGGCCACGCAACCGGGTCGGGGTTGTAGCCGTCATTTTATAATTCTTTTTACTGTTTTTGCTCCTAGGATAGACCCATGGAGGGGGTGCATAAACTACCGGGTATCTCGAAGTGCCGAGTGGCCTACTCACGGTGGTGAGGGAGGTTGCTTCGCTTCGGGTACTTGGCGGGTAGTTTGCCGCACCCGTAGGGGTCTTTGGTGGGGTATTGGCTATTCACCGCGACCGTGTAATCCGTTTTTCGTTGCAGGCTCGAACGTATTGCGGATTCCTAGTATATCCAATGTATTCATCTGTGATCTGTAATGTCTATCATTGCTATATATTTATATATGATAACTATTTAGGCGTTGCTTATGTTTTACAGCCGCGCTAGCCCAGCCCCCGCTCTGTCGTTAGTTAAGTAACCTAACGGGTGATGACGGGGCCCCGTGGCGAATGCGAATGGCATAAGCGTATGTCATATTTTGGTTGTTTTCTGCAATGGTAGGATTAAATGATGGGACGCATTAAAAGAACTAATGCAAGAAAATAAACCAAGTAAAAGTCGATTGGAACACTTTGAAAACCACTCGGTTCTTTTCAAAACTAAACTTTTAAACGCGGAGTTTGAACCACTCCTTTTAAAAGCTATCTCGTTCCATCGATTATATCAAGTTCACTACGTTCACGGTTTCGCCAAAACCATTCGTAGCCCTCCGTCATTCCACATGAATGGTCAAAAAGTATTCAAGCTATGTATTTTGGCCAAAGTCAAGGCATAGTGATTGGTAGCTATTGGGTATTCATGTGCAGCATAGATAGATCCGTTGGTTTGGGACAGTCGTGCTGCCATTTTGGCCAAAGTCAAGGGTAGGTACGGGTGGGTCCAAATTAACCAGGAGAATGACGGGTAGAACTTGACATGTGACTTATGATATTTTGGCCAAAGTCAAGGTCATAAGAGTATGGGGCAAAAATCCACATCGGGAGTTTCATAAGTACTGAAACTTTCTAGCGCTGCATACCATTTGGAGTGTGATGATTCTGGTAGGATTCCTTCGGTTTTATCACGCGATGATATTTGGATCCCGATCCTACCGTGAGTATATGCTACTCCTCGGGAAAACTCTCACTTAACGATCAATGCTATAAACCTAGTAGGTGTCTAGAAAGGTGTTAGCAGGGCTACGCCCACAGGGAAAAGAGGTTACTTAATTAAGGAACTTCGCGAAAGCGTTGGAAAACCTCCCTCGAAGTACCGACACTGGCCTGGCTGAACGGTTAAGCAAGTATTGTACGGTGAGATTGATCCTGACTAATCCTTCTTTACGGTTTGAGAAGGGATTCGAGAGACAGTGGGAGCCATCCTGTTTAGAAAAACTAAAAACCACTCTAAACTTGCAAGAGCATCATGCTAAAGTGTTTCTTTTCTCTCTCCTAATTTCAGCGACCATTCAACATGACCGGACTTAAGTTATTACTAGATAAAAACATTTTGACAGGGCCAAACTACAAAGATTGGCTCAGGAATGTCAAGATGGCAATCACTTACGACAAGCTGGGGTATCTCCTTACCACCAAAGCTCCCCCTGTCCCAGGTCCCAAAACCAGTGTCGCGGATAGGGAAGTCCGCAAGACATGGGAAATAGATTGCGCGAAGGCCAAATGCCTCGTACTTGCCTCGATGGACAATGAACATCAGAGGAGGCACGAGAATATGGACCTAGAGTCCATATTTCTTCATACAAAAGAACTGTATGGAGAGCAGTCTCGTATCGCCAGATACGAAGTGTCGAAGAAGTTGTTTTCGACAAGGTTGGCCGTCGGATCATCGGTAGCGGAACACGTGCTTAAGATGATTGGCTACATAGAGGAGCTCGCAGAACTTGGGACCACGTTGGAGAATGAGCACTATACGGACTTGATTCTCCAGTCCCTTCCTTCCACTTACGCCCGGTTCATCCTGAACTTCAACTTACAGGAAAAAGAAGTTGAACTTTCAGAGCTCCTCAACATGCTGAGTAGTGCAGAGGGAACCCTACAGAAAGGTAGGGAGACATCCACTTTGTTTGTAAGAGGATCTTCCTCTTTTAGATCCAGGGCGAAAGCCAAGGGTAAGAAGAAGAAAACCCCCGCCAAACCAAGAGGCGGTGTTAGTAAAGTGGATACGAAGGGAAAAGGAAAAGCAACAAAGGTAGCGGGAAAGCTGGTGGGGAAGGAAGAATGCTTCTATTGTCACAAAAGTGGTCACTGGAAACAGGATTGCAAGGCTTGGAAGGCCAGAACACAGGATTTGAAGCGAGTTGCGGGTTCAGCTTCAGGTGTGTATGTTATTGAAAACTGTCTATCAATAAACTCTACATCCTGGGTATTGGATACCGGATCAGGATCTCATATCTGTAATTGTTTGCAGGCGTTGAGAAAGCGTAGAGTTTTGAAAGCAGGTGACATGACCCTCAGAGTTGCAAACGGTGCTAGCATGGATGCTGAGGCCGTGGGGGACTATCACCTGGGATTGTCGGATGGACACTTTTTGGTTTTGCGTAGTTGTTATTATATACCAAATGCAACCTGTAATATCATTTCTGTATCTTTATTATCTAAAGAAGGTTATGAATTTGCATTTGTAAGTAATGTAGTGAACATTCACCTTAATCAAGTTTTGATTGGGTCAGGTACATTGAACAACGGTATATACGTATTAAACCAACCACAGATTTTCAATGTCCAGAATACACACAAAAGAAAGTCTCCAGAAATCAATAAAACTTTCTTATGGCATTGTAGACTGGGTCACATCAATGAGAGAAGGTTGACTAAGTTACAAACAGAAGGATATTTGGATCCGTTCGAATATCAATCGTATGCAACTTGTCAATCCTGTCTCAAAGGAAAGATGACAAAGACTCCGTTCACTGGACACGGAGTAAGAGCGAGCGAGCTCTTGGGACTCGTACACAGCGACGTGTGCGGTCCAATGTCTACACATGCACGAAGCGGTTATTCTTACTTCATTACTTTTACGGATGACTTTTCAAGGTACGGTTATGTCTTCTTAATGAAACATAAATTCGAGGCTTTTGAAAAATTCCAGGAATATAAGAATGAAGTAGAAAAACAAACAGGCAAAAGTATCAAGGCACTGAGATCTGATCGAGGTGGTGAATACTTGAGTGCCGAGTTCCTGGGTTACTTAAAAGAGAATGGAATTCTCTCTCAGCTTACTCCTCCATACACTCCGCAACATAACGGTGTATCGGAGAGACGGAACCGAACCCTATTGGATATGGTACGGTCCATGATGAGTAACGCTGAGTTGCCGCGATCGTTTTGGGGATATGCGCTAGAATCAGCTGCATACCTTTTGAACCGAGTTCCAACTAAGACTGTGCCTACTACACCATATCAGATGTGGTGTGGGAAGAGACCCTATCTTAATCACATTAAGACATGGGGATGTCCAGCTTTTGTAAAAAAGCAGCATGCGGACAAGCTCGAGACACGCTCAGTACAGTGCAAGTTTGTGGGATATCCAAAGAACTCCAAGGGATATTTCTTCTATTGCGAAGAGGAACAAAAGTTGTTTGTTTCTCGCCATGCCCACTTTCTAGAACACCAGTTCATAGAAAAAGAATTAAGTGGGAGCGCAATAGAACTGGAAGAAATTCCAGAACCACGAGCTATTACTGAAAGCTTAGTAGAACCAGAGGGTTCAAAAGATCAGGACATTCCCACGCCACTCCGCAGGAGTAGTAGGAAGTCTCATCCGCCCGAGAGATACTACGGTTTTCTCATTGACGGGGATAGAGAAGATTGCATCATAGATTTTGATGAGCCTACTAGCTTCCAGTAAGCCATTCAGAGCGTCGACTCAGTAAAATGGCTGGATGCGATGCGAACCGAAATGGAGTCCATGTACACCAACAAAGTATGGACGTTGGACATTGCTCCAGATGGGGTAAAACCCATAGGATGCAAGTGGATCTTCAAAAGGAAGATTGGTGTAGATGGACAGGTTGAGACCTATAAAGCTAGACTGGTAGCAAAGGGTTTTCGTTAGCGACCTGGTTTGGACTATGACGAAACCTTTTCTCCAGTAGCTATGCTGAAATCCATTCGGATCCTTCTTGCCATTGCTGCCTTCCACGATTATGAGATTTGGCAGATGGACGTAAAGACAGCTTTTCTAAATGGACATTTAGAGGAGTGTGTCTATATGGACCAGCCAGAGGGTTTCATTCAGAGTAGGAGCAGCGGAAAGGTGTGCAAGTTGGTTAAGTCCATTTATGGACTAAAGCAGGCATCGCGGAGTTGGAACATCTGTTTTGATGAGACGGTCAAGGAATTTGGCTTTATCAAAAATCCAGATGAACCATGCATCTATTGTAGATTTGTAGCGAGAACTGTAGTATTCCTCGTTTTATACGTAGATGACATTCTCTTAATAGGAAATGACATTCCTATGCTACAATCTGTCAAGGGGTTCTTGTCACACAGGTTCTCCATGAAAGACCTGGGTGATGCCTCATACATTTTGGGTATCCGGATCTACCGTGACAGATCCAAGAGGATATTAGGACTTTCGCAGACCAGGTACATCGACACCATACTGAAGAGATTCAGTATGGAAGATTCCAAGCGCGGTAATCTACCGGCTTGTCATGGGATCACCCTCTCCAAAGAGATGTCTCCCAAGACTGATTTGGAGAGGGATCGCATGTCTATTATACCCTACGCTTCTGCGGTAGGCTCTATAATGTATGCGATGTTGTCTACCAGACCGGATGTGGCTTATGAACTGAGTGTGGTAAGCAGGTATCAGTCAAACCCTGGGGAGAAACATTGGATAGCGGTAAAGAACATTCTCAAGTACCTGAGAAGGACTAAGGAGATGTTCTTGGTGTATGGCGGAAAAGACCTCCAGATTGAGGCCTTTGCTGACTCCAGCTTCCAGAGTGACAAGGATGATTCCAAGTCCATGTCGGCTTTTGTCTTCACCCTCAATAGAGGGGCGGTGTGTTGGAAGAGCTCCAAACAGGAAACCGTTGCTGACTCGACTATGGAAGCGGAATACATCGCTGCATCTAATGCCGCAAAAGAAGCTGTCTGGATGAGGAAGTTCTTGAAAGAACTTCAGGTGGTTCTTTCCATTGTTGACCCAATACCTCTGTATTGCGACAACAACGGGGCTATAGCTTTAGCGAAGGAACCCAGGTCCCATCAGAAATCCAGACACATCTTAAGGCGATATCACCTAATCAGGGAGATCGTGGATCGCCAGGAGATCGAGGTTCGGAGGGTTGCTTCAGAAGATAACACAGCAGATCCATTCACCAAGGCCTTGCCCCAGACTCAGTTCGAGCGGTTGATCGAGATGATAGGTTTTCGATACGCCAGTACATGGCCTTAGTGCAAGTGGGAGATTGTTAGTGTATATGCCCAAGAGGCCATTACTGTATCATACTAGTTTGTATATTACTTGATGGAAGCTTGGGATATTCACAGTTGTATATACAATCTTTCTCGAAATGGTAGTATGCTACTTGGTTTGTCTCTACTTCAATATGTGCATGTGTTTCTTTTAGTATATCGCTTATATACATATTAGTAGAGCCCTTAGGATCTTTGCTTGATTACCAGCGTTGTGATGGCGCTCACACTCGTGGGGGCTGGGTAATCCATAAGCACATCCTTATACAGGTCCCTGGTCGTTGGACTATCGAGACAAGGCATCGATACTCCGGAGTAGACTAGCGTATGCGCTTCTCATCCTAGCGTGGGAGACTGTTGGTTGGACACGGCTGTGGGACAGTGTCAAGTCTGTCCCACAGCCGTCAATACGTCGTACTTGAGATAGTATGCGGGTGCTCGTTAGGTTACGAGTACACTGGACAGGACTCGTCGGGAACTGTTGGTTGGTATTATACCTATCGTCAGTTATCAGTTCCCAGGTGACATGAGTACAGCTTAGTCCGCTGACTTGACACTGTCACTTCACCTCGAGTGTGTTCCCACTGCACTTTGATTACTACCCTACCACGGCTCAAAGGAGTCGTGCAAACAGGTAGTTTTGGGGTGCAGTCCTGAAGCACTTGGAGGCAGTGACGGTTAGACAGGATTCGTCTCTCCCGGTATTGGGGGTTGACATCGCGCTGTGTCTAGGAGAGCCATTACACGAGTAGTCCCTAGCCAGGGCAAGCGGGATATACTAGTAGGTTTCCAGTGTTATCTCAGGGTATTCTGGGCTACACTCCGACACGACTTGTACCGCTATTAGGGGACTGACGTTCACCGCCCCCTAGGCCCGCCATGCGATGTATCAGACGAACAGACCGGACTGTACGGAGACTGTCACATACAGGCTCAATAGGAGTTCAGATGGGGTTTACCTCGTCAGTCTTCTTATCGACATCTACCTGGGGACCGTAACGTACAGCTAGTGCCGCTTGCGGTCTGTGGTTAAACCCACTGCCAGCGTAGTGTCGAGTCTTTAGAGTCCCACACAGAGAGCTATTCGCCTTTAGGCAAAATGAGTAGAGGTCGCATGGTTTTCCGACAGGGTTCGTTCACATCCGCGCACTTGTGCACGTTTGCTGTCCGGACTGCTTATACTAGCGGGCTTTGGTTTATGCCGGATCCTAGTATATGATTTGGGATTGGTTTTATCTCATTGTATTCGTGTTCCTCGGATCACGAATATGGGTGCGTATGCACAGTTGCTTGAGACAGAGGGAGAGGACTTTGATTAGGGTTAATGACCATTGTCATTTTATTAACCCTAATGCTTATGTGTGTATTATGGTTAATTGATATTAGTTTAAATAATTGTGCATGGTTATGGTTGTTGACCATTTGACCTCCTTGACTTGTTAACCTAGGTTGACACTTTGACCATCATCATTTCATTTGGAAGATGCTCTTTGATCCTTGCAATTTGCATTAAAAATGAAATGATAATGGTCATGTCTTGATTAACCATGACAATTATCTAGCTAATTATCTAATTACAATAATTCACACATATATGAGAGAATGCTTCATATTTTTCTCTCATTCTATCATTCACTTTCTCTCTCTTGTTCTTCCTCTCCCTCAAGCTCTCCCCTCTCATGTGTTGAGAAACACTTGCGCTTGAGAAAAACCTCTTCTTGATAATCTCTACTCTCATCTAGGGTTCAAGGATTAGCACTTCTTGCACCCTAGTTACTTCTAGCTTGGAGTTGAAGCCAAAGGTTGAGGCTTTCGGGTGGATCTTTCTTCGACGTGAGAAGACGACAAAGGTGACCTCTTTCCACTACTCCAAGGAGCAAGGAGAGAAGGACATAAAGCCCTAGGTATAACCTTTCTAACACTTAGCTAGTTTCTAGTTAGCTTTAGCTTGTTTTTGTTTAGCAAAGATCCTTCTTTGTCTAGTCCATGTTGCCTAAGTTGATAAAAATTTGATTTTTATTCCGTTTTCCGCCTCCCCGCAAGTACCGGGATGGGCAATATGGACTTACAGGAATCACACAAGACTCTATGACGATCTCGGGTCTACAGACTAACCTGTACCAGTGTCACCAGAGAACTGCCATCTGACGTGAGGTATAATACCATCTGGGAGTTCTCGGCGAGTCCGTCCAGTGTACCCAGTCTCCACTGAGCACCCGTATACCTTCTCTGATGTCAAACACCAATAGATATGGAATCATCCATCGCCCATCATATGGGTCAAGAAGCGCATACGCTAGTCTACTCTGGAGTATCGATGCCTTGTCTCGGTACTTCCACGACTATGAACATTTGAAGGATGTACTTGGCGACTACACTGTCCCCAGTAGTATGATCTGCATCATAGTCCTGGTAGTCAAGTACTCATCCTAAGGGCTTTATCAACATGTGACATAGAGACAATCAGAGTACATGTTAAGATAAAGGGCAACCGAATAGCATACTATCATGTAGAGCAAGAAAGCCATCCCTATATATGTCCAAGCATCCACTACAATATACATCGTATGTACAGTAATGGCCTCTAAGGCATACATATAACTAACAATCTCCCACTTGCACTAGGGTCATCTGTTGTGGTATCTCATACCCAACAATAAGCTGTGGTTGAAGTATCTCATACTCAACCATCCCATAAAAGTCTCTACTGGGAAATAGGCCTTTGTGAGTGGATCCGCACTGTTGTCCTCTGTGTCTACTCTCCTAACCTCGATCTCCCTGGAGATCAACCATCTCCATGATCAGGCGATACTGCCTAGGAATATGTCTGGATCTCTGATAGGACGGGGGTTCCTAGGCTTAAGCCATAACTCCATTGTCACACAATGGCAGGAACGAAGTTCATCTCATGAACTCATATATATCCAGACTGCCTCTTTGGTAGCATCCTTGGTAACGATGTATCTTGCCTTTAATCGTCTAGTAAGTCACGGTATCTTTCTTGGAACTCTTCCAACATACCGTCCCTCCACTCAGGGTAAAGACAATGCTTGTGACTGACATTTAGTCGTCCTTATCACCCTGGAACCTTTCCAGTGATTCTCCTCAGGATCGATTGATACCATCTCACTACACTTTGTGAGAAACCTAACATCCAATTAGATCTATCTCATAGATCCATAACCCAGGATTTATGAGGTATCACCTTGATCCTATAGAGAATCTTTGTGATAAGAGGAGATTGACCGAGCCTAGCATAGGAAACTCCTTCCCTATCAAGAGTATGTCATCCACGTACTATACGAGGATCACCACCATACTCCCTACTATCTTTTTGTATATACTTGGTTCATCTATCATTTTGATGAAGTCAAACTCTTTGACTACTACATCAAAACAGACGTTCTCCGCGATGCCTGATTTATCACATAAAACATCTTTCACACATTTCCGCTGCTCCCAATGTCTACGAAGCCCTCTGGCTGTGTGTTTATAGACGCTTTCTTCCAAATCACTATTTAGAAAAGCAGTCATGACACCCAACCGCCAGATATCGTAGTCATGGTATGTAGCAGTGGCAAGTAGGATCTGGATGGACTTAAGCATAGCTTTGAAAGTCTCAACTTTTCCATGTACACCAAGTAATCTTCTCAAGATATACTTGCTCCTGATGGGGATTTAACCCTTCAGATAAAGCAACCAAAGTCCATACTTTGTTGGTGTATAAGGATTCCATCTCAGATCGCTAAGCATCCAGCTATTCTTACAGAGTCCCTACTCCTGATGGCCTGCTCGAAACTAGTTGGGTCATCATCCCATGATGCAATCCTCTCTCCCACTGTCATAGAGAAACCGAAGTATCTCTCAGGTGGATGAGGAACCCTACCAGATCGGCGGAGAGGCTGAGGTTCGTTGGAAACTATTGAATCCTTCGGTTCTACCAAATCATCAGCTGCAGTTTGTATAGCTGGAACTCCTTCCAGTTCTACCTCATGACCACTAATTTCTTCACAAGAAATTCCCTTTTTCTCCAAAAGTGGTATGCCGAGAAATAAAACATCTTTTGTTCCTCGGTGTGGTAGAAGATATTCCCTTGCGAATGCTTGGGATATCCAACAAACTTCCACAGAACTGACCTTACCTCGAGCTTGTCCAAATTTTGCTTTTGACATAGGCCAGACAACCCCAAATCTTAACATCTTTAAGAGATGGTCTCTTCCCATACCATATCACATATGGAGTGGTAGGCATCTGATTTGGTTGGAACCCTATTCAATAGGTATGCAACTTCTTAAGTGCATAACCCCAAAAGAAAATAGGCATCTTAGTAGTACTCATCATAGAGCACACCATATCACATAGGGTGCGATTGCTCCGCCCCGATACACCGACGTGCTGTGGTGTATTCGGAGGAGTAATGCTGAGAGAGAATCTCATTCTTCTTTAGAATAGTCCAGGAATTTCGTGCTCAAGTATTCTCCTCCTTGATCTCATCAAATGACATAATACTTATACCCATTTTTGGTTCTCTACTTCTAACTTATATTCTGTGATTATCTCAAAAGTTTCGGACTTGTGTTTCAACAGGAACATATGTCTGAATCTTGAGAGATCATCAGTGAATGTAATGAAGTACAAAGAACCTGTCCTGGCATATGTAGACATGGGACTATCATACATCATCATGTATCAATCCGAAGAGTTCACTGACTCTTTCTCTATTTCCAATAAACAGAGCTGTGGTTATCTTATCTTTGTGACATGACTGGCAAGTTTTTCAAGATTTAAATCCAAACTAATTTAAATATGCATCTTTATGTAACTTCAGCTAGTCAGGTCGCATTGATATGCCCTAGTCACAATGCCTCAAGAAAGATTCGTTCATTTCTGAACTCTTCCTCTTGTGTGTGTTCTGTACGTTAAGAACTGTGGTTTGATTTAGAACGTCTATGCTTTTAGATAACGTGCCTGAACCGATCAACTCTTGATATAGGAAATGTTCAAAACATTATCCAACAATACAAAATTATATCCTTCTTTACTAATAAAGAAATTGATATGATGTTGTATATCAAGTTCGGTATCTAATAACATTCGTTCAGAATCAATGTATTCTGGTAATACAGGGTGATAACTGCCAACAGACTTGGCTGCAACACTTGCATCATTTCCAACTCTTGAACATTTCACCCATTCTTAGTTCTCTACCTATCTTAGCCTATGTAACAAATTACATTTACGGGATCCTAATCCGGTATCTCATACCCAGGACGTAAAGGATACTGAGAAACAGTTCTCGGTAATGAATACATCCGAAGAAGATGCGTCAGCATGCACTTTCTTCGTTTGGATGGCTCGGGAATTCTGGTAATCCCCTATTTCCTGCTCTGTCTTATAACAATTATAAGTTGGAGCGGGACCAACGTTCCCTAGCGCAGTATAACAAGCGGGTTCGGTCAATACATCTATATTATTATCTTGATTAAGGCGTGACATGGTCGCTACCTGGAGAGAGATAGAAGAAAACACTCAGCGTATGCTCTTGCAAGATTAGATTGGTTATTAATATATCTAATCAGGATGTCTCCCACTGTTTTAGTCAAATCTTCTTTCAAACCCTAAAAGGAAAGACTAACCGGGATTAATTACACCCTACAAGTTCGCCAATCTTTCAGCCAGGCCAGTGCCGGTACTTTGAGGGAGGTTCCCCATGCTTTCGCACGGACCTAATTAAAATAAACCTCATTTTCCCAGGGGCGTAACCCTTTGACACCATTCTAGACACCTACTTGATCGGCTAATTGTAATGTGTAAAACTCTCCCAGGAGTAACTCTTACTCGCAGCAGGTATCGGGATCCAACTATCTCATAGAAGGTATGCAATCTCATTGCAAATTTCAACTCTTGAAATTCCCAATAATATTTTACCCCTAGTGACTTATGACCTTAACTATGGTCAACAAATCATAAGCACTAGTCAAGTTCTACCCGTCATTTCTTGATTAATTAGACCCACCCACATGACCCTTAACTATAGTCAACAAAGTCATATGACTGTCCTAATTAATCACATCATATGTTATATAGGAAAACATCACTCAGCTACCGTACGCTGCGCCTTAACTATGGTCAACAATCGCAGCACGAATACTAAGTACTCTATTTCCTAAAATGACGGAGGGTTACGGCAGGTTTGTAAGAAAACCCTTTGCGTAATGAACTTGATATCGTTGTAGAATCGAGTGATTTTAAATAGAATGTTTTTGAAGGTTTTTCTAGTTTTGCCAAAGAGGTCACTCCCGGTGAAGGGATCTCGGCTCTTTCCTCATCGAATAAGGTGCAGGATATTTCCCAAATATCCCTATGCAAAGCAAAAACTATAAAAACAATCAAAAGACAAACCGAGTTTTGTAGCATCTGCTAGTTTCGCTAAAGTGCTCACTCCCGGTGAAGGGATCTCGGCTCTTTCCTTATCGAATAAGGTGCTAGATGTTCTACAAGGAACACCGCTATGCAAAGCAAGAACTAGAGCTACCTGTTTTTGAGACAAGTTTCTACAACATTTTTAGGTTTCTTTTAGTTTCATTAATCTCATTAATGAAGTCCCATTTTATAATGCTTCACAAGCATCACATTTGAAACGAAATCAGCAATATAACATATATCTCATATACATAATATAAACATTCGTCTCAGGTAGTAATATAATCTCATCACAGAACATTGCAGCAGAAGATAACATATGAAATATTGGATATACTAGGATTTCCGTGTTTTATGCGAGCCTGTATAAAACGAGGATTCCACGGTCGCGATGAATAGCCAAACCCACATCCTTAGACCCCTACGAGAGCGGCAAGCAACTCTGCCAATTCTAAGGTTAGGAGACCCGGTCTCGACTCCTCGAGGTGGCCTTCCACTGGATCCTGGAACCCGGTTACTTGTGCTCCCCTCCTCGGGTCTACCTAATGCGGAAAAGTAAACAATATACAATGGTGACATCATCCTCAACCCGGAAGTGCCCCAATAAAAGAATATTACATACAATGAATTTTACATGAATGAAAATGAAAAACTCTCATCTCACATAAAACCCCCGGCTATTCAAAACACGACGATCCAATATAACATATCACAGCAACACATAATATCTCATATAATCAACGTAAGCAAGTGTGCGTATCCCAATTGTCGTTGATGTATAGCAACGAAACCGGCGATACACCACATATTACACTTACGGTCGCAGAAAAGAAAGTGTAAAACTACAACAGTTGGAATCCGCAACCTTTTTAGACATCTCATGCCTAACAAAATGAATTCCTTACACATCGCATGCCTAACAATTATAAACCCCACATTTTAGTCTCAGTATCGAAAACACTTTTCAATATCAAGTCGGGCAATTCAACAAGATTCTCGACATCCTGATCGAATGCTCGTCGGAAAGTTTAGTAGACGGCCGCACCACCGACGCCATCAACGAAGTGCACTAAGGCGGAACACCGCTGCCGCGAGCACCCGAACGGATGCTTTTGGCGACGGGGTTCTCTTACAGTCACTTGGTCAGGGCTATGGGGCGTGGCTATCTATTAAGTTTACCCGGCGAGTATCCGCGTACGCTACGTGATTGCGACGGACTTTTGATCACATCAAAATCCCCTGGCAACCGATCAAATGAGACTAAACTGCTAGATTTATAACATTCAAATTAGTTATCTCATAACTACTTGTGGATTCCAAATATTGTATCACATTCCAGATAAATAGACAATGTTAAACTTTCCAATCGAATAAACAAACACCCAAAATTTCCCTTTTTGCTCAACACTTGAACTTAGTTTAAAAGCATCCATCACATGCCACAGTACCAATGGTCCAGCCGTAGAAGGGTCAAACCAACGCCTCACATGTGGCAACGCCCCAAACCCTAAGGTTTAGAGGCGGTTCAGACGGTCACATAATCGAGTTAAGGTTTGTGTTCTTCTAGAGGGTCCACCTCGTTACTTGCACGACTGTGAATGTTCTTTAACTAAGTAAAAATCCAACACTTGGAAATTTTCCGGCAGGGGAAAAAGTGAGTTATTGATATCCGTTCGAACTTTTTAACACGTTCTAGATTACCCGGAAAACTTAAACGAAGTTAAATTATCCAATCGAATCAACGAGTTTCCAATATATCCCAGAAGGCTCAACATTTGAGTAGAACTAAAAATTCCCAGAAGCATGAAAAATACCCAAGAATATAACCATAAAGTATTAGCCCCCAGCTCCCAAAGTTGGCCGCGGAACTACCGCCAAATGCGTGGTTTGGCCCCGGTTCCGCGGTCCTTTGAAGGAGTTAGGGCTTCGTACTTCACAGTAATTCTTAAAATTCCCTACATGATTTTCTGAGTATTTTTAATATGAAAAATTTCAACTTTTTGAAAAATTTCCAGAGAATGGGTTATTTCGAGGTTTCGGGGTTCGATCGGACTTCTAACTTCGTCTAGACAACGCCTAAAGCCCTAGCTTGGCTCTGATACCACTGTAGGGTTAGCTTATCACCTTAGCAAGGTTTTGGCAAGAATCAATTATGCTACTTTAAAATTTTTTGGGGTGCTAAACAAACCCTAACCAAGATCTTAACTAGAGCATTAGGGTTAACATAGCATGTAAACAACTTTACATCTAAGAGTTAGGGATTACAACCTTTGTAGTCCATTCCTTCACTTCTAAAGCTCCGTGTTGAGGTCCCGTCGCTGTGATCATCGAGTACCCGGACTCAAGAGAGGCTCTATGAAGAGAAAGATGCAAGCTTGCTTCCAATCTTCAACAACAAAGATGATCTACCTTGAAGAAACTCAAGCCCAAGCTCTTGCTTCACTAATCAAGTATTAGCAAAGCAAACACCCTAATCTATGTGGCTAGAATAGATGAGGATGATGAAGTAGGAATTTAGCTCTCTTTTGTTTTCAATTTCTCACTCATTATCATCACATGTCAAAAAGCTAGAAAGCTTTTTTCAAGAGGAAGAGGAAGAACTATTTCATTTGTGATGAATAATGAAAACTTGTGTGTGGTTAGAAATGCAACCATGGGTTAAGAATGAAGACTTAACCCATGTAGAGAATTAACTATGGTAAAGGGTTTGGGTTTGGTTAAGAAATATCTACAAAATATCTTTACAAAATATCATAATCAAAGTTAAAGCTTCAAGAAGCTTCTTGAAAACTTTATCCAAGTTTAACCCTAATCCAAACCCTAACCATATTTAAACTCCACAAAGCATGTTGCATTTGTAACCCTAACATGTTACAATATTATATATCACATATACAATATTTATTGTAACAAAATAAAATAATACAATTAACATATATCACATATATATCCATGTATTATCCAGGTGAGAAAAAGAATCTTTAAGTGAGCTAATATTAGTTAATGTAATATAATATATCAAATACATAATTATACATTAAATTATCGAATAAACACCTGATCCGATAATCCGGCTATTTCATAAATAACCAACTAATATAATCTGTATCGGTTCATCGAATCAACACTTGATCCGATGACCCGGTTATATCACATATACCCGGCCGATATCTCATATCGCGAGAATCTAATACGGTATCGCATACACGTATTATTCCCGGTCCCGCACATATCACATATGTGCTCCTACTCCGTTTTGCCCGAGCTAGGAAAGCTCTGTGTAGGACTCTAAAGAATCGTCAATACGCCGGCAGTAGATGATGATCATATCAAACACCCACAAGCTGCAAGCGGTCAGCTAAACGTAACAGCCACCCAGGTATTGAGCAATCAGAAGATCAACAAGCAACCCTGTACATTCTCCTGTGAATCCAACCAGTAACACTCCCGTACAGTCCGGTCTCTTCGTCGGATATGTCGCATATCTCGCCTAGGGGTGGTAAACGCCAGACCCCAGTAGCTTGATAAGTCATGTCGATATGAGGTCCATAACAGTTCGAGAAACTACTGATAACACTTACCAGTAGATCTCAGCAACCCTGGCCAGGGATTTCTAGTTATAGCCAATCGAACACAGCGCAACATCAACTCCCTATACCGGGAGAGACGAAACCCTTCCTATCGCTCATTGCCTCCATGTGATTCGGGACTGTACCCTAAAGCCACCATTTTGCACGCCCTCTTGGACATGGTATGGTGGAAATCAAAGCACGGTGGGAATCACACAAGACTCTATGACGATCTCGGGTCTACAGACTAATCTGTACCAGTGTCACCAGAGAACTACCATCTGACGTGAGGTATAATACCATCTGGGAGTTCTCGGCGAGTCCGTCCAGTGTACCCAGTCTCCACTGAGCACCCATATACCTTCTCTGATGTCAAACACCAATGGATATGGGATCATCCATCGTCCATCATATGGGTCAAGAAGCGCATACGCTAGTCTACTCTGGAGTATCGATGCCCTGTCTCGGTACTCCCACGACTAGGAACATTTGAAGGATGTAGTTGGCGACTACACTATCCCCACTAGTATGATCTGCATCATAGTCCTGGTAGTCAAGTACTCATCCTAAGGGCTTTATCAATATGTGACATAGAGACAATCAGAGTACATGTTAAGATAAAGGGCAACCAGATAGCATACTATCATGTCGAGTAAGAAAGTCCTCCCTATATATGTCCAAGCATCCACTACAATATACATCGTATGTACAGTAATAGCCTTTAGGGCATACATATAACAAACATAATGTATGCGATGCAATGTACCAGACCAAATGTAGCTTACGCGTTTAGCGTGGTGAGCTGGTATCAGTCAAACCTAGGAGAGAACCACTGGACAGCAGTGAAGAACATTCTTAAGTACCTAAGAAGGACTAAGGAACTATTCCTGGTATTCGGTAATGGGGACCTCCAGGTGGAGTCTTTTACCGACTTGAGGTTCCAGAGTGACAAGGATGACAGTAAGTCTGTCTCGGGTTTCGTGTTTACTCTCAATGGAGGGGCGGTCTGTTGGAAGAGCTCCAAATAGGACACCGTCGCAGACTCGCTGATGGAGGCTGAATACATTGCTGCTAACGATGCCGCAAAGGAAGCGGTCTGGATTAAGAAGTTCATTACTTGAGGTGGTTCCATCCATTATTAATCCAATACCTTTGTATTGCGACAACAATGGAGCTATGGCTTTAGTGAAAGAACCATGGTCCTATCAGAAATCCAGACACATCTTGAGGCGGTATCACCTCATCAGGGAGATCGTTGATCGCCGGGAGAACGAGGTGCGGAGAGTGGACACAAAAGACAACAAGGCGGATCCATTTACCAAGGCCCTCCCTCAAGCACAGTTTGAGAGACTATTTGAGATGTTGGGTATGCGATACGCCAACAACTGGCCCTAGTGCAGATGTTGGGTACTCGATACGCCAATATATGGCCTTAGTGCAAGTGGGAGATTGTTGGATATGTATACATGTGGATGCTTGGACATATGTATGTACCAGGACAATCTTGCTCGATATGATAGTATGCCATTTGGTTTGTTTTTATCTTAACATGTGCATATGTTTTACTTGTTATTGCGTATCATTTATATATGTTAATAAAGCCCGTAGGATCATTGCTTGACTACCGGTATTGTGATGGCGATCATACTTATGGGAGCTGGGTAGTCGATAAGCACATCCTTAAAATGTCCCTAGTCATGGGAGTATCGAAACTGGGCATCGATATTTCAGAGTAGACTAGTGTATAAGTTTCTAGACCCCGGCGTGGGGTGATGGTTAGTCCCACAGCTATCGGTCTTTCACACCTAAGATCATATACAGGTGCTCACTGGAGGTGAGTACACTGGACAGACTCGCCAAGAACTTCTAGATAGTACTATACATATCGCCAGATAGCAGTTCTCAGGTGACATGAGTACAGGTTAGTCTTCAGATATGAGATCGTCATTTGTCTCGTGTGAGTTCCTACTGTACTTAGATTACTACCCTACCACGGCTCTACTGAGTCGTGCAAACAGGTTTTAGTTGGGTACAGCTCCGAGCCATATGGAGGCAGTGAGCTATTGTTGGGGATTCGTCTCTTCCGGTATAGGGAGTCGATATCGCACTGTGTTCAATTGGCCAGCACCATAAGACCTTGGACAAGGCAGTTGGGATTTACTGATAGTTAGATCAGTAGTTTCCCGGATTGGTCCTGAGTCATATCAGCACGAATTATCGGGTTATTAGGGTCTGACGTTTACCACCCCCTAAACAAGGTATGCGATACTCTCAAACGAAGAAACCGGATTGTACGGAGATTGTCACGGATAGGCTGAGTAGGGATCCGGATGAGTTTGCTCGTCGGCCTTCCTTTTTGACAAGTACCCAGGTAGCCGTTACGTACAGCCAGTGCCGCTGACGTGCTTGTGGTTATGGATTTATCCAGTAACTTACTGCAGGCGTATTGTCGAGTCTTTAGAGTCCTACACAGAGGGTTTCCCTGGTTCAGGCGAAATGATGTAGTAGCCGTATTTTGATACGTGCAGGGTTCCGATCGAATGATTGTACTAGTTACCCGGACTTTCGATCGGATGGTTGATAATACTAGCCGGCTTGGGATTGAGCCGGATTATTAAATCAGGTATTGATTTAATAATTTACGTATATATATTTCGATATGTATATTCTAGTATTATGTTCTTTGTGTTATTCTATCTCTTTGGGTATTCGTATTTTGATATGAATACGGGTATGTATATACAACAGAGTGTATTCCGTATTTATACGGAAAATATTCTAGAAGGTGGACACCTCATTTTAGATTTATCCATTTATTTTAAATGGAAAATAAGGTGTAAAGGTAGTGAGGAAAGTATAGTGAGAACCATGCTTCAATAGTGTTGACAAATGAATTGAATATTCATTTATGCAAACTATTCAAGCATGGTTATGTTTTAAAATTGAAAAAAAAAGTTTTTTACAAAACCATGATTGATCTTTTCTCTCTCATGGATGGATTCATTCTCACCATTTTTCTTCTCTTTCCTCATTAGCCTTTCTTGAGCTCCTCCTCCTTCTTCATGAACTTCCTTTCTACAATCTCATGTGTTGTGAATTAAGTGAGGAAGTGAGATAGATACACACTAAGAACCACTCACTACATCCTAGACACTCTAGATTAGCAACCTAGAGTCTCTAGTTGCTCCACTAGATTTTTAGTGTGGAGCTAGAGCCATGAGCTACATTCCTCGGGTGGATCATCTTCGACGGAGGAAGACCGGCGGTCAAGATCAATCAAGGAGATCTCTAGGAGCAAGGGAGGAAGATAGAAGACCGAAGGACACAAATCTTTTGGTAAAATATTTCTATCATAGTAGTTAAGATCTCCATTATTAGCTAGTTTTGGTTTATGGTTAGATTCTAGGACGGGATTTTTTTGGGCGCCGGATTTTTAAACACCAAAATTTTTGTTCCGCAACAGCCACGGTAGATGGCCAGGGCACTAGGAAATCCCAACATCTCCCACTTGCACTAAGGTCGTTTGTTATAGTATCGCATACCCAACATCCGAAAAAGTCTCTCACACTGCGTTTGGGGGAGGGCATTCATGAGTGGATCCACCGTGTTGTCCTTCGTAACTACTCTCCTGACTTCGATCTCCCGGTGATCAACTATCTCCCAGATCAGGTGATACCGCCTCAGATATGTCTGGATCGATGATACGGCCGGGGTTCTTTGGCCAAAGCCACAGCTCCATTGTTATCACAATACAAAGGTATTGGATTCTCAATGGATGGAACCACACCAAGTTCAACAATGAACTTCTACATCCAGATAGCCTCTTTGGCAGTATCGTTGGCAGCGATATATTCAGCCTCCATCATCAAGTCTGCTACGGTATCTTGCTTGGAACTCTTCCAACATACAGCCCCTCCATTAAGGGTGAAGACAAAACCCAAGACAGACTTGTTGTCGTCCTTATCACTCTGGAAGCTCGAATCGGTAAAGGACTCCACCTAGAGTTCTCCGTTACCATACACCAAGAACATCTCTTTAGTCCTTCTCAAGTACTTAAGAATGTTCTTCACAGCTATCCAGTGCTTCTCCCATGGGTCTGATTGATATCTACTTACCACACTAAGTGCGTAAACTACATCCGGTCTGGTGCATAACATCACATACATGATAGACCCAACCGCAGAAGCATAGGCTATCACGTTCATGCGAGCCCTTTTCAAATAAGTCTTTGGAGAGAGTGATTCCTGATGTAGGGTTCCTAGGCATTCTTACAAGGGTTCATAAGGCATCAACCATGCCCGAATAAAATTTTAGACGTACCGAACAACCCAAAGCCGGGATCTTTGCTAGATTATTAGGGTTTAACATGCAAGTAAACATCTTTACAACTAAGTGTGAGGGATTAAAACCTTTGTAGTCTGCTCCTTCGCTTCATAAGCTCTGAGTAGAAGTCCCTTCGCCGCGATCCACGATCTCCCGGACTCAAGAGAGGATCCACGACTCGAACGATCCATGCTAGCTTGTAGTGTTCCTTTTCTCCGATGATCTACGTCGAAGTTGCTATAACTCAAGCTCTCTCACTCTAATGAGGTGAACACCCTAATCTAATTGGCTAGATTAGATGAGGATGATGGAGTAGTATTTATGCTTTCTTTTTATATCAAATCCTCACATGAAAACATCACAAAAGGAAAACCTAGTAAGCTTTCTCAAAGCTCAAGGTTGAAGATGAAGATGAAAAATGAGTTAAACCTTTTGTGATGAATAATGAAATGAATATATGAATAATAATGCAACCATGGTCAAGGATGACAAGGATAACTCTTGTAGAGAATTAACTAAGGCTAGGGTTTGGTTGGGTTAAAACAATGAGTCATAAGAAAATATCAACATAACATCTTCTTCATGACAAAAGAAAAGCTTCTAGAAGGTGCAGGAAAGAACTAACCCTAATCAAACCCTAACCTTGTTTAAATCTCCACAAAACAAGTTGCATTAGTAACCATATCATGTTACAATAATATATATCACATATATATTATATACTTGTAACAAAAGAAAATAATACAATTAATATATATCGCATATATATCAATGTATTATCCGATGAGAAAATGAAATAATAAAGCGACCCAATATTAGATAATGTAATACAATATATCATATATATTATTATACATTAAATTATCGAATCAACACTTGATCCGACAATCCAGCTATATCGAATATAACCGACTAATATATCATGTACCGATTCATCGAATCAACACTTGATCCGATGACCCGGCTCATATCTAAATATCGCGAGAATATAATACGGTATCTCATATCGCATAATCCTCGGTCCTGTCCGTTTTGCCTGAGTCAAGAAACCTCTGTGTAGGACTCTAAAGAATCGTCAATACTCTATGACGATCTCGGGTCAACAGACTACTCTGTACCAGTGTCACCGGAGAACTGCCATCTGACGTGAGGTATAATACCATCTGGGAGTTCTCGGCGAGTCCGTCCAGTGTACCCAGTCTCCACTGAGCACCCGTACACCATCCTTGATGTCAAACACCGATGGATATGAGATCATCCATCGCCCATCATATGGGTCAAGATGCGTATACGCTAGTCTACTCTGGTGTATCGATGCCCTGTCTCAACACACCCTCGACTAGGAACAGTTATAGGATGTACTCATCGACTACCGTGGCCCCACTAGTATGATCTCATCATAGTCCCAGTAGTCGAGTATAAATCCTAAGGGCTTTATCAACATGTGAGAGTAAGACAGTAAACCAATACAAGTCAACATGTTAAGATAAAGTGAAACCAAATAGCATACTATCATGACGAGCAAGAAAGTCCTCTCTATATATATCCAACCATCCATTATAATATACATCATATGTACAACAATGGCCTCTAGGGCATATACATAACTAACAATCTCCCACTTGCACTAAGGCCAGCTGCTGTAGTATCTCATACCTAGCATCCCAAATAATCTCTCAAACTGTATCTGGGGAATGGCCTTCGTGAGTGGATCCGCTGTGTTGTCCTTCGTATCTACTCTCCTGACCTCGATCTCCCGGCGATCAACTATCTCCCTGATGAGGTGATACCGTCTCAGAATATGTCTGGGCTTTTGATGGGACCTGGGTTCCTTGGCCAAAGCCACAGCTCCATTGTTATCGCAATACAGAGGTATTGGATGTTCAATGGATGGAACCACACTAAGTTCACTAATGAACTTCTTTATCCAGACAGCCTCTTTGGCAGCATCGTTGGCAGCGATGTATTCAGCCTCCATCGTCGAGTCTGCAACGGTATCCTGTTTGGAACTCTTTCAACATACCGCCCCTCCATTGAGGGTAAAGACAAATCCCGAGTGCGACTCAGAGTCGTCCTTATCGCTTTGGAAGCTGGAATCGGTAAAGGACTCCACCTGGAGTTTTCCGTTAGCATACACCAAGAACATCTCCGTAGTCCTTCGCAAGTACTTAAGAATGTTCTTCACAGCTGTCCAGTGACTCTCTCCAGGATCTGCTTGATACCGACTCACTACACTTAGTGAGTATGCTACATTGGGTCTGGTACATAGCATCACATACATGATAGAGCCTACTGCCGAAGCATAGGGTATCCCTTGCATACGAGCTCTCTCAAAATCAGTCTTGGGAGATATCTCTTTGGGGAGAGTGAGTCCAGAGATCGTGGGTAGGTTCCCACGCTTGGATTCTTCCATACTAAACCTCTTTAGTATGGTGTCAATGTACCTGGATTGGGACAATCCCAGTATCCGTTTAGATCTATCTCTATAGATCATTATTCCCAGTATGCAGGAAGCATCACCTAGATCTTTCATTGAGAATCTTTATGATAAGAAGAGCTTGACTGACTGCAGCATAGGAACATCATTTCCTATCAAGAGTATGTCATCGACGTATAATACGAGGAAGACTACCTTACTCTCTGCAACCTTCTTATAAATACAAGGTTCATCTACGTTTTTGATGAAGTCAAACTCTTTGACTACAACATCAAAGCAGATGTTCCAACTCCGCGATGCTTGCTTTAACCCATAGATGGATTTAAGCAGTTTGCACACTTTTTCGCTGCTCCCACTATCTACGAAGCCCTCTGGCTGAGTCATGTACATGCACTCTTCTAAATCACCGTTTAGAAAGGCGGTCTTAACATCCATTTGCCAGATTTCGTAGTCATGGTATGCAGCAATGGCAAGTAAGATCCGGATGGACTTAAGCATAGCCACTGGAGAAAAGGTTTCGTCATAATCCATACCTGGTCGTTGGCGAAAACCCTTTGCAACAAGTCTAGCTTTGAAAGTCTCAACTTTTCCATCTACACCAATTTTTTTTTAAAGATCCACTTGCTCCCAAAGGGTTTTACCCCTTCAGGAGTATTTTCCAAAGTCCATACTTTGTTGGTGTACATGGATTCCATCTCAGATCGCATTGCATCCAGCTATTTCACAGAGTCACCACTCGTGATGGCCTGCTCGAAACTAGTCGGGTCATCATCTTCCATGATGCAATCCTCGCTTCCACCATCAATGAGAAAACCGTAGTATCTCTCAGGTGGATGAGAAACCCTGCTAGATCGGCGGAGAGGCTGGGGTTAGTCGGGTACTACTGAATCCTCTGGTTCCACTAAATCTTCAGTTGCAGTTTGTGTTGCTGGAACCTCTCCCAGCTCTACCTCATTGCCATTAATTTCTTTTGCAAGAAATGCCTTTTCTAAAAAGGTGGCATGCTGTGCAACAAACACCTTTTGTTGTTCAATGTGGTAGAATAGATATCCATACGAATTGCTTGGATATCAAACAAACTTGCAAAGAACTGATCGTGCCTCGAGCTTGTCCGGATTTTTCCTTTTGACATAGGCCGAACAACCCCATATCTTAACTCGTTTAAGATACGGTCTCTTCCCACTCCATATCTCATATGGTGTGGTAGGTACAGATTTAGACGAAACTTGATTCAATAGGTATGCTGCTGTCCCAAGTGCATAACCCCAAAAGGAAATAGGTAACTCAGCATTGCTCATCATAGAGCGTACCATATCTAATAGGGTGTGATTCCTCCGTTCCGATACACCGTTGTGCTGTGGTGTATAAGGAGGAGTAAGCTGAGAGAGAATCCCATTCTCTTTTAGATAATCTAGGAACTCATTGCTTAAGTATTCACCTCCTCGATCAGATCGAAGAATTTTAATACTTTTTGCCCGTTTGGTTCTCTACTTCGTGCTTATATTCCCTGAATTTCTCAAAGGCTTCAGACTTGTGTTTCATCAGGAACACATGTCTGAATCTTGAGAGATCATCAGTGAATGTAATAAAGTAGGAAGAACCGTTCTTGGCATGCATAGACATGGGACCGCATACATCACTATGTACCAGTCCTAAGAGTTCCGTAACTCTTTCTCCGTGTCCACTAAACGGAGCTTTGGTCATTTTTCCTTTGAGACATGAATGGCAAGTATCATAAGATGATAATTCGAACGGATTCAAATATCCATCTTTATATAACTTAGCTAGTTGTGTCGCATTGATATGACCAAGTCTAAAATGCCACAAGAAGGATTCGTTCATTTCTGAATTCTTCCTCTTGTTTGTGTTTTCTATATTAAGGACTGTATTTTGATTGAGAATGAATATGCCATTATGTAACGAGCCTGATGCAATCAACTTTTGATTTAGGAATATGTTCATAACATTATCCTTTACTACAAAATTATATCCTTCTTTACTTAATAAAGAAACTGATATAATGTTGCACATCATGTTCGGTATATAATAGCACTCATTCAGAATCAGTGTATTACGACTTGGTAATACTAGGTAATATTCGCCAACTGCTTTGGCTGCAATACTTGCACCATTCCCTACTTGAACGGAATGATCACATTTTCCCAGTTCTCTACCTTTACGTAGCCCACGTAACAATTTACATATGTGGGATCCTGATCCGGTATCTAATATCCAGGACGTAGGGTGAACTGAGAAACAGTTCTCAATAACTAACACACCCGAAGAAGATGCATCAGCATGCATGTTCTTTGTTTGGGTGGCATGAGAATCCAGATATTCTCCTGTTTCCTGCTCAGTCTTATAACTCTTATAAGAAAGAACGGGACCAACGATCTCTTGCTCAGTATAATAAGCAGGTTCAGTCAATACATCCATATTATTATCTTGATTAAGTCCAGACACGGTCGCTACCTGGAGAGAGAGAGAAGGAAACACTTTAGCGTATGCTCTTGCAAGATTTAGATTGGTTATTATCTTATCTAATCAGGATGTCTCCCACTGTTTTTATCAAATCTTCTTTCAAACCCTAAAAGATAAGATTAGCCGGGATTAATTACACCCTACAATTTCGTCAATCTTTCAGCCAGATCAGTGTCGGTACTTGAGGGAGGTTCCCCGTGCTTTCGCACAGACCTAATTAAAATAAACTTCGTCTTCCCAGAGGCATAACCCCGTTAACACCTTTCTAGACACCTACTTGATCGGCTAATTGTCCTGTGTAAAACTCTCCCAGGAGTAACTCTTACTCACAGTGGGTATCGGGATCCAACTATCTCATAGGAGGTACGCTATCTCATTGCAAATTTCAACACTTGAAATTCCCGATAATATTCTGCCCCTAGCGATCTATGACCTTGACAAGGTCAACAAACCATAAATCGCAAGTCAAGTCTAACCCATCATTTCCCGATTGAATTAAACCTACCCGCATGACCCTTGACAAGGTCAACAAGGCCGTACGAATACCTTAATCCAATCACATCTCATGTTTTAGCAGATAAACATTAATTAGCTACCGTACACTGTGCCTTGACAAGGTCAACAAACGCAGCACGAATACTAAGTAAGATTTACCTGAAATGACGGAGGGCTACGACAGGTTTTTCAGAAAACCATGAGCGTAATGAACTTGATATCGTTGTAGAAACAAGTGATTTTTGAAAAGGAGTCTTTTTGAGACTTCTAGTTTCGCTAAAGAGGTCACTCCCGGTGAAGGGATCTCGGCTCTTTTCCCATCGAATAAGGTGCAGAATATATCATATATACCGCTGTGCAAAGCAAGAACTATATAAGCTGTCAAAAACTAAACCGCGAGTTTGTAGCATCTGCCAGTTTCGCTAAAGAGGTCACTCCCGGTGAAGGGATCTCGGCTCTTTCCTCATTGAATAAGGTGTAGGGCATATCATATATACCGCTATGCAAAGCAAAACTGTAGCTACCCCTTTTTTATAAAGTTTTGATTCTACAATATCTTTTAGGTTTCTTTTCTTTCTATTAATCTCATTAATAAATCCCATCAGCTTATGCTTCCTAAGAATCACAGAAGAAACGAAAGCAGTAATATTTATATATCAGCGTATATATATAGTATAAGCATTCGTCTCAGGCAGTAATATGATCTCATCACAGAACATTGCAGCAGAAGAACATATATGAAATATTGGATATACTAGGATGTCCGTGTTTTTAATACGAGCCGGTATAAAACACGGATTCCACGGTCGCGATGAATAGCCAAACCCACATCCCTAGACCCTTACGAGAGCGGCAAGTAACACTGCCAATTCTAGGGTTAGGAGACCCGATCTCGACTCCTCGAGATGGCCTCCCACTGGACCATAGAACCCGGTTACTTGTGCTCCCCTCCTTGGGTCTACCTAATGCGGAAAAGTAAATAATATACACTGGTGACATCAACCTCATCCCGGAAGTGCCCTAATAAAAGAATATTACATACAAATGAATTTTACATGAATGAAAATAAAAACGCTCATCTCACATAAAACCCCCGGCTAATCAGAACACGACGATCCAATATAACATATCACAGCAACACATAATATGTCATACCATCAACGTAAGTAAGTATGCATACACCGATCGTCGTTGATGTATAGCAACGAAAACCGGCAATACAAATACATACTACACTTACGGTCACAGAAAAGAAATTGTAAAACTACAACATTTGGAATCCACAATCACTTTAGACATCATAAATCCGAAATATCACATACTTCGCATTTCATGCCTAACTATATGAATTCCACATATTGTATCACATTCCAGATAAATAGACAGTATTAAACTTTCCGATCGGATTAATCAAATACCCAAGATTTCCTAAATAGCTCAACACTTGAGCGGAGTTCAAACAATCCTAAAATCTGTCACAGTACCAATAGTCCAGCCGTAGAAGGGTCAAGCCAACGCCTCACATGTGGCACACCGTACTGCCCCAAACCCTAAGGTTTAGAGGCGGTTCAGACGGTCACATAATCGAGTTAAGCTTTGTGTTCTTCTAGAGGGTCCATCGCGTTAGTTGCATGTTTTTCCGAAAGATTTAAACCCAAGAAAAATTCAACACTTGAAAGTTTTTCGTGCCGGGAAAAAGTGAGTTAATGATATCCGTTCGAACATTTCAACAGTTTCTAAATATCCGGAAAACATAACGAAATTAAATTTTTCGATCGAATCTATGATTACAAAATAAACTCCAGAACACTCAACACTTGAGTCAGATTAAAAATACCCAGAAACTATAACTAACAGATACGGATATTACTGTTGCAAAACAAAAGCCCAATTCTACAGTACGGCCGCGGATCCGCGGCCCAAGCAAGTTATGGCCGCGGTTCTGCGGCGGTCCGTACGAATTGCAGGCTCATTTTCAACAGTAATACTTATATTTCCCTGCTGATTTTTTTAGGTATTTTTAATACAGAAAAAATCACATTTTTAAAATTTGTCCAGAGAGGGGTTCATTTTGATGTTTCGGGGTTCGTTCGGAGTTTTAACTTCGTATACACATCGCCTAATGCTCTAGCTAGGCTCTGATACCACTGTAGGGTTCCTAGGCACTCTTACAAGGGTTCATAAGGGATCAACCATGCCCGAATAAAATTTTAGACTGCCGAACAACCCAAAGCCGGGATCTTTGCTAGATTATTAGGGTTTAACATGCAAGTAAACATCTTTACAACTAAGTGTGAGGGATTACAACCTTGGTAGTCCGCTCTTTCGCTTCATAAGCTCCGAGTAGAAGTCCCTTCGCCACGATCCACGATCTTCCGGACTCAAGAGAGGCTCCACGACTCGAACGATCCATGCTAGCTTGTAGTGTTCCTTTTCTCTGATGATCTATGTCGAAGTTGCTATAACTCAAGCTCTCTCACTCTAATGAGGTGAACACCATAATCTAATTGGCTAGATTAGATGAGGATGATGGAGTAGTATTTATGCTTTCTTTTTATATCAAATTCTCATATGAAAACATCACAAAAGGAAAACCTAGTAAGCTTTCTCAAAGCTCAAGGTTGAAGATGAAGATGAAAAATGATTTAAACCTTTTGTGATGAATAATGAAATGAATATATGAATAATAATGCAACCATGGTCAAGGATGACAAGGATAACACTTGTAGAGAATTAACTAAGGCTAGGGTTTGGTTGGGTTAAAACAATGAGTCATAAGAAAATATCAACATAATATCTTCTTCATGACAAAAGAAAAGCTTCTAGAAGGTGCAAGAAAGAACCAACCCTAATCAAACACTAACCTTGTTTAATCTCCACAAAACAAGTTGCATTAGTAATCATATCATGTTACAATAATATATATCACTTATATATTATATATTTGTAACAAAAGAAAATAATACAATTAATATATATCGCATATATATCAATGTATTATCCGGTGAGAAAATGAAATAATAAAGGGAGCCAATATTAGATAATGTAATACAATATATCATATATATTATTATACATTAAATTATCGAATCAACACTTGATCCGACAATCCGGCTATATCGAATATAACAGACTAATATATCATGTACCGATTCATCGAATCAACACTTGATCCGATGACCCGGCTCATATCTAAATATCGCGAGAATATAATACGGTATCTCATATCGCATTATCCCCGATCCTGCACATATCACATATGTGCTTCTACTCCGTTTTGCTTGAGTCAAGAAACCTCTGTGTAGGACTCTAAAGAATCGTCAATACGCCGGTAGCAGGTGATGATCATATCAAACACCTATAAGCTGCAAGCGGTCAGCTAAACGTAACAGCCACCCAGGTATTGAGCGATAAGAAGATCAACAAGCTAGCATGTACGTTCTCCTGTGAATCCAATCAGTAACACTCCCGTACAGTCCGGTCTCTTCGTCTGATATGTCGCATATCAAGTCTAGGGGTGGTATACGTCAGACCCCAGTAACCGATAAGTCGTGTCGATGTGAGGCTCATAACTGGTCGAGAAACTACTGGTAACACTTACCAGTAAATCTCTATATCAGCCATGGCCAGGGACTTCCAGTTATAGCAATCGAACACAGCACAATATCAACTCCCTATACCGGGAGAGACGAATCCCCTCCTATCGCTCATTGCCTCCATGTGATTCGGGACTGCAACTAAAAGCCACCGTTTTGCACGCCCTCTTGGACGTGGTAAGGTGGAAATCAAAACACAGTGGGAATCACACAAGACTCTATGACGATCTCGGGTCTACAGACTACCCTGTACCAGTGTCACCGGAGAACTGCCATCTGACGTGTGGTATATCACCATCTGGGAGTTCTCGGCGAGTCCGTCCAGTGTACCCAGTCTCCACTGAGCACCCGTACACCATCCTTGATGTCAAACACCGATGGATATGGGATCATCCATTGCCCATCATATGGGTCAAGATGCGTATACGCTAGTCTACTCTGGTGTATCGATGCCCTGTCTCGACACACCCTCGACTAGGAACAGTTATAGGATGTACTCATCGACTACCGTGGCCCCAATAGTATGATCTCATCATAGCCCCAATAGTATGTACTCATCGACAAATCCTAAGGGCTTTATCAACATGTGAGAGTAAGACAATAAACAATACTAGTCAACATATTAAGATAAAGTGAAACCAAATAGCATACTATCATGACGAGCAAGAAAGTCCTCTCTATATATATCCAAGCATCCATTATAATATACATCATATGTACAACAATGGCCTCTAGGGCATATACATAACTAACACCGGAACAAGCGGGCAAATTACCACGCTTAGAATCTTCCATACTAAACCTCTTTAGTATGGTGTCAATGTACCTGAATTGGGACAATCCCAACATCCTTTTAGATCTATCTCTATATATCTTTATCCCCAGGATGTAGGAGGCATCACCTAGATCTTTCATGGAGAACTTTTGTGATAGAATGAGTTTGACCGAGTGCAGCATAGGGATATCATTTCCTATTAAGAGTATGTCATCCACGTACTATACGAGAAAGACAACCTTACTCTCTACAACCTTTTTATATACACAAGGTTCATCTACGTTTTTGATGAAGTCAAACTCTTTGACTGCTACATCAAAATAGATGTTCCAGCTCCACGATGCCTGCTTTAATCCGTAGATTGATTTAAGCAGCTTGCACACCGTTCCGCTGTTCCCACTGTCTACGAAGCCCTCTGGCTGTATCATATACACCCTCTCTTCTAAATCACCATTTAGAAAAGCGATCTTGACATCCATCTGCCAGATTTCATAGTCATGGTATGCAGCAATGGCAAGTAGGATCCTGATGGACTTAAGCATATCCATTAGAGAAAAGATCTCAACATAGTCGACACCTGGTCGTTGACGAAAACCTTTTGCTACAAGTCTAGCTTTGAAGGTCTCAACCTTTCCATCTACACCAATTTTCTTCTTGAAGATTCACTTGCTCCCAATGGGTTTTACCCCTTCAGGAGCAACTTCCAAAGTCCATACTTTGTTGGTGTACATGGATTCCATCTCAGATCGCATAGCATCCGGCCAATTCACAGAGTCCCCACTTGCGATGGCATGCTCGAAACTAGTTAGGTCATCATCTTCTATGATGCAATCCTCGCTCCCACCGTATATGAGAAAACCATAGTATCTCTCAAGTGGATAAGAAACCCTACTAGATATGTGGAGTGGCTGAGATTCGTCGGGGACTATTGAATCCTCCGGTTCTACCAAATCTTCAGTTGTAGTTTGTGTATTTGGAACTTCTTCCAGCTCTACCTCTTTACCACTAATTTCTATTAGAAGAAATTCATTTTCTAAAAAGGTGGCATGTTGAACAATAAACACCTTTTGTTCCTCGGTATGATAGAAAATATACCTTCGCGAATATTTGGGATATCCAACAAACTTACATAGAATAGACCTTGCCTCAAGCTTGTCCGGATTTTGGTTTCTAACATAAGCCGGACAACCCCATATCTTAATGAAATTAAGACATGGTCTTTTCCCATCTCATATCTCATATGGAGTGGTAGGTATGGATTTGGTAGGAACCTTATTCAATAGGTATGCAGCTGTCTCAAGTGCATAACTCCAAAAGGAAATTGGTAACTCAGCAACACTCATCATAGAGCGCACCATATCTAATAGGGTGTGATTCCTCCGCTCCGATACTCCGTTGTGCTGTGGTGTATATGCAAGAGTAAGCTGAGAGAGAATCCCATTCTCTTTTAGATAATCTCGGAATTCCGTGCTTAAGTATTCACCTCCTCGATCAGATCGAAGGATTTTAATATTTTTACGCGTCTGGATTTTTACTTCGCTCTTATATTCCTTGAATTTCTCAAAAGCTTCAGATTTGTGTTTCAACGGAAACACATGTCCGAATCTTGAGAGATCATCCGTGAATGTAATGAAGTACGAGGAACCATTCCTGGCATTTGTAGACATATGACCGCATACATCACTATGTATCAGTCCCAAGAGTTCAGCAGCTCTTCTCCGTGTCCAATAAACGGAGTTTTGGTCAACTTGTTTCTGAGACATGATTGATAAGTTTCATAAGATGTAAATTCGAACGGATTCAAATATCCATCTTTATGCAACTTAGCTAGTCTGGTCCCATTGATATGACCAAGTCTACAATACCACAAGAAGGCTTCGTTCATTTCTGAACTTTTTCTCTTGTGTGTGTTATGTATATTTAGAACTATATTTTGATTTAGAACGTATATACCATTACACAATGTACCAAACCCAATCAACACTTGATTTACGAAAATGTTCATAACATTTTTTTCTAATGTAAAGTTATATCCTTGTTTATCTAATAAAGAAACGGATATTATATTGCACATCATTGACGGTACAAAATAACAGTCGTTCAAAATCAATGTATTACCATTTGGAAATACTAGGTGATATTCACCTACAGTTTCGGCAGCAACAATTGCTCCATTCCCTACTCTGAGAGATATATCACCCTTTTCCAGTTCTCTACTTCTCTCTAACCTTTGTAATATATTACAAATGAGGGATCTTGATCCGGTATCTAATACCCAGGATGTAGAGCAGACTGAGAAACAGTTCTCAATAACTAACACACCCGAAGAAGATGCATCGAATACTCTTTCTTCGTTCGGGTTGCGTGGAAATCCATGAATTCCCCTATCCCTTGCCCAGACATATGACAGTTGTCATAAGATAGAGCAGAACTAACATTCCCCGGCCCAGTATAATAAGCGGGTTCAGTCAATACATCCATATTATTATCTTGATTAATGCATGACATGGTCGCTACCTTGAGAGAGAGAGAGAAGAAAATACTTTAGCGTGCGCTCTTGCAAGATTAGACTAGTTATTATCTTATCTAATCAGGATGGCTCTCACTATTTTTATCAAATCTTCCTTCAAACCCTAAAAGGTAAGATTATCCGGGATTAAGTACACCCTATAAGTTCGCCAATCAATCAGCCAGGCAGGTGTTAGTACTCCGAGGGAGTCTCCCCGTGTTTTCGCATGGAACTAATTAAATAACCTCGTTTCCGCAGGGGCATAACCCCATTAACACCTTTCTTAGACACCTACTGGATTAGCTAATTGTAAAATGGAAAACTCTCCCAGGAGTAACACTTATGGGTATCGGGATCCAACTATCAAATAGAAGGTATGCAATCTCAATGCAAATTTCAATACTTGAAATTCCTAATATCTTTTTTTACCCCTAACAACCTATGACCTTGATAGAGGTCAACAAACCATAGGTCGCTAGTCAAGTTCAACCCGTCATTTTTTAATCGATTCGAAACCACCCACACAAACCCTTGACGGAGGTCAACAAGGCTTTGTGATTGCCCCTACCAATCGCATCAACATGCTGCAGATAAATATTACCTAGCTACCATACATTGTGCCTTGACGGAGGTCAACAAGCACAGCACGAATACTAAATACTACATATCTGAAATGACGGAGGGCTACGACTGGTTTTGAAGAAAACCTTTAACGTAATGAACTTGATATTGTTGTAGAATCTAGTGATTTGAAAAGGAGTGGTTTAAGCTCCGCTTTAAAATCGAGTAGTTTTCAAAATAAACCAAGTGGGTTGTAGTATATGCTAGTTTTTCTAAAGAGATCATTCCCGGTGAAGGGATCTAGGCTCTTTCCTCATCGAATGAGGTGCTGGATATTCATAATGGAATACCGCTATGCAAAGAAAGAACTAGAGCTACCTTTTTAAAAATTTTGATTCTACAACATCTTTTAGGTTTCTTTTCTTTTTATTAATCTTATTAATGACATCCCAACATTTATGTTTCTTAAATATCACAGATGAAACAAAAATAAAACACACATATATGCCATCTGCATTCGCTACAGGGACCCGTGTCTTCACCATAAGGTTACTTAACTTACGGCAGGGCGGGGTCAGGACTAGCGCGGATGCAAAACATATATAGTGTCTACTGGTATATCATATATATAAATAGCGCATTTGTCTCAGGCAGTTATATGATCACATCACATCACAGAAACAGCAGAAGCAGATATATGAAATATAGGATATACTAAAAGGTTCGTGTTTTAGATTAAGCCAGTAATGAAAAACACGGATTCCATGGTCGTGATGAATAGCCAAGCCCACACCCTTAGCTACGAGAGCGGCAAGCAACCCTGCTAATTCTAGAGTTAGGCGACCGGTCTCGACTCCTCGAGATGGCCTCCCACTGGACTCTAGAACCCGGTTACTTGTGCTCCCCGCTTTGGGTCTATCCTAATGCAGAAAAGTAAATAATATACATCAAATGGAGGCAACAACCTCAACCCGGAAGTGTCCCAATAAAAGAATATTACATACAAATATTTACATGAATAAAAATTGGAAAACTCTCATCTCACGTAAAACCCCCCGGCTATTCAATCACGACGATCCAATATAACATATCAACAGCAAAACAATAACATCACATGTCATCAACGTAAGTAAATATTGGTATCCCTAATGTCGTTGACGTATAACAACGAGATCGGGGATACTGCCAAATATTACACTTACGGTCGCAAAAAAGAAATGAAAACTACAATAATTAGAATCCGCATCATCTTCAGACATCATAAACCCAGATTATCACATATTCCGGATTTCATGCCTAACCATATAAACCTTGCATTTAAGTCTCGAATTGAAAACACTTTTCAAAAATTAAGTCTGGTAATTCAACAAGATTCCCGATTAAATGATCGAATGCTCGTTAGGAACTTTAGTAAATGGCCGCACCCCCGAGGCCGTCAACGAAATGCACTTGGGCGGAACACTGTGGTCGTGAGCACCCGAGTGGATGCTTTTGGCCATGGGTTCTCCTATAGTCACTTGGTCGGGGCTATGGGGCGTGGCTATCTACTAGTGTCCCGACGAGTATTCGCGTACGATACGAGATTACGACGGAGTTTTGATCCGAATCGAAACTCCGTAGCAATCCATCATTTGAGACAAAAATGCGAGATTTACAAATCGTTAACTAGTTTACACAAAACTAATCAATGTGGATTCCAAAAATTGTATCACATATACAAAACTATCTAGACGATTTTAAACATTTCGATCGATGTTTCAAACAATACCAATTCATAGAGACCTCAACAACTTGAGCCTCATCAAAAATACCCAGAAAGTCCAAAATGTCAATATGAAGCATCGGAAGAAAAACAAGGCAACAACACCTCAAGTCGGCGGTGGAACCGCGGCCTAAACATGGTTTCGGCGGCAGTTTCTCGGCCACTTAATGGAGTTAGGATCTCGTACTTCTTCTGGCTCCATCGAATTACCTGCATGATTTTCTGAGAATTTTTAATCGTGAAAAAATGAACTTTGAAAAAAGGACAGAACCTAGCCAAAAATATGGTTTAAAATGTCGATCGAACACTTTAACGTTATCTAGACATCGCCTAAGTCTCTAGCTTGGCTCTGATACCATGAAATTATGTCTTAGCACCTCTACTAGGTTTCGAGAAGCATCAAGTATGCAATTTTAAAAAATTAGAGTGCTAAGTATACTAACCGAGAATCGAACTAGAGAATTAGATGTTAGTTATATGTATGCCCTAGAGGCCATTACTGTACATGTGATGTATATTTTAGTGGATGCTTGGACATATATAGGGAGGACTTTCTTGCTCAACATGATAGTATGCTATCTGGTTGCACTTTATCTTAACATGTACACTTATTGTCTCTCTATTACATGTTGATAAAGCCCTTAGGATGAGTACTTGACTACCGGGATTATGATGCAGATCATACTAGTGGGGCAGAGGTAGTCGGTAAGTACATCCTTAGATTGTTCCTAGTCATAGGAGTATCGAGACAGGGTATCGATATTCCAGAGTAGACTAGCGTATACGCTTCTCGACCCATATGATGGGCGATGGATGATCCCATATCCATTGGTGTTTGAAATCAGAGAAGGTATACGGGTGCTCAGTGGAGACTGGGTACACTGGACGGACTCGCCAAGAACTCCTAGATGGTATTATACCTATCGTCAGATAGCAGTTCTCTGGTGACACTGGTACAGGTTAGTCTGTCGACCCGAGATCATCACAGAGTCTTATGTGATTCCTACTGTGCTTTGATTTCCACCATACCACGGTCAAGAGATCGTGCAAAAATATGGTTTTTGGGTACAGTCCCGAGTCACATGGAGGCAATGAGCGATAGGAGGGGATTCGTTTCTCCCGTTATTGGGAGTTGATGTTGCGTTATGCTCGATTGGCCATAACAGGAAATCCCTGGCCAGGGTTGTTGAGATCTACTAGTAAGTGTTATCAGTAGTTTCTCGAACCGTTATGGACCTTGTATCCGCATGACTTATCAGGCTATTGGGGTCTGACGTTATTCCACCCCCAGGCTGTGATATGCAACATATCTGACGAAGAGACCGGACTGTACGGTAGTGTTACTGATTGGATTCGCAGGAGTATGAGCAGGCTTGCTTGTTGATCTTCTGATCGCTCAATACCCGGGTGGTCATTACGTTTAGCAGACCGCTTGCGGCTTGTGGGTGTTTGATATGATCATTACCTCCTGCCGGCGTATTGACGAGTCTTTAGAGTCCCACACAGAGGTTTCCTGGTTCATGCGAAACGGAGTAGGAGCACATATGTGATATGTGCGGGACCGAGATTAATACGTGTATGTGATACCGTATTCTATTCTCACGATATGTGACATCGGTCGGTTATATGTGATATAGCCGGGTTATCAGATCAAGTGTTGATTCGATAAGTTATTACATTTGATATTAGTCGGTTATATGTGATATATCCGGATTATTAAATTAAGTGTTGATTTAATAATTTAATGTAAAATTATATATTTGATATATTAAATTACATTAACTATTATTAGCTCACATAAGCATTTCTCTTTCTCACTTATGATATATTAATATATATATGATATATGTTAATTGTATTGCTTTCTTTCTCAGCACACAAAATATATATGTGATATATATTAGTGTGTCATGCTAGATTACACATGCAGCATGGATGTATGAGACTCACAGCATCCTTAGGGTTAAGGTGAGGTTTTATTTGTTTTTAAGTAATTCAAAACAAATGGAATTTGTCATGGTTGATTAGTGGAAACTTGTAGAACATTGACTTAGTCCACTTGTTTTGTCATGCTTAAGATATTTATTAACCTAACCAATACCTTACATCATTGTTTAGTCTCTACATGGGTTAGTGTATGTCATATACTCACCATGGTTGCATTTCTAACCTAAGGTGATTTATTGTCTTCATCACTTGATCATCTTCCATTTAAGAAAAAGCTTGCTAGTTTTTTCTAAGTGATGAAATATTGTGAGAAAAAGAAATCTAAAGAGAGCACACTTCCTACTTCATCATCCTCTACTATTAGCCATTTAGTTTAAGATGTTTGCTTCACCAATTCACATATTAGTGAAAAGGTAGCATGAGCTTGAGTCTCCTCGACGTAGATCATTTTCGGCCTCGAAGACATCGAGCAAGTTTGTTCATTTCTTCATGTGAACCCTTTCTAGAGTTCGGATATTCGCTACTTGGAGTGAAGAGACTACTACACGGAGCTTTAGAAGTGAAGGACCGGTCTACAAAGGTTGTATTCCTCATTCACTTTGTATGGAAAGATGTTTGCATGTTGTTTTGTTTAATTTTCTAGTGAAGATTCTGGGGTTAGGGTTAGCTAGTACGGCAAATTCTTGAAAATGGCATGGATGATGCCTCCCAAAACCTTGCTGCCGCGCTACGTAACCATCCATTAGAGAATTAGGGTTTTGTAGCAAGGAAACGAGTTCTAAACTAAGTGATGGAAGTTTACAACCTTTGTAGACCGGTCCTTCACTTCTAAAGCTCCAAGCAGTAGTCCCTAGAACTCTTCTTAAGGCTCCACTTGAAGAAAGGATCGAGCTTCCTTGTAGTCTTCGATGCCGAAGATGATCCACCTTGAAATCTCTCTCACTCAAGCTCACTCTTCACCAATCAAAGTATTAGTGAAGCAAACAACCTAAACTAATGGGATAGATTAGTATAGGTTGATAAAGTAGGAGATTTTCTCATTAGAAATAATTTTCTCTTTTCTTTTCTCAACTCAAGAAAAACCCTAGCGGAAAAGAAGAAGGAGATGAACTTGGATGAGAGAATGAGAGGTTAAATGAACCATGTCATAAGAGATAAGAATGAGATGAGATGTGTATGATAAATATCTTAGAATAAAACAAGGAATAAGAAGTGAGTCATGGCTTCTCAAAACTTCTATAAGAAACTCAAGAAAATGACTCATTCTCTTTTTCTTTTAATTCTAAATTTTTTATCATTATCTCTTCTCATATATCCTCATGTGTGATCCTCACACATCCATGTCCTATGTATCATCAAGCATGATACAACACATTCAATAATCCGGTTATATCATATATAACTGACTAATATCATATATATATATGTATATCAAAACATTAAATCAACACTTGATTCAATTATCCGGTTATATCACATATAACCGGCTAATATTCAATGTTAAATATTAAATCAACACTTGATTCAATAATCCGGTCATATCATATATAACCGGCCAATATCAAATATATATACATAAGTCAAATCATTGAATTAACTCTTGATTCAATAATCCGGGTATATCATATATAACCTGGCTGATATCAAATATCGCTAGATTAGAATACGATATCATATAATCGTATTGAATCAAGCTCCCACACATATCTCCATACGTGCCCTACTTCGTTTCGCTTAAGCAAGGAAACATCTATGTGGGACTCTAAAGACTCGTCAAAACGCCAGCAGTAGGTAATGATCACATCAAATACCCACAAGTCGTCAGCGGTACTAGCTGGACGTAACGGCTACCCAGGTATTGAACAAATAGAAATCAACAAGCAAACTTGTCCAAACTCCCGTAGAGCCTATAAGCAACACTTACCGTACAGTCCGGTCTCTTCTTCTGATATGTCGCATCGAGTCTGGGGGTGGAATCGTTAAACCCCAATAACTTGATAAGTCATGCCGATGTGTGGCCTATAACCTTTCGAGAAACTACTGATAACACTTACTAGTAAATCTCATTAGCCCTGGCCAGGGACTTGATGTTATAGCCAATCGAGCATAGCGCAACATCAACTCCCAACACCGGGAGAGACGAAACCCCTCCTATCGCTCACTGCCTCCATGTGACTCGGGACTGTACCCAAAATCCACCTGTTTGCATGACTCCTTTGTGCCGTGGTAGGGAGGAAATCAAAGCATAGTGCGAGCTACACAAGACACTATGACAATCTCGTTTCTACAGACTAACCTGTACAAGTGTCACCAGAGAACTGCTATCTGACGATAGGTATGTTATCATCTAAGAGTTCTCGGCGACTCTTGTTCGGTGTACCCATTCTTTAATGAGTACATGTGTACAATCTTTGATGTCAAACACCAAAGGGTATGGGATCAACCATCGCCCCATACAGGGTCAAGAAACGTACACACTAGTCTATTATGGAATATCGATGCCCTGTCTCGATATTCCCTCGACTAGGAACTGTTAAAGGATGTGCTTGCGGACTACACAAGCCCCACTAATATGATCTGCATCATAGTCCTGGTAGTCAAGCCAACATCCTAAGGGCTTTATCAACATGTATTAGAGAGACAGTAAACTAAAACAAGTGTACATGTTAAGATAAAAAGCAACCAGATAGCATACTATCATGTCGAGCAAGAAAGTCCTCTATATATATGTCCAAGCATCCACTATATCATACAATAATGGCCTCTAGGGCATACATATTACTAACACATGTATCCTATACACGTGCACATCATGTATCACATACACGAAATGCCATCAATATCTTCTCAGCATCATATACTGTAGAGAGTGTGTATCATATACACTATACTAGAAACCGTATCTTAAATACGGTTATCAAGTCAACACTTGACTTGATATTCCGGCTTTGAAACCGGCTAGTATAACAGTCGTCCGATTGAACACGTATATCCAATATACATGTTTTATCGAACTCATATACGTAGCCTTGGCAGGCACTTTCGTTGCGGGACTTTAAAGACCTGTCAATACGCTGACAGTAGGTTATACAGGATCGTATTCGATTGAATTTGAAACACTTTCAGATTCAACCCCCTTTTGAGTTAACCCATAAGCTCGTCAGTGGCACTAGCTGTACGTAACGGCTACCCAGGTATGAGAAAGATAAAAGCAGGTCGACGAGCGAACTCGTCCGGACCCAACAAAGTCTATAAGTGACAGTCACCGTACAATCCGGTCACTTCGTCAAAGAGTATCACATATTGGGTCCGGGGAGTGGAATCTGTCAGCCCCCCAATAACCCGATAAGTCATGCTGACAGAGGACTCATAACCAAAGAGATAGAACTGCTAACACTTACCAATTTATCTCTACTGTCGTGGCCACCGACTTTTGGTTATAGTCGTGTCCTGCACCGTGCGATATCGACTCCCAATACCGGGAGTGATGAATTCCCTCGACCGCTCACTGCCTCCATGTGCTTCGGGACTGTACCCAACAAAAACCTGTTTGCACAACTCAGTAGAGCCATGGTAGGATAGTAATCTAAGTACTGTGGGAACACACACGAGACATTGTGGCGATTTCAAGTCTAGGGACTACCGTCTACTCATGTCACCAGAGAACTGCTATCTGACATTGGTATAATACCATCTAGGAGTTCTCGGCAACTCCATCTAGCGTAACTCATCCAATAAGCACGTGTATACAATCATCAGTGTCAAACACTAATGGCTATGGGATCAGCCATCGCCCCGTACAGGGTCATGAAACGTATACACTAGTCTAAACTGGAGTACAGATGCCTAGTCTCGATACTCCTATGACTAGGGACATTTAAGGATGCGCTTATAAACTACTAGGCCCAACTAGTATGATCCTTATCATAATCCTGGTAGTCAAGAAAAGATCCTATGGGTTTTATCTCATGTATTAACGATACACGATAACTAGTAACACGTATTCACATGACAAATAAAGAAAAACCAGATAGCATACTATCATCTCGGGTAAGACTGTTCTTGGTATAGACCCTCCTCGAATTCAGTAATTGCATTCATTCAACTACGATAATTGCCTTGAGGGCACCTATATCCAACAATCTCCCACTTACACTCAAGGCCAATAATTGCGGTATTGCATATACACATCTCATATGCTACTGTATACCCAACTTCTGTACTAACAGTTTTGCAAACTGTGTTCGAGAAACAGCTTTAGTTAGTGTATCCGGTACGATGTTTCTAATTCTATCTCTCTGAATCTCAACTTCACGGAGATCAACTATCTCCTGAAATGAGCGATACTTACCCTAGAATATTGTTTGTATACCTGATGGGACCTAGTTCACAAATGAATGTATTTATCCAAACAAATACTTGGGATGTATCCTCTGCTGATTCACAATCAGCATCTAGCGCCTTGACTACCTCAGTATTGTTAGTGATTTGTATGCCTTAGATGCCATTATTGTATGATATAGTGGATGCTTGGACATATATATGGAGGACTTTCTTGCTAGATATGATAGTATGCTATCTAGTTGTCTTTATCTTAACATGGTCACTGGTATTATTATGTTGTCTCTCATATACATGTTGATAAAACCCTTAGGATGTAGGCTTGACTACCAGGACTATGATACGGATCATACTACTGGGACCTGGGTAGTCCACAAGCACATCCTTCAATTGTTCCTGGTCGAGGGAATATCGAGACAGGGCATCGATATTCCAGGATAGACTAGTGTGTACGTTTCTTGACCATGTATGGGGCGATGGTTGATCCCATATCCATTGGTGTTTGACATCAAAGATTGTACACAGGTGCTCATTAGAGAATGGGTACACCGAACAGGACTCGCCGAGAACTCCTAGATGGTACTATACCTATCGTCATTTAGCAGTTCTCTGGTGACACTGGTACAAGTTAGTCTGTAGACCGAAGATCGTCATAGAATCTTGTGTGGTTCCCACTATGCTTTGATTTCTTCCCTACCACGACTCAAAGGAGTCGTGCAAACAGGTGGATTTTGGGTACAGTCCCGATTCACATGGAGGAAATGAGCGATAGGAAGGGTTTCGTCTCTCCCGGTATAGGGAGTTGATGTTGCGGTATGCTCGATCAGCTATAACAGGAAGTCCTTGGCAAGGGCTGTTGATAAGATTTACTGGTAAATGATATCAGTAGTTTCTCGTACCGTTATAGGCCTTACATCGGCATAACTTATCAAGCTATTAGGGTCTGACGATTCCACCCCCAGACTCGATATGTGACATATCAGACGAAGAGACCGGACTGTATGGTAAGTGTTACTTATAGGCTTCATGGGAGTTTGGACAAACTTGCTTATTGATCTTCTATTCGTTCAATACCTGGGTAGCCGTTACATCCATCTAATATCGCTGACGGCTTGTGGGTAATTGATGTGATCATCACCTACTGCTAGCGTATTGACGAGTCTTTAGAGTCCCACATAGAAGTTTCCTGGTTCAAGCGAAACGAAGTAGGGCACATATGTTGATATGTGCGGGGGCCTGATTAAATACGAGTATGAGATACCGTATTGTAATCTGGCAGTTATTTGTTACCGGGTAGGTTATATGTGATATAACCGGATTATTGAATCAAGTGTTTATTTGATAATGTGATATGCAGATAAATGATATTAGTTGGTTATATGTGATATAACCGGATTATTAAATCAAGTGTTGATTTAATAATATGATATATATTTATATTTGATAAAATTATATATTAACTAATATTGTTAGCTCACTAATTATTCTTCATAATATATATATTAATGTGTGTGTGTGTATGAAGCATGGCATGGATTTTCTATTTTTAGAAAATAGAAAATGTGAGGTGGAAAATGGGGAGACTTTTGTGGAGGGGTGAAGCATGGCTTTGCTTTATATTATATTGGTTTGGATCTACTATAGAAGCATGGTTCAATTTTATATTGAATTGAATTCCATGCTTCAATAATAGAGTTGATATTTGTGAAGCCATCCAACACTTCATTCTACACTTGAGTTATTTTCTTCACTTGAGAGCTCATGTAATGAGTTGCTCTCTAGCTCTTTCCATCTTCTTCACCTCCACCTCCAAGCTCAATCCCTCACATGAGTTGTGAACCCTTGAGCTTGTGAGAACCCTAGTGAGCAAACAAAACCCTTACTTCACCATCCTACACTAGATTAGCACTTTGGTGTAGTGTGTTTACTTCACTAATAAATTTAGTGAAGAGGTAGCTTGGATTAGCGGACTTCGGGTGGATCATCTTCGGCACGAAGGTCGTCGAAGGAAGTTCGTTCAACCTTCAAGTGGAGCCTAGTGGAGTCGCGTGGACTACAACTCGGAGCTTTAGAAGAGGAGGACACGATCTACAAAGGTTGTAGCCATCCATCTCTTAGTATAAATCTTATGATATCATCATAGAAACCCTAATAGTCTAGTTTGATCCTTGTGTAGTGTTGATTAGCACCTAGAAAATTTTAAAATTTCATATGTGATGCTGGTTTTGACCCTACCATGGTGCTAGCAAACACTTTCATGGTATCAGAACCAATCTAGAAGATTAGAGAAAGTCTTTACGATGTTAAAGTGTTCGATCGAGTTTCGAAACCCACAAAATAGCATGTTTCTATCGATTTTTCAAAAGTTGAAATTTTTGTGATTAAAAATATTCAAAAAATCGTGCAGGGTTTTTAATGGAGCCAGAAGAAATTTGAAACCCTAACTCCTCAAAAGCGCCGTGGAACCACGGCCCAAACCCTAGTTTGGCCGCGCGATTCCACCGCAGTTTGGGGTGTGTTAGGATTTATTTTTCTTGTGCTGTTCCATTTGAATATTTGGCACTTTCTGGATGTTTTTAATGAGACTCAAGTTGTTGAGGTCTCTGCATTTTGTGGGTGTTCGATAAATTGATCGAAATGTTTAGCGTTGTATGGATGATGATGATATGTGATACAATATTTGGAATCCACAATAATTAGTTTTGTGAAAACTAGTTAGTATATTGTAAATCTAGCCGTTTAGTCTCGTTTAATCGATTGTCACAGAGTTTTGATTTGGATCGATATTCCATCACAATCGCGTATAGTATGCGATCACTTAGTCGGGAATCTTATTGAATTATCCGACAGCTTATTGAAAAGAGTTTTCAATTTGAGACTAAAAAGAAAGGTTTATAAGTTAGGCATGAAATTCGAAATATGAGATATTCTGGGTTTATGATGTCTAAGGTATTTGCGGATTCTAATTATTGTAGTTTTTCATTTCTTTTCAGCAACCGTAAGTGTAATATGTGGGGTATCCCAAATCACGTTGTTATATATCAACGGAATTTGGGATACACATATTTACTTACGTTGATGATATGTGATGTTATGTGCTGCTGTGATATGTTATATTGGATCGTCGTGATTGAATAGCCAGGGGTTTTATGTGAGATGAGAGTTTTTCAATTTTCATTCATGTAAAATTTGTATGTAATATTCTTTTATTGGGACACTTCCGGGTTGAGGATGATATCACCACTGATATATATTATTTACTTTTCCGCATTAAGATAGACCCAAGATGGGGAGCACAAGTAACCGGATTCTGGAGTCCAGTGGGAAACCATCTTGAGGAGTCGAGACCGGGTCTCCTAACTCTAGAATTGGCAGGGTTGCTTGCCGCTCTCATAGGGGTCTAGGGATGTGGGTTTGGCTATTCATCACGACTGTGGAATTCGTGTTTTTCATTACTGGCTGAATTTAAAATACGGACCTCTTAGTATATCCAATATTTAATATGTTGACTTCTGCTGCTTGGTTCTATGATGTGATCATATAACTGCGTGAGACAAATCCTATTTATATATATATATATATATAATAAATGTTGCTTATATTTTGCACCCGTACTAGTCCAGCCCCCGCTCTGCCGTTAGTTAAGTAACCTAACGGTGTATGACGGGGCCCCGTGGCGAATGCGGATGGCATAAGCAGACGTTCTATTTTCGTTTCATTTTCTGTGATGTTTAGGAAACATTAAATGATGGGACTTCAATAATGAGATTAATGAAAAGAAAAGAAACCTAAAGATGTTGTAGAATCAAAAGATTTTAAAATGGTAGCTCTAGTTCTTGCTATGCATAGTGGTACCCCTTGATGAATATCCAACACCTCATTCGATGAGGAAAGAGCCGAGATCCCTTCACCGGGAGTGACCACTTTAGCAAAACTAGCAAATACTACAACCTACTCGGTTTTGTTTTTATAGCTTCTCTAGTTCTTGCTTTGCATTGTGGTATTCCTTGATGAATATCCAGCACTTCATTCGATGAGGAAAGAGCCGAGATCCCTTCACCGGGAGTGACCTCTTTAGAAAAACCTAGTAAAAGCTATTTGGTTTGTTTTTGAAAACTACTCGATTTTAAAAGCGGAGCTTAAACCTCTCCTTTTCAAAATCAATAGATTCTACAATGATATCTGTTAGTTATATGTATGCCCTAGAGGCCATTACTGTACATACGATGTATATTGTAGTGGATGCTTGGACATATATAGGGAAGACTTTCTTGCTCGACATGATAGTATGCTATCTGGTTACTCATTATCTTAACATGTACTCTTATTGTCTCTATGTCACATGTTGATAAAGCCCTTAGGATGAGTACTTGACTACCAGAACTAAGATGCAGATCATACTAGTGAGGACAGTGTAGTCGTCAAGTACATCCTTCAAATGATCCTAGTCGTGGGAGTACGGAGACAGGGCATCGATACTTGTTCATCACAGAATACTGCATTTTATACCGCCCATTCTTATGCTCGTGTGTTTATAGGTAGGTACTTTTAATCCGTGTTTGTTACATATTTACAGAATACAGGTTTCCAGTACAAATATTGCAATTCAAGACAAAATCTCCACAGTTACACCAAATACAGAACATCTGTTGACAACAGATAAAAGCCGGGTTCCGGTCATCAATATCCGTCCGGTGCTGCGTACCGGTTTCAGGGACAAGGCATATGACAGCGGTCATTCGTGTCTCGGACAAGCACAGAGAACGAGAGGGGCTGCACAAGAATCAATGGATGCACGGAGCTCGAGGGAGATAGAAGTCAAAAGTGAAAAAGATAATGCAATCTTGGACTAAGAATCTGAAGATATTCTGGATGAAATTATCAGAAAATACATGTACCAGACAACAGGGGACAGCAGACCAGGGAAGTACCAAGTTGCCCACACCCTAACCCTACTGTAGGGGCGCGGATCCGCGGCCAATAGGGGGCATAGGCGGCGGATCCGCGGCCGTACAGGCGCTTCAGGGCATGGGCTTTGGGGGGTAGGATGGTCTTTTCACATGGGTCCAGTTTGTTGCCCTAGATCTTCAACTCCCTGCCTATAAATACAGCAGATTTGAGCTAAGCCAAGGGTCCAATTTTGTGTCCACTCTTTTGTAGTCTTTTGTATAGTTCTTCTTCTTCTTCTTCATTCTTTCTCCATTAAAATTGTAGTGAGAGCTTTTTGAGTGGAAGATTAATGAAGATGAGGCTTTTGTATCATTCTCTTGTGTTTCTTTTTCCCCTTGAGATTCTTGCTTTCTCTTGATCATTCAACCTCTTCATTGAGCTTGAATGGTTAAGGGTTAGTTATTGATCTCAAGGGTCGTATTTTCTTATGGAATTAGCACTTCATTTCACATGCGTTCTCTACCCTTCCCTTGATCTTGCAACCTCTTGATTGAGCTTGCAAGTTTAAGGGTTGGCTATTGATCACATGCTTGTCTTGAGTCCTAGTTTCTTGTTCTTTTATTACTCGCTTTTTATTACTTGCTTTTTATTACTTGCAATTTATTTCATGCACTTAAATTCCATGCACTTAATATTTGTAATCTTTTCTTTTCTTTGTTCTTCTCTTTTGCTCTTTGTTGTTCATTTTGTGAATGTTGTAATTATTGTTATTGTTAAGAAGAAATACGGTATTATAAGTTAACATTTCTTTGCCAATTCCTTTTCCCGTTATTTTCCATTTGAACTTCGCCCAAACCATACGCAAGCGCTCCGTTAGGCACCCTACCCTGACAAGGTAACGGTGATTCCTAACCGCGACCGGTTGCGTTCGGTTTGGCCGGAGGCGAAAGTAAGAGACAAGAACGGAAGGACAAGGGTAAATAAGCCGGATTCCACGAATACCGCGCTTAAATCCCCTAATCCACGTTGTTGCCAATTGCTTAGCTTCAATTGGTCAAGACTCGGCTCAAAGGTTCTGAGTACGGATTTCTTTAGCTTATAATCTCGTATCTTTTCTTAACAACTTTATACTTGCAAATAATACACATAGGTTAGTTCAAACAAACATACAGATTCTTTATTAACTCGTCTAAGACAAGAAGGTAAGATAACACCATCTCCCTGTGGATCGACCCGTGCTCAACCGGCTAGCTGCATAGCGACACCGTCCTGATCGCGGTTACACTTTAATTCTTTGAACATCCGACACGCCAAAAGCGTGCGATCAAATGGCGCCGTTGCCGGGGAGACGGTAACGTATTTTTTTTTCTTGTTATTCGGGTTAATATTCTTTTTGTATATATTTAAAAAATAAAAAAAAAATAAAAATAAAAATAAAAATAAAAAATTCTTTTTGTTTTTTTTTGATCATTTTTGTGGGCAAGAGTGCAGATTTTTGCAGATTTGCAAACTGCAATTGTGGGGAGCAAAGTGTACATTCAAGGCTAAGGTGATTGCAAAGTACAGTGCCAAAGATCCGGGTAGTTTGACCCGCGCAAGCGAACTTTTCAAGCTTACCGGATTTGATTCAACAGGGGTTTCCTAACCCAAAACTTAACGGTACGTACTTTACTAACACCTTCTTCTCAAATCCGACGCTTCCAATATACTATTCTTTGCAGGATTCTTTGCAAGTTCGCTAGCAAACGCTAAAAAATTGACTAACCCGTATTTGTTGCAGCGCCGCGCTTAAACTAAAAAACGATTGTTTGATTCTTTATAGAATTTTTGAATTGCGCATTGCATACATTAATACGGACTTAAGGGCAAGCGAACCCCACAACATACGGTAAAGGATTTCATCACCTTTTCCGTGGCCCACAAATCACGAACTTGAGCATAACGTTTACCCGCACAAAATTTAAAAGAAACTAGACTTTAAGCCTTAAGGACTTCGCGCTCACTAGGAGAAGTTAACTGTGTTTAGAACCTTGCTTAACGGTATATTGTTTACGGGGTGTCTAGGAAAGTGTTAACGGCGAAACCGCCAAAAGAGAAAAGGTTATTTAATTAAGGAACTTCGCGAAAGCGTTGGAAAACCTCCCCTTATCTCTGCACTTACCTGGCCTCGTGATCAGTGTATCTTGAGCCTGTTTCTCGACAAAGTTTTACTTCGACAATCAAGTTCTGGAGCAGGTCTAGTTGACCTAGGTGAACCCTAGAACGATTAGGTGTGTGGTATTTTTGCGTCGTGATTGTTTTTTGTCCATATTGTTTTTTATTCTTTTGTTAATATATAAAAAAAAAATTATTTATCACATTCTTTTTTCCCCTCCTTTTCTCTGCCTTTCTTTCTCTCTCTTCATATCATGGGTACCCCACCTCGCAAAACACTGGCCGAACTTTGGTACCCACAACCAGACATTACTTCTTACGGTTCTTGCTTTGGCCGAATATCGAACGACCCCTCCATGCCCAAAATTTCACTGAAAGATCGCATAGCAGCGTCTAGGACAAACACTTGCACTCCTCATTCCACTTTGTATCAACCTTTTCAACCTCCCGCACCCGCTTATGTTGATACCCCTTTTGCAAGTCGTCCTTTGTCCATCGCTGAACGTATTGAACAATCCCGTAGCCGATCTTTCACTCCTTTCACCACTTCAAATTCTTGGGATCAACAAGTCCATTCATCTTCTTATCCAAATGTTGATCCTACCCCTGTCCAACCATTCAATTCCTACCAATCCTACCCTACCTTTGCACCTTCCCTAGACATTGCTTCAGAACCGCCATTTGGGAGTTTTCAGTATCCAAACAACTTTGAATCCTTTACTGAAACCCCTTCACAACCCATGTCTAGTCTGGAACAGTCGTTGGAAGACTTTAGGGTAGCGTCAAGCCAACAGATGATGGATTTGAATGCGTCCATGGCCGCCCTCATGCAACCTAGTGACCCGGTAGCTAGTTTTCAACTAGCTCCAACTTTTTTAACGTATGATGAGGCGGCAGGACAGGCTGTGAATTTGAGTGGAGAGAGTGAGATGTACCCCCTTCCAAATCAAACCTACCCGTCCCAAATTGAATCCCATAACTCCTGTTTTGAATGTCTATCGAGTATCCCACATGATTTATCAATTGAAGATAGAATGATGAATGAGTTGTGCGACATCGTAGTGTTTGACTTGCCCGATTGTGAAGGGTCCCTTCCAAGTGAAACCATACCTAATCCTTTTGACCTCTACACCTATATCTTAGAACCAGAATCGATTAATATCCATGCTTTTGATGAGGTGTCAGAGAATTTTGATTTTCACTTGATTGAGGATATTGACGCTGGGGATATTTTGGATGATGAACCCGTAGATTTGGCTGAGTTTGTCTCTTCAAATCATCATCCCAAGTCATTAAATGTTTTTCCCGAACCCCATATGCGTCTGGACTTTGAAGAGAAGAGCATGGATGAGCTTAACTTTGAGGAGAATTTTGAGGATATTTTTGAGGATGAAACAGTTCTAGATGATGAGTCGGATTTTCCAATTCATCCTGTTCCTTTCACTGACTGTGTACACCCTCCAGAACCTTTAACCGATACCCTTCCTCAACCACTTCCCTCCATCCTTTCCATCGTTCCGACCTTGCAAGAACCCGTCTCACTTTCATTTACTATGTCTGGTTTACCAGGTTCGGCGTACCCATGGTTTCTCACGAACCTTGAGGGATTTGACCCCATTTCTCGACGGGTAAATATATTAGCACAATCGCTTTTCACACATCGGTCATCACAAATTGTGCTAATCTATTTACTCCATTTGCACCCTCAAGTTCGTATTCCACTTCTTTTTCCATTCCGCCATTCTTCTTACTCTCATATACCGAGACCGTATCCCGCTTCTCTTCGCATACGGTTTCGCGTATTGTCCTTCTCTTTTCTCTACGCCTTCTTCCACCAACCTGTACATTATAGCGATAAAATCTTTGAATGGTTGGTGCTCACTTTTGGCCTGTGTAAGGCCTTGTATAGCTTGATACTGTTCTCTTTCCCCCCTAATCCTGAACTTCAAACGCTTAACAGTGGAAACACTGTTTTACTTAAGTTTGGGGGGGACACTTTTTTGTATATACTTTTGTTTTCCTTTTTGTTTTGTATATAATTTGTTTTTAGGGAGCGCCGGCAATTTTGACCCTCCTGGTATAGCCTGACAGTGAGGGCACTGTCAAGTTTAAGTTTGGGGGTGTGCTCGGTAAGCTTTCTTCCTTCGCATTCATATGTATATTTTGCATCTGCATATTAAATCCATAAAATCCATAAAAATCTGAAAATTTTCTAAAAATATAAAAACTTTTTTGTCAAGTTAGATTGTGGAAGAACTCTGATTCAACATTCGACGGTTTTTGTTTGAAAAAATAGGAATAACTAAATCTTATGTTTAGATTTTGAAAACCTGAAAGATAACTCTCCTTTGAAGTTAACTATAGCCGATATACGTCTTTACATCACACTACACGTGTCGTGAGTTTTTTGACAAGTCTTTTATGTTTAAAAAACTTTTAAACAGATAAATGATTTTCTAAGGATCAAATAGGTTTGTTCTGAAATAAGTAATGTCAAGAATAGTTTATGAAGTAAAGCGAATATGAAGGAATATTATTGATGCCGTAATTGGAACTAAGTCTGAAAAATAACCCATCTGAAACTTGATTGGAATGATTACACACCAAACCCACTAAACACGTCTTTTATCCAAAAAAATAATTGAACTGCCGGTTATATCTCCGTTCGTATTAAATCATCTGATTTTCACGCCAAACTGTCTTTTGTTTTTGGACCTAGGTAACTTGAGTAATTAAGTCCACTGGGGTGTTTCTACACCTAATGCCCTAAAACCAACTGGTTTGGGTGCATTGGCCCAAAGCTCGCTAAGAAGCCTAGAAAGTCCAGGTTAAAACAAAGTCAAGCAAGTGTTCTCTCCGAGTTAAAATTCCTATCGGTTCTTTGTGTGAGAATAATCTTGATAAAAGACAGGCTTTTATAAAAAAATTTAACGGAGATATGAAGGTTTTATTCTATGATAAAGACTATTGCACGTTCACAGAGGTGTGTATGAAATGAAAACAAGAAAAAGGTGGAGTGAAAAATACGACTTAGTTTCCTGTTAAGGAAGATAGAAATTCTGAAGTTGAAATCTTACTGGAAAACGAAACTTGAAAAATGCTTAACTCTTTATAAAACTTATGTGATCCTTTTAAAATTGTTATCTGGGCTTTTTTGTGCGACATGATGACTTTAATCGATCCTTCTGGAACTTAACGACACTATTTGCACTACACGTAAAGACATATAAAATCTGTAGTTAAATAAGAAGCGAGGTGTGAAAAATAAAGGTTCGATGGTCTAGACTTAGGATTATAGAATTGCTATTTTCTAAAACAAAACTTTAGGGTTTGAATCTTAGTTATTTTACAAAACCAACTTGACCGGATTTTGTGGGTAGTATCCGCTGAAAACCCTCAGGAGACAACACTCCTCCTACTAGGGACACCTAGAGGTTTAACGGCTTGTTGCACGTGCTCAGTGCAATCGCGTTCCCTGCGAAAGTGCGGTTAGGATCTTATACTTTTTTGTGAATAATTGGTTTTGCTCAGGACGAGCAAAAGTTAAGTTTGGGGGTATTTGTTCATCACAGAATACTGCATTTTATACCGCCCATTCTTATGCTCGTGTGTTTATAGGTAGGTACTTTTAATCCGTGTTTGTTACATATTTACAGAATACAGGTTTCCAGTACAAATATTGCAATTCAAGACAAAATCTCCACAGTTACACCAAATACAGAACATCTGTTGACAACAGATAAAAGCCGGGTTCCGGTCATCCATATCCGTCCGGTGCTGCGTACCGGTTTCAGGGACAAGGCATATGACAGCGGTCATTCGTGTCTCGGACAAGCACAGAGCACGAGAGGGGCTGCACAAGAATCAATGGGTGCACGGAGCTCGAGGGAGATAGAAGTCAAAAGTGAAAAAGATAATGCAATCTTGGACTAAGAATCTGAAGATATTCTGGATGAAATTATCAGAAAATACATGTACCAGACAACAGGGGACAGCAGACCAGGGAAGTACCAAGTTGCCCACACCCTAACCCTACTGTAGGGGCGCGGATCCGCGGCCAATAGGGGGCATAGGCGGCGGATCCGCTGCCGTACAGGCGCTTCAGGGCATGGGCTTTGGGGGGTAGGATGGTCTTTTCACATGGGTCCAGTTTGTTGCCCTAGATCTTCAACTCCCTGCCTATAAATACAGCAGATTTGAGCTAAGCCAAGGGTCCAATTTTGTGTCCACTCTTTTGTAGTCTTTTGTATAGTTCTTCTTCTTCTTCATTCTTTCTCCATTAAAATTGTAGTAGAGCTTTTTGAGTGGAAGATTAATGAAGATGAGGCTTTTGTATCATTCTCTTGTGTTTCTTCTTCCCCTTGAGATTCTTGCTTTCTCTTGATCATTCAACCTCTTCATTGAGCTTGAATGGTTAAGGGTTAGTTATTGATCTCAAGGGTCGTATTTTCTTATGGAATTAGCACTTCATTTCACATGCGTTCTCTACCCTTCCCTTGATCTTGCAACCTCTTGATTGAGCTTGCAAGTTTAAGGGTTGGCTATTGATCACATGCTTGTCTTGAGTCCTAGTTTCTTGTTCTTTTATTACTCGCTTTTTATTACTTGCTTTTTATTACTTGCAATTTATTTCATGCACTTAAATTCCATGCACTTAATATTTGTAATCTTTTCTTTTCTTTGTTCTTCTCTTTTGCTCTTTGTTGTTCATTTTGTGAATGTTGTAATTATTGTTATTGTTAAGAAGAAATACGGTATTATAAGTTAACATTTCTTTGCCAATTCCTTTTCCCGTTATTTTCCATTTGAACTTCGCCCAAACCATACGCAAGCGCTCCGTTAGGCACCCTACCCTGACAAGGTAACGGTGATTCCTAACCGCGACCAGTTGCGTTCGGTTTGGCCGGAGGCGAAAGTAAGAGACAAGAACGGAAGGACAAGGGCAAATAAGCCGGATTCCACGAATACCGCGCTTAAATCCCCTAATCCACGTTGTTGCCAATTGCTTAGCTTCAATTGGTCAAGACTCAGCTCAAAGGTTCTGAGTACGGATTTCTTTAGCTTATAATCTCGTATCTTTTCTTAACAACTTTATACTTGCAAATAATACACATAGGTTAGTTCAAACAAACATACAGATTCTTTATTAACTCGTCTAAGACAAGAAGGTAAGATAACACCATCTCCCTGTGGATCGACCCGTGCTCAACCGGCTAGCTGCATAGCGACACCGTCCTGATCGCGGTTACACTTTAATTCTTTGAACATCCGACACGCCAAAAGCGTGCGATCAATACTCTAGAGTAGACTAGTGTATGCGCTTCTTGACCCATATGATGGGCGATGGATGATCTCATATCCATTGGTGTTTGACATCAGAGAAGGTATACGGGTGCTCAGTGGAGACTGGGTACACTGGACGGACTCGCCGAGTACTCCCAGATGGTATTATACCTCAAGTTAGATGGCAGTTCTCTGGTGACACTGGTACAGGTTAGTCTGTAGACCCGAGATCGTCATAGAGTCTTGTGTGATTCCTACTGTGCTTTGATTTCCATCATAGCACGTCCAAGATGGCGTGCAAAAAGGTGGCTTTTGGGTACAGTCCCGAATCACATGGAAGCAATGAGTGATAGGAGGGGAATCGTCTCTCCCGTTATAGGGAGTTGATGTTGCGCTGTGTTCGATTGGCTATAACTGGAAATCCCTGGCCAGGTTGCTGAGATTTACTGGTAAGTGTTATTAGTAGTTTCTCGAACTGTTATAGACCTCATATCGACACGACTTATCAAGCTACTGGGGTCTGACGTTTACCACCCCTAGGCGAGATATGCGACATATCAGACGAAGAGACCGGACTGTACGACAGTGTTACCGATTGGATTCGCAGGAGAATGTACAGGCTTGCTTGTTGATCTTCTGATCGCTCAATACCTGGGGGCTGTTACGTTTAGCTGACCGCTTGCAGCTTGTGGGTGTTTGATATGATCATCACTTACAGCCGGCGTATTGACGATTCTTTAAAGTCCTATACAGAGGTTTCTTGACTCAGGCAAAACGGAGTAGGAGCACATATATGATATGTGCGGGACCGAGAACAATACGTGTATGTGATACCGTATTAGATTCTCGCGATATGAGATATCGGCCGGGTATATGTGATATAGCCGGGTCATCGGATCAAGTGTTGATTCGATGAACTGATACAGATTATGTTAGTCGGTTATTTGTGAAATAGCCGGATTATCGAATCAAGTGTTGATTCGATAATTTAATGTATAATTATATATTTGATATATTAAATTGCATTAACTAATATAAGCTCACTAAAAGATTCTTTTTCTCACTCGGGTAATACATTGATATATATGCAATATATGTTAATTGTATTATTTAATTTTGTTATAATAAATATTGTATATGTGATATATAATATTGTAACATCTTAGGGTTATTAATGCAACATGTTTAGTAGAGATTAAACATGGTTAGGGTTTGATTTGGGTTAATCTTTTCTAGAAGTTTCTAGCTTTGCTTTTGTTTCTTGCAAAGATATTTGTTTTGATATTTTGCAAGATATTTGTTTAACCCAACCCAACCCTTTAACCCTAGTTAAATCTTTACAAGGGTTACATATACCATGGTTGCATTTCTAACCTAACACTTGACTTTCATTATTCATCACAAAAGGATTAGATCTTCTTCTTCCTTCTTCTTCTTTCATGGAAAAGCTTACTAGCTTTTTCATAAGTGATGATTTTGAGTGAGAAATAGAAAACAAATGAGAGATAAAATCCTACATCATCATCCTAATCTATCCTAGCCATTTAGATTAGGGTGTGCACTTCATTTGCGAGTGAGAGCTTGCGTTAAAGAAATTTCAAGGTAGATCATCTTTGTTATCGAAGATCGAAAGCATGTATGCATCATTCTCTTCGTGGAGCCTCTTTAGAGTCCGGGTACATGATGATCGCAGTGAAGGGACCTCAACACGGAGCTTTAGAAGTGAAGGACCAGACTGCAAAGGTGTAGCGCCTTGAAATGTCGTTTTGGTGTTTTTTTGAAAATCGGTGAAAATTCGGTATTTTTCCGAAAACCGTCTTTTTTGTTATTTTGCAGTTTAGGACTAATTATACCTAAAATGGATAGGTAATTGATTGTTTTTAGTAGCTAATGAGTTACTTATGAAATTCTGGTCGTTTAAAAATTTTCCCTAATTTTTCAATTTTTAATATTATTTTAAGCCGGTAAGAAAATACATTAAATTAGCAATAAATACAAATTTAAATGGGCTAAATTTAAGCTTTAAAATCATGTTAATTAAAATCTAGTTGTAACATAAATTTTTAGTAATTTATTTTAAGTTTTAACTGATTTTTATTATGGAAAACGAAATTTATTGAATTTTAAGCTAAAACTTGCAATTTTGGACTTGTAGGGGGTCTTTTTGCAAAAAATTTTTTGTGCACTCTCACACACACATCCTCACATCTCCTTGGCTGGCCCCAAACTGCAGAAATTCTCCCCTCTCTTTTGTTTTAAAACTCTTTTGTTAAGAATGAAGGAGGTGTTTTGTGTAGGTTTTAAAATATAGTATTTGGAGGTATGGTGTATTGACTTTGGGGGGTTTGACCATGACTTTTTCCATACACCCCACACCACTCCCCTCTCCCTCCTCTGGCCGAGACCAGCTCCCCCCCCCCATTCCATTATTTTCCTTCTCTTTTCTCTCATTTTCTTCAAAAAATTTCATCAAAATTCAATAAAAATCAACAAATCCTTCACTATTTCAACACAAAACCTTATTCCCTCTCTTCTCAAACCCAAATTGGTTCAAATCTTGGAAAGATGGCACCTTGGGAGGATTTAGCAACATAGGATTTGGGTTTGTGAGGTATAATTTCAATCTTTGGTTAAATTGTAGTTTAAAGTGTGCTAATTAGAACTTTGAAAATTGTTTTAGTGTTAATTTTAGTGCTATTTGCATACTAGTTTTTTTAAAGTTTGTGGTTTGAAATTAATTTAGGGTTTAGAACACCATTAAGAGATTAATTAAGCTATTTTGTTACTTAGTTATTTTGTTAGCTTAATCTAAGTGGTTAACTTGCTAATTGGGCTAAAAATCTAGTGTTAATTTAGTGTTAGTTCTAATCTAGTTTTTAAAGGTTTATGGTTAGAGTTAAACTAGGGTTTTTAGAAACCATTATTTAGTTAATTAATGCTAATTAGCTATCTAGTTGTTTACTTAACCAATCTATAAGGTTACTTTGCTTATGTGGCTTGATGTTATGCTAATCTATGTTAAACTTGTGTGAAATTTTCATTAAGATTGCTATTTACCAAATTCAAGAAAGGGTTGTGTTTGGATATTGGGTCTTGTAGCATGGTAAATGAGTTAAAATTTGTGTTATTGTGGTTAACTAGTGGCGGTTGGATGTTATGCTAGGTTGTAGTCCTTTTTGTCGCAAAACGGCGATGTTGCGCCGATTTGTGGAATGTTGGTGCTTGCTTGTCTTACTAAATTTTTGTGGTGATGTATGTGCGACATCTTGATGTGATATTTTTGGCATATCCTATGACATTTAGGATGTGTGAGTGCGGTTTTTTGGGTGTTCGGGTTTTAGTTTTTCCGGGCGACCAAATCGACGTTTTAGTTAGTTTTTGCGATTTTCGCGTGTGTTCCGCGCACCTTGTGCACGTTGTACCTAGCTTGTGAACTATGGTATTTTCGTTAGGGAATTGCGTCGTTCTTGATTTGTAACCTTATGTTTGTATTGATGTAAATTCCAGGTTCGGTCGCGGAGACGTCAGACGCGGCACGAAAGGGTAAAGCGGTGATGGGACGTGACTAGCTAGGGATTCCGGTGAGTAGATGTAACATCTACGGGGGACTATCGTTGGATGGCGCAAGTCGCCCGATAGTTTTAGTAGCTTAAAAGATTCTTAGTAATGTTAGTAATTAGGGGTGTAATACTTGTATGATTATTTGCTACATTCATGCCTTATATTGACATACATATGCGAAACCATTTTATAGGACACCTGCACCATTGCCAGGGTTTTTATATGCAGCACGAGCACTATTCATGCTTACACACACACCCTGGTAATTGCCATGCCACCACACTAGATAACCTTTAAATTGAAACCTTTTACTATAATTGATACTTAAACTCGCGCTATTGCTTTAATTCCTTAAAATGAAATCGTAGGATTGCTATTCATGTGCATGTGCTTCATCATATTTTTTGTTCATGCCTAATCTATTAATCACACATCGCAACTTGATTATTGATACCATATGCATTCATTATCATTGACATATGCACTTATGAGGATTTCTCGAGATTTTATGATATTTCTAGATTTCGGGGGAAAGCCGCAAAATTTCTAAACTTATTATATTTTTAAAATATGTAAATTACGGTTTTCTAGTGATGTAAGTGTCGTCCACCATGAGTTTGCTGTGGTTTTCGAGATCCGTGTCGAGGAGTGGAGGAGCCGTCACGGGTACATGGTGGGCCCGGTAAGGTACCCCGGGGCAAGAGGAATGTGGTGTTGACGTTGAGCCTGGCAGGGGATGGATTACCTACCGGTGACTGTTTGGGACGGCGGATATCCAGAGGATACCGACCGTGGCCGCGAGATGATGAGATATTGATATTTGAGATGGGTCAGCCGGACGGCTGAGGCTAGAGATACATTGATATGAGATTTGAGACAGTTTTGAGGTGTCGATGCTGGACACAGATTCTTGTTGATTCTATTGGTATTGTGCTGGTATTTCAAAAGAGATTCCTAAAGGAAGAACATGATTCTTATACTTACACATTCAGATCATGAGTTGATTCGCATTGCATTCATACCTGCTAGTATATTCATATTGCATACATACCTGCTATTATGTCCTTCCTTACCTGTATTTGAGATGCTAGGATGCTTGTGTGCATGCATTCGATAGCCTGTGTAGATGTTATTTATTACTCACGAGTTGGCAACTCACCCCCGTTGTGCCACAGCCTTTTTCAGGTCCGCTCCGTCAGTACAGTAGCGGCGGGCGCACTTGCTTCTTTTGCCTGAACTCGAGGTTTTGCTCTTAGGTGGGTTATATTATTATTTTTGCACCACCTTGTATATTCTTTGTATCTAGTGTACTCCATCTACTGTATCTACCAGCATTATTGTATATTGACTTAGAGATGAGACTGTGAGATTTGTGGACTTTTTATGCTGTATTAGGGGTCGAGCTCACTTGAGTCGACGTGCTGTTTTTCTCATGCTTCTTTATGATTATTTTGCATGTTGTTGTTTTATATTGCGTGGGATTTGTGACCGCCTTATGGCGAAGAGCTAGCTCCCGCTTGGGGATGCCATATTTGTTGGATTTATATATATATATTCTTGTTGTACCCATTTTGGGGGCATGTATTTACAAAGGAGACTCTGCCGAAATTTTCGGAAAAATTGATATTGTTTTTGAAAAGGTGTTATATGACTTATTTAATAAACTCGCTTTCAATTGATTGGTTTTTTTTCACTCTTTTGCTTATTTGGTTTTGGTTTCTGGGCTTTGGCTTACTTATTTTACGGATTTCTTGAGACGTTTCGTAACTTGAGTGCCAGTCACGTTCCGTACCCTGCGGGTCGTGACAAAGTTGGTATCAGAGCGATAGGTTTTACCTTTTTGAGTGTAGGATGACCCTTGGTAGATGGAGTAAGTGACTTAAGTAGGGTAACGTAGCGTGTTTATGTCCGTGGCATACTTGCGATACGGTACTCCGCCTAAGTGACTTTAGGATACTTGCTTGAAATTCCTTCTTCAATTCCGTGTATCCTATGATTCTATTGCACTGTTCTTATTATCCTTTTTCCTGTACCAACCACTATGCCGCCGAAGGCTACGAGGGCACAGAGGGCTGCCGCCCGAGACGAGATTCGAGCTGGCTCGTCCGAGACTAGGACTGAGCAGGCTGGTATGCCTACGCCGCAGGGACAGACCGATCCACCTTTCCCAGGCCGTATGGATAGGCTCGAGACTGGTATGGAGGAGTTGCGACAGATGATGGGGGGCATGCAGGAGCTACGTCAGATGGTAGGATCCCTAGTTGCAGCCAGTCGTACACCGAGGCCGGATGACGTACCTACTACATCACAAACGACCATGATACCTGCTCCTACTACTACCACCGTGGCCATCCCGGTTTCGCTACAGGATTTCATGAGGCTGAGACCTCCAGTATTCACCGGCACCGAGGCAGCGGAGGACCCACAGACGTTCCTTGACAGTTTAGCCAGGATCTGCCGTTCGCTGAGATGTTCGGATGATCGATGGGTAGAGCTTGCGAGTTTCCGACTAGAGGGTCTCGCGCAGACATGGTGGGAGTCAGTCTTGAGAGGTCGAGCTGCAGGTCTACCGCCTATGACTTGGGCCGAGTTTACAGCGGTCTTTCTAGCTCGTTTCCTCCCAGAGAGCGTTCGTGACGCCAGAGCTCGTAGCTTCGAGGCCTTAGTCAAGACACCTGGGATGACGGTGTCTGAGTATGACATCCAGTTTACACAGTTATCCCGATATGCTCCGTATTTGGTGGATACCGAAGAGAAGATGGTGAAGAGGTTCGTACAGGGACTCGATGCCCAGCTATATCTTGCCATTGGCGCCCAGCACTACGACACTTATTCAGCTGCTATGGATGCGGCATTATGGATGGAGGCACGCATATCACAGACTTCGGCCGTTTCTGGGCCGAAGAGGATTCGCACCGATGTACCGTCTCAGAGGCAGCGCGCCAGATTCTTTCCGAGAGATAGGCCTGGCAGATGATTTGGACGGGGACAGTTATATGGTTCTTATCCCCAGGGACAGCAGCCGTCGCCAGGGTGTTTTGGGTGCGGGGGTCCGTACCATCTTGTCAGAGACTGTCCGGCGAGACGACAGGGAGCAGCGACAGTTCCGCATGTGACCCTACCACCATCACCACCCCCTCCTCAGAGAGCCCTACTTCCTGCCATAGGCGATGCTCCACACCAGTTAGGTGCACCCAGAGGCCATGGACGCGGTGGTCCTGTTCAGAGAGGACGAGGAGGCAGAGGTCGAGGACGAGGTCAGCCCGCTATCGGTGGAGGACAGGCCCGAGTTTTTTCTTTGACACCGCAGGATGCGCAGGCATCCAATGCCGTTGTGACAGGTACCTTGCCAGTTTGTTCTTTCGACGCACGGGTATTATTTGACCCAGGTTCCACACATTCGTACGTCTCTACACACTTTGCACCGATGTTGGGCCCAGAGTCGTCGTCGTTAGATCGTCCGCTTGTTGTTGTTACTCCGGTAGGCGAGTCGTTTGTCGCTCGTTTTGTATTTCGTTTGTGTTCCGTTCGTATCGGGGAGAGGGATTCATCGGTTGATTTGATTCTCCTCGATATGTTGGACTTTGATGTGCTTCTGGGCATGGATTAGCTAGCCACTTGTTATGCTTCGGTGGACTGCCGTGAGAAGGCAGTCATATTTAGCTTTCCGGGAGAGCCAGTCCTTGTTATTCAGGGAGACCGCAGCGTCACCCTTCCCACCTTGGTTTCGTCTCTTCGCGCTGGTCAGCTCTTGCGGAAGGGATGTCAGGGATTCTTAGCGTATATTTGTGATACTCGAGCTGCAGAGGTTCCGTTGGACCGGGTCCAGATTGTTTGTGAGTTCCCTGATGTTTTCCCTGATGAGCTGCTTGGGCTACCGCCTGAGCGCGATGTTGAGTTCTGCATTGATTTGTTTCCCGGCTCGGGGCCTATTTCTATACCGCCTTATCGGATGGCCCCGGCGGAACTTCGAGAGCTGAAGGATCAGTTACAGGATTTGTTAGATATGGGGCTTATTCGACCTAGTGTTTCTGCGTGGGGTGCGCCGGTCCTGTTTGTCAAGAAGAAGGATGGATGTTTGCGCTTATGTATCGACTACCGCCAGTTGAACAAAGTTACCGTTCGGAACTGATATTCGTTGCCACGCATTGATGATTTATTCGACCAGCTTCAGGGTGCGGGGTATTTTTCGAGGATCGACTTGCGATCAGGATACCATCAGCTGCGAGTTCGACAAGAGGATATACCGAGGACAGCTTTCCGCACACGCTACGGCCATTATGAGTTTTTGGTGATGTCGTTCGGACTCACCAACGTCCCAGCAGCATTTATGGATTTGATGAACCGTACATTCAGGCCGTATCTTGACTTGTTCATCATCGTGTTTATCGACGATATCTTGGTGTACTCCCGGAGCAGAGAGGAGCACGAGCAGCACTTGCGGATTACGTTACAGACTCTAAGAGAGCACCAGCTGTTCGCAAAGTTCTCCAAGTGTGCATTCTGGCTGGACAGCGTCGGATTCTTAGGTCACGTGGTTACGAGAGACGGCATATGTGTGGACCCGAAGAAGATTGAGGCTGTTCAGCAGTGGCCCCGACCTATATCGGTTACTGAGATCTGTAGTTTTCTAGGCCTGGCGGGCTACTACAGGCGTTTTGTTCAGGACTTCTCCCGTATAGCTGCACCTTTGACCGGTTTGACCCGGAAGGGAGTTCCTTTCGTTTGGACAGAGGAGTGCGAGCGCAGTTTTCAGCAGCTACGGACTTGTTTGACTACGGCGCCGGTATTATCTTTGCTTTCGGGATCAGGCGGATTTGTGGTCTACTATGATGCTTCGTGAGTGGAGTTAGGATGCGTATTGATGCAGCTTGGCCGGGTGATCGCTTATGCTTCTCGGCAGTTGAAGAAGCATGAACAGAACTACCCCACTCATGATTTGGAGATGGCTGCAGTGGTCTTTGCATTGAAGATTTGGCGACATTACCTATATGGCGAGTCGTGCCAAATATTCACAGACCATAAGAGCTTAAAATACATATTTCAGCAGCGAGACCTGAACCTCAGACAGCGTCGTTGGATGGAGTTGGTGAAAGACTACGACTGCGAGATCTTATATCACCCAGGCAAGGCGAATGTGGTGGCAGATGCGTTGAGTAGGAGGCCCGGGGGTAGTCTATCCTTTTGCGCGCAGTGCAGAGGCAGTCGTCAGCAGATTGGCAGATGTTATGCGACAGCCGAGTTGAGTTCGAGTTCACTCAGACAGGGGGACAGCTCGTGCATGTTCGTGCACGCCCACAGTTGCTTGACCGTATATATGAGGCACAGCACAGTGACGACCGTTGCTCAGAGATCATGGCACAGATGGGACAGGGCAGATTTTCCGAGTTCGTGATTGACGATGAGGGGATTTTACGATATGGATCTAGACTATGCGTACCAGATGCTGATGGATTGCGGCGCGACATTCTTGAGGAGGCACACCGATCAGTGTATAGTGTCCACCCCGGTTCCACCAAGATGTACCATGATATGAGAGAGACCTACTGGTGGGACGGGATGAAGAGGGACATTGCGGAGTTTGTATCGAGATGCCTGACTTGTCAGCAAGTCAAGGCCGAGCACCAGAGGCCGCAGGAGAGCTACAGCCGTTACCCATTCCGGAGTGGAAATGGGAGCAGATTTCGACGGATTTCGTTGTGGGTCTACCCAGGACCAGTCGAGGGTATGACTCCATCTGGGTGATCGTAGATCGATTGACGAAAGCGGCTCACTTCCTGCCAGTGAAGACGACTTTCAGCTTCGCTCAGTATGCTCAGCTTTACATCGACGAGATCGTGCGGTTGCATGGCGTACCGACTTGTATCGTGTCAGATCGAGGCACCCAGTTCACCAGCCGACTTTGGCAGAGACTTCAGGAGGCTTTGGGCACTCGTTTGAGCTTCAGCACAGCGTTTCATCCGCAGACCGACGGACAGTCAGAGTGGACCATTCAGACTCTCGAGGACATGCTAAGAGCATGCGTTTTAGACTTCGGCGGTAGCTGGGATCGTCATTTACCTCTACTGGAGTTCTCCTACAACAACAGCTTCCAGGATACTATTCAGATGGCACCTTTCGAGGCATTGTATGGGAGGAGATGCAGATCGCCTGTCTGTTGGACAGAGCTCAGCAAGAGCAGCATTTTGGGGCCGCAGCTTGTTGAGGAGATGACAGCGAAGATACAGTTAATCCGAGACCGGATGAGAGCGGCTCAGAGCAGGCAGAAATCATATGCAGACAGGCGCCGTCGCAGGTTAGAGTTCGCAGTTGGCGATCATGTTTTTCTGAGAGTCTCTCCGATGAAGGGCGTGATGCGTTTTGGGCGAAAGGGGTAGCTTAGCCCTAGATTCGTAGGTCCCTTCGAAATCCTCGAGCGTGTCGGTGCTGTTGCATATCGTTTGGCCCTTCCACCCAGCTTTCCCGATGTTCACCCCGTCTTCCATGTTTCGATGCTCCGCAAGTACCTTCACGACCCTTCGCATGCGATTCAGCACCCGACAGTCCAGCTAGAGCGCGACCTTTCTTTTGCAGAATAGCCGGTGGCCATCCTGGATCGGCAGGTGAAGAAGTTGAGATCGAAGATTATACCAACCGTCAAGGTCCTTTGGCGTAGCCCGAGCAGCGAGGAGGTCACCTGGGAGACCGAGGGCGAGATGAGGAAGAAATATCCCCATCTCTTTGAAGGTACGCGTAGTTATATTTTTAAATTCGGGGACCGAATTTCTTTAAGGGGGGAAGATTGTAGCGCCTTGAAATGTCGTTTTGGTATTTTCCTGAAAATCGGTGAAAATTCGGTATTTTTCCGAAAACCGTCTTTTTTGTTATTTTGCAGTTTAGGTCTAATTATACCTAAAATGGATAGGTAATTGCTTGTTTTTAGTAGCTAATGAGTTACTTATGAAATTCTGGTCGTTTAAAAATTTTCCCTAATTTTTCAATTTTTAATATTATTTTATGGCGGAAAAGGCCTCCAGATCGAGGCCTTTGCGGACTCCAGCTTCCAGAGTGACAAGGATGACTCCAAGTCCATGTCGGGTTATGTCTTTACCCTCAATGGAGGGGCGGTTTGCTGGAAGAGTTCCAAGCAGGAGATCGTTGCTGACTTTACTATGGAAGCGGAGTACATAGCTGCTTGCGATGCCGAAGGAAGCTGTCTAGATGAAGAAGTTCCTCACGGAGCTTCAGGTGGTTCCTACCATTGTTGATCCAATACCGCTGTATTGCGACAACAATGGCGCTATAGCTTTAGCGAAGGAACCAAGGTCCCATCAGAAGTCCATGCACATTTTGAGGCGTAGATCGCCGGGAGATCGAGGTGAAGAGAGTAAATACGGAAGATAACACTGCTGATCCACTCACAAAGGCCTTACCCCAGACTCAGTTCGAGCGGCTGATCGAGATGATAGGTCTCCGATACGCCAGTACATGGCCTTAGTGCAAGTGGGAGATTGTTAGTGTATATGCCCTAGAGGCCATTACTGTATCATACTAGTTTGTATATTACTTAATGGAAGCTTGGGATATTCACAGTTGTATAGACAATCTTGCTCAAAATGGTAGTATGCTACTTGGTTTGTTTCTACTTCAATATGTGCATGTGTTTCTTTTAGCATATTTCTTATACATATTAGTAAAGCCCTTAGGATCTTTGCTTGATTACCAGCGTTATGATGGCAGTCACACTCGTGGGGACTGGGTAATCCACAAGCACATCCTTATATAGGTCCCTAGTTGCAGGACTATCGAGACAGGGCATCGGTACTCCGGAGTAGACTAGCGTATGCGCTTCTCATCCCAGCAGGGGTGACGGTCTGTCCCACAGCCATCAGTACGTCGTACTTGAGATAGCATGCGGGTGCTCGTTAGGTTACAAGTACACTAGACAGGACTCGTCGGGAACTGATTGGTTGGTACTATACCTATCGTCAGTTATCAGTTCCCAGGTGACATGAGTACAGCTTAGTCAGCTGACTTGACACTGTTACTTCGCCTCGAGTGTGTTCCCACTGTACTTTGATTACTACCCTACCACGGCTCAAAGGAGTCGTGCAAACAGGTAGTAGTTGGGTGCAGTCCCGAAGCACTTGGAGGCAGTGACGGTTAGACAGGATTCGTCTCTCCCGGTATTAGGGGTTGACATCGCGCTGTGTCTAGGAGAGCCATTACACATGTAGTCCCTGGCCAGGGCAAGCGAGAAATACTGGTAGGTTTCCAGTGTTATCTCAGGGTGTTCTGGGCTACACTCCGACATGACTTGTACCGCTATTAGGGGACTGACGTTTACCGCCCCTAGGCCCGCCATACGATGTACTCAGACGAACAGACCGGACTGTACGGAGATTGTCACATTCAGGCTCAGTAGGAGTTCAGATGGGTTTCACCTCATCAGTCTTCTTATCAGCATCTACCTGGGGGCCGTTACGCACAGCTAGTGCCGCTTGCGGTCTGTGGTTAAACCCACTGCCAGCGTAGTATCGAGTCTTTAGAGTCCTACATAGAGAGCTATTCGCCTTTAGGCAAAAAAGTAGAGGTCGCATGGTTTTGCGACAGGGTTCGGTCACATCCGTGCACTTGTGCACGTTTGATGGCAAGACAGAGGTCGCATGGTTTTGTGACAGGGTTCGGTCACATCCGCACACTTGTGCACGTTTAGTGACCGGACAGTTATTACTAGCGGGCTTTGATTTAAGCCAGATCCTAGTATATGTTTTGGGATTGATTTTATCTCGATTGTATTCGTGTTCCCCGGAACGCGGATGCGGGTGTGTATGCACAGTTGAGAGAGACAGAGGCAGAGGATTCTCATTAGGGTTGTTGACTGTTGACTTTTGCTTAACCCTAATGAGAATATAAAATATGATTAATGATAATATTAATTAAGTATTATTGTGCCATGGTTAGGAGAAAGGTTGACTTTGTTGACTTGTTGACTTGGTTGACCGGTTGACTAGGTTGGACTAGTTGACCATCATCATTACAATGGTTGTCATTTCATGCAAAGACTTTTGCTTGCTTGTTGAGCTTTGCAAAATGAATGCATGAAATGATAATGCCACTTGAAATGATATGAACCATCATATAATACTCAATTACTATTATTATTATTTTTTCTTTTTGGATTATCAGAGCATGGGAGGAAAGAGGTTGGCTCATTTTTTTTCCTATCATTTGGTTTCTCTCTCATGCTCAAGCTCTCTTCCTCTTCCTCTTCCTCTTGCTTTCTCTAGCTCAAGGAAACTCCCTCTCATGTATTGAGAAACATTTTCCTTAGAGATAAAACCCAAAACACTTCTCTACTCATCCTAGTTCATAAGGTTTAGCAAGCCAACTGATCTAGTTTCTTCAAGTTAGAAGAAGAAGCCAAAAGGTAGAAGCTTTCGGGTGGATCCATCTTCGGCGCAAGGAGACGACGGGGTGAGGCTAATCCGTACACCGCAAAGAGTTGAAGTCGAAGGAGTTCAAGAAAGGTATAACCCTATAACCGAGTAGGTAAAACTCCTAGTTAGGTTGTTAGGTAGTTGTTTAACAAAGATCCGTATTATGAGTCCATGTTACCACCCTAGAAAAAATCGTTTTTCACTATTTCCGCAACAACAAAGAACCGGGGAAGGGTAACGTGGACTTACATATATGATATCTATTTAGGCGTTGCTTATGTTTTGCATCCGCGCTAGTCCAGCCCCCGCTCTGTCGTTAGTTAAGTAACCTAACGGGTGATGACGGGACCCCGTGGCGAATGCGGATGGCATAAGCGTACATCATATTTTCGTTGTTTTCTGCAATGGTAGGATTAAATGATGGGACGCATTGGAATTAATGCAAGAAAAATAAACCAAGTAAAAGACGTTGGAACACTTTCTTTCAAAACCAAATTTTAAATGCGGAGCTTCAACCACTCCTTTTGAAAGCTATCTCGTTCCTTCGATTATATCAGGTTCACTACGTTCACGGTTTCACCAAAACCATTCGTAGCCCTCCGTCGTTTCACATGAATGGTCAATAAGTATTCAAGCTATGTTTGTTGGCCAAAGTCAAGGCATAGTGATTGGTAGCTTTTGGGTATTCATGTGTGTAAGTGCACGGCGGCGCCCCGGCCGTCAATCCGACGGCCAAATGCGGAAGCGGTGAAAAACTTTAATTTTTGCGGACTTAGCAAACCGGCACCACCGCGCACTAAACACCCGGATCGTAACCATTAACAAGTCTAAGCTAACTAGAAGATGGGTTAGAGATATACCGACGATCCAAGTCCTCCGGTCTTCTCGTCATGGTCCCGATCTCCTGCGGAATGTCCCGTCTCCTCCTCGTCGCCGGAAGTGCACCACATCGCCTACTTCTTTTACGGGCTCCCACCTCAATGCCGAGGCAACTCGGGCACGAAGCCGGCTACTCGACGTGCCCAAGATTTGCTGTAGAATGTGTAGTGAGCTATTGTCTCTATTGGGGTTGGAGGAGTTGCCATATGGTGGAGGAAAAGATAAAAGAACTATGTGGAGGGACTTTGGGGATTTTTGGAACATCAAATGAGCAAAAACCCCACTCCACAAAATTTGGACAGCCCCACTCAAGCTTTGGGCCGGCCACTACAAAGAGGGTGAGTGAGAATGAGGGAGAGTATGATAGAAAAGGAGAGAGCCATCCCATAATGCAATGGAGAGAGAGAAGGCTATCATGCCAAAAAAAAAAGGAAATGATCACAACAATAAACCCACACTCAACCAACCTCACCCCTCATCATCATCAACCATCATGTCCCTCCATCATCATACATAAGTCAAGCCATGATGAGGTTATGAAGTCAAGCCATCATGAAGAAATCAAGTCAAAGGATGGTGCTATCATGATACAACAAAAAAGCAGATAACCCCCTCGACAAATGCCTATTTGCAACAATGCAAATAAACCCTCCTCCACCAATCTTCGGCCAATGAACGGAACAATAGAAATTGGCCGAAACGGAAAGCAAACTGGCAACTCCAGAAAACGGGTCCCGTAATAAATTACAGGAAAACCCCGATACTGTGCATACACACCCGCATCTGTATTTCGACCGAAATACAAATGCAATGAGACAAAATCTACACTGTACTATACTAGAATCCGGCTTATACCAAAGCCGGATAGTAATATCCGTTCGATCCTGATCCGTGCAATACCGCACGTATCTGATCGAACCCTGCCATATATGCATACGGCCTATAGTACAGACTGTCCGATCCTGATCCGTGCAATACCGCACGTATCTGATCGGACCTTGCCATATCTCCATACGGCCTCTACAACCTTTCGCCCGAAAGCTGAGTAACTGAATGTGGGGGACTCTAAAGACTCATCAACACCTTGGTTGTGGATTTAACCACTAGCACGTCAGAGGTATAAGCCAATACGTAACGGGCTACCAGGTACTGACTAAAAAGGGATGTCTGTGAGCGAACTCAGCCTGACAACCCTACTGAGCCTGTCAGTGACAATATCCGTGCAGTCCGGTCCGTTCGTCTATGAGTATCGCATGGCGGGCCTAGGGGGTTGGTAAAAGTCAGACCCCCAAAAGCGGTACAAGTCGTGTCGGAGTGTAGCCCAGAACACCCTGAGATACTACTGGAATACCTACCAGTAAATCTCCTTGCCTTGGCCAAGGACTTTGTGTAATGGCTCTCCTAGACACAGCACGACCTCACCCCCAATACCGGGAGAGACGAACCCCTGAAGATACGCTCACTGCCTCGATGTGGCTCGGGACTGTACCCAACTAAAACCTGTTTGCACGACTCCTTTGAGCCGTGGTAGGGTAGTAATCAAAGTACAGTGGGAACTCACACGAGACAAATGACGATCCCCAGGTCGATGAACTAACCTGCACACATGTCACCAGGGAACTGCCATCTGACGTCTGGTATATGACCAACTAGCATGTTCCCGGCGAGTCCTGTCCGGTGTACTCATAACCCAATGAGCACCTGTATACATCTTAGGTGATCCAACTGACACCAGTGGCTTGTGAGACCGGCCACCGCCCCTCGTCGGGGTCTCGACTGTATACACTAGTCTACTAATGGAGTATCGATGCCCGGTCTCGAAACTCCCACGACTAGGGACCTTTTAAGGATATGCTTGTAGACCCCCAGCTCCCACTTATATGATCGCCCTCATACTGCTGGTGGTCAAGCAAGAATCCTAGGGGCTCTATCAACGTGTAATAGCGACATGTCAGGTCACCTCAAGCAGTACACGATGATAAAGGTAAACCAGATAGCATACTATCATCTCGAGTAAGACTGTCCTACCGGGATAGGTCCTCCCTCAATCATTACAATCACGTACCTGTGACCTAATAATTGACTCTGAGGGCACTATCTCCAACAATGTGCAGCATAGATAGATGTGTTGGTTTGGGGCAGTCGTTCTACCTTGTTGGCCAAAGTCAAGGGTATGTGCGGGTGGGCTCAAATTAACCTGGAGAATGACGGGTAGAACTTGACATGTGACTTATGATTTGTTGGCCAAAGTCAAGGTCATAAGAGCATGGGGCAAAAATCCACATCGGGAGTTTCAAAAGAACTGAAACTTGCTAGCGTTGCATACCATTTGGAGTGTGATGATTCTGGTAGGATTCCTTCAGTTTTGTCACGCGATGATATTTGGATCCCGATCCTACTGTGAGTACATGCTACTCCGGAACTTTCTCACTTAACGATCAATGCTATAAACCAAGTAGGTGTCTAGAAAGGTGTTAGCTGGGCTACGCCCACAGGGAAAAGAGGTTATTTAATTAAGGAACTTCGCGAAAGCGTTGGAAAACCTCCCTCGAAGTACCGACACTGGCCTGGCTGAACGGTTAAGTAAGAATTGTACGGTGAGATTGACCCCGACTAATTCTTCCTTTATGGTTTGAGGAGGGATTCGAGAGACAGTGGGAGCCATCCTGTTTAGACAAATTAAAAACCACTCTAAACTTGCAAGAGCATCATGCTAAAGTGTTTCTTTTCTCTCTCCTAATTGCAGCGACTAAACATCATGACTGGACTTAAGTTACTGTTAGATAAAAATATACTGACAGGGCCAAACTACAAAGATTGGCTCAGGAATGTCAAAATGGCAATCACTTATGACAAGTTGGGGTATCTCCTTACCACCAAAGCTCCCCCTGTCTCAGGTCCCAAAACCAGCGTCGCGGATAGGGAAATCCGTAAGACCTGGAAAATCGACAGAGCGAAGGCCAAGTGCCTCGTGCTTGCCTCTATGGACAATGAACATCAGAGGAGGCACGAGAATATGGACATCGAATCCATATTTCTTCATACAAAAGAACTGTATGGAGAACAATCTCGTATCGCCAGATACGAAGTGTCGAAGAAGCTGTTTTCGACAAGATTAGCCATCGGATCATCGGTAGCGGAACACATGCTTAAGATGATTGGCTACATAGAGGAGCTCGCGGACCTTGGGACCACGTTGGAGAATGAGCTCTATACGGACTTAATTCTCCAGTCCCTTTCTTCCACTTACGCCAAGTTTATCCTGAACTTCAACTTGCAAGAAAAGGAGGTTGAACTTTCAGAGTTCCTCAACATCCTGAGGAGTGCAGAGGGCACCCTACAGAAAGGTAGGGAAACATCCACTTTGTTTGTAGGAGAATCTTCCTCTTCTAGGTCCAAGGCGAAAGCCAAGGGAAAGAAGAAGAAAACCCCCGCCAAACCAAGGGGCGGTGTTAGTAAAGTGGATACGAAGGGAAAGGAAAAAGAAACAAAGGTAGCGGGGAAGCTTGTAGGGGAAGGAAGAGTGCTTTTACTGTCACAAGAGTGGAAACTAGAAGAAAGATTGCAGGGCTTGGAAGGCCAGAACACAGTATCTGAAGCAAGTTGCGGCTTCAGCTTCAGGTGTGTATGTTATTGAAAACTGTCTATCAATAAACTCTACTTCCTGGGTATTGGATACCGAATCAGGATCTCATATCTGTAATTCTTTGCAGGCGTTGAGAAAGCGTAAGTTTTTAAGACAGGTGACATGACCCTCAAAGTTGCAAACAGAGCTAGTGTCACATCCCGAAAGTACGGAACAAGACCGGCACTTAAACTACGAACGTCTTGAGGCGTACGTAATCTAAGTAAACCGAAACCCCAGAAATCCAAACCAAGAAAAGTAGTAGAGTGAAGGAAAACCAATTTAAAATCAAGTAGTTTTAATAGCATAAGCCGAGTTATGCGGTTTTAAAAACATCAAGTATTTCCTGAAAATTTCGGCAGAGTCTCCTTTGTAAATACTGGCTCCCAAACGGGATACAACATGAATAGTATACGAAATCAATAAAAAGGCATCCCCAAGCGGGAGCTAGCTCTTCGTCAATCGACGGTCACAACCACACAAGCAATATAATATACAACGCCAAGGGCGAGGATTAAAACTCAAAAGGAAACTCAAAACCACAAGAAATCCACAGAAATATAACGCGCGACTCTAAGGTCGAAAAAGTAACATCACTGGTCTCTATCTCAAATAAATACATGTTTGGTTGATGGAACTTCTAGATACAACAGAATAATAATATACAAGATGTATAATGGGGGTACGATACAAGTAAACCCACCTACTAGCAAATCACCCGAAGGAAACTATGCCCGCAAAGCCGTAATAAAACCTGTACGGCAACATGCAAGAAACTGGGGCACAACGGGGGTGAGTTGCCAACTCGTGAATAGAAAAACATCTACAAAAAGAAATCGCATAAATAACGCAACCTAGGTCAATGATCATAATATATCCTCAAATATAAGAATAACATGCAACCTATAACAAGGCTAGGGTAGATATCTAACCCGAGTGTAATCTCATGTGCCCGTGTCAGTGCCTCAGGTAGCAATATATCATATGAATGAGGTATGAATGCATGAAAACAGAATACATGTAAATGAAGAACTGTTTTCGTAAATAGGTATGAGATTTCCTTTGTATTTTTAAAAATGAGATATCATAAATGAAATCAGCATCAACAGTGTCTAGCATCGACACAAAACATAAACCTCAAAGTCTCGAAATCTCAATGTCTCAATCTCAATATCTAGGGCGCCGTCCGTCTAGACCGGCCCCTACCATCCATCTCAAGACCACGACGGTATCCTCCGGATATCCGACGCGTCGGGTAATATCACCGGTCAGTAGTGCTCCCCTGCCGGGCTCAACGTCAACAACACATTCCTTTTGCCCCGGGGTACCACACCGGGCCCACCATGTACCCGAAACGGTTCCTCCACTCCTCGAATCGGGTCTCGAAATCCATCAGCAAACTCATGGTGGACGACTCATACATCATGGGAAAACCGCACTTTTTATTTTAAAAGAGAGAAAAGGTTTATTTATCTTTTTGCGGTTTTCCTCCAAATCCAGAATATCTCATGGAAATCCGAATCCAAAACCTCAATAACACGTAAAATAGTGAATATATGCATGAGAATCCATGAATGCGGCATAACAATGAATAACAGTATGCATGAAATAGCAGGTAATAACTACAATGTCTAAACTAACATATAAGGCAAGTACGCTAATATCATGTCTAAACCATTAGCTAACAGGCTATGTCAAGCAATAATATTTTCTAAGGTGTACGTGACATGGCAATTACCGATGAAGATGTGTGTGAGCCGGCAAGTAAGTGTACGTGGTACATACGCATCATCGGTAATGGTGCTGGTGTCCTAACAGCATGGTATCAATAATGCAATAAGAAATTATAACATAAGTATGCGATGCGGAGCAAACAGCAATAATGAACGGAATACAAGACACAACGATAACTAAACTGCATTACCCTAATATAAATCCTACAAATGGTGCCTTTTGAAATAACACGAATCATGGGGTTTTGAAAATAGGGGCTACTGTGTTTTTTATGAAAAGATACGTCTTTTGAAATATCCGTAGGATCCCTTGGTCTGTCTTTTAAAATACCCACGATTCGTTAGTTTTTGAAATAGGTAAGAAATCTAATCCAGTCTAACAATTACACTAAACTATACGGCTGAACTAACAAGCTGAACTACAGGTAAGGAAACCGCCTATCATCTGAGTCGATACATATACATACCTGTATATGTATAGTCGGTGATCCCGCCTCAATAATATCATATCCGATACCATATCTATAATCAGGAATCCCAAGTCAAGAGTGCGGATCAATCATCAATATATAGCTCGTACGTAAATCCGTCGTACGGCATCCCAAATCTGGGTACGGGTCAATATCACATTCATTATACTATTCATCTGGTATCCTCTTTATCAAATATCATGATCGGGGTACTGATCTACGTCTAGTACAATACTGATACCGCCTAAGTATGCATGCAGGTGTAAGAATCACTACGCCAAAAGACCCGCTAAAACATCATGTCGTATATCAATACGAACCAAATCACATCACCGATCTCCTGGCCTCAAGCCCAGTCGCATCGACTCATCTCAAATTCCAAATACTATTCTCAAATCCAGTATATGAACACATAGTCCCATACCTATGTGAACACATAAATATATATTCCCATACGCACATATGAAAGAAAGAATGTATGCAAATATGTGTGTACGTGCGTGTGTGAGTGCGACCACTACTCTAGGGTTTCGCAACTATACTAAACCAATCCAAAAATACCAATATCCATCTTATCATCAATAATCTCAACAACATATAATCAATATCTATGTGTATACGTATTCGTATACATCACCACGAACTGCGGGGGTGCTATACGCCATCCACCCGACTTTTCCCCGTAGATATAAATCTACTCACCTGGTCCTCGTTCGCCGGTGCCGACATCGCCAAGCGCTTGCTTGTCGTCTCGAAGTCCACATGGGGTACCTACATATCATAACGCACCGTATCGTATTAAAATCCGACTCATGACCAAAATGACGCACGAATCCCACATAGGTCAAAACCTATGGTTGTTTTCACAAATCAACCCAAAAACCCTCGACGTCGGCGTACAAACGCCAAACCATCGAGAAAAACCCAAATACACTCATTTGCACATTCACGAACACTAATTTTGATATAAAATAGGTTAAAATTCACAAAACCCCAATTTCACTTAAAAAGTCATTTTTCCGAAAATCTAGCAAGCACAATTCGCCGTTTTTGTACAAAACATGATGTTTAAACAAATCTAGTGGCCATAATACTTATTAAATATCTTAAATAAGTCATAAAAATAATTTCCATAATTTAATCCCAATAAATTTCATTAACCCCAAAATTCTAGTTTACAATATACTCAAATTTTTTTAACAATTTATAGCAAAAATGCACAAACGATAATTTAGCTAGGATTTTCATGATCTAAAGCATTAAACTACCTTTTAGAATGTTAATGAAGTCATGAAAAACCTACTTACATTTTTCTCTTAAACAAATTCATGGTTTACAAAAACCTAGTTAGCAATATAGCTTAATTATCACAATTTCAACCTAACAATTTACAAACTAGAAATTTGATTAGTTTTTTTTTTTCATTTCACAAAAAGATGAATTACACTTGCAACCATAATTACACAACAAAAACCCTAATTTTAATTCACAACCCCCCCCCCTTGAAATTCCAAAACTTGCAATTAGAACCAAGATTAATTTCCTAATTAAGCTAGATTAAAGCAATAACCAACAATTGAACAAAAGGGTTAGGATTTATACCTCAATTTGTAGATCTAGCTTGACAAATCTTGACTTCCAAAATGCTAACTTGCTCCAAGAATCATGCTAGTATAGGTTGAGGAGAAATGGGTAAGGCTTAGTTAGGAGTTTGGAAGGTTTTAGTTTGGATTTTTGAGTGCATTCTTGTGAATTTTTGATGTGAAGAAGTGAGGATTTTTTTCAAGAGGGGAGGGCTGATCATTTTTGGCCAGAGGAAGATGGGGGGAATGGTGTGGGTGTTGTGCAAAATTGGTCAAGTCAACCCCCTTCAAATCAAGGTACAATTAGCCTCCAAAACAATATATCTTAACCTACACCTATAAACTTTATTTCACCCATACAAATGAGATGGAGAAATTTTTGAGGGGGAGAAGTGGGATGCTGAAGATGGGCTCGGCCATGGAGGGGTGAAGGTGTGTGTGAGTGATTACAAAAATAATTCTATGCTAAAAGACCCCCCACAATACCATATTTGCAAGTTTTAGTTCAAAATAACTATATTTTTGTTTTCCATAAATTAAATCAATTAAAACTTGAAATAAAATACTAAAAATTTATGTTACAACTAGATTTTAATTAACATGATTTTAAAGATTAAAATTATCCCATTTAAATTTGTATTGATCGCTAATTTAATGTATTTTCTTACCGGCTTAAAATAATATTAAAATAATTAATTTCGGAAAAATTTTCAGAAAATTTGAAATTTCAGCAGTGGCTCAATAAACACCAAATACTAGCAATTACATAGCTAGAATATGTATATTTAATTTTAAAATAAAAATATTTGCATTTTGACTTTTTACAGAAAACCCCCTTATTTTACCGTTTTTTCGAAATTTCACCGAAACGATTTTCAAAACGTTACAATCTTCCCCCCTTAAAGAAATTCGGTCCCCGAATTTCAATTAAAACTTCCCCCAAATACTAAAATATTTCAGCCAAAACCATCAAATCGCCGGGGCTCCGAAATCATAAATACATAAAACAAATCGTAGCGCAACGCATGCGCATGAAAAATGAGCATATAACTCAAATCAGAACTCCGTCAAGCATCCCGCAATTATTGGAGTCATGGTAAAGACACAAATATCAAATCCAATACAAAACCAATATGACATAACTCAAAACTATACATGTAAAATATATTCAGGTACTGTCCTCTGACTAGTCCTGCTCAGTACGAAAACACATAGCAATATCATGAAAACGTACTGCTCTATAAGAAAAATCAATCCCAACATACGCGTATGAATACAACGCGCGTCTTGTGCGCACGGAAATCAAAATCCAAATATGTGCCATACATATGCACAGAAACAACATCTAAGTGCATCAGGTGTGCACGAAACATCTGTCGTAGCCAACATATGTGCCTGACAGCAAAATCAGGTGCATCTGACATGCACGAAAAATCTCGATTTAGTGCATCTGGTGTGCACCAAAATCACACTTCAAAACATGCGCCCAACATGCGCGAAAATCCAAATCAGGTGCATCCATCGTGCACGAAATCATGAAATCCAATATCAAGTGCCGAACATGCGCAAAATCAAATCAGGTGCACAAGGTTCACAAAACAAATATCGAACATCACCATCGGAATCAAAGTCCAATGCATCTAAGTGCACAAAAGGCGTATCACTGCACTGCAAGCATATATAAACTATACAGAGTGCAGGAACCAAATCGTGTGCGTGCATACGCACAAAATCAACTCAAATGTCTAAAACCGTAAAATCACAAACATGTGAAACCAAAGCACGAAAACTATATCAAGGGCAACACTGTGCAAAGATCATAAATCCTCAATCATCAAAATCAAATCATAAGAATAAATCACCCAAAACATCGAAATCAATAATGGCAGAATAGTACCGCTCAAGTGCATCCACTAAGAATCTCGGGCCAACTGTCGCGGTCACCAGTGGGATGTCTCGTCGATGATCATGAACTCTGGCCTGCTGGTGTGCGTAACATGACCACTCCTGGGTCCAAGTCTTCTCCGTGGATTACCAATCTCACGATCCATCGGCTCATCGGCCCTGTCAAGGCAGCATATCACTGGCGTCGGCCTCTGGCTCTCTGAATGCACGTGACACATCTGATCCTGGGTGCAAATATCATTGAATCAGTGGCCTGGAAGGATTCCTGCTCAAGGTCTCATCCAAGTCTCGTCTCTGCCTAACTGCCCGGAAGTCATCGCCCTTTTACTACATCTGCTTCTTGCTCCGGAACGGCTGCATACTCATCACGACTGCTTCTGGAAGGTATACCCAAGTACAATGCATCGGCATGTGCATCGCATCTCTGATGTCGGCGGAGTGGAACGTCATCATATCCAGATCTTGTACGAACCTCTTACTCCACTTTTCTCTAATGTCGACTGCTTCGGACTCGTCTCATCGCGGCTGCATGGACTGAGCTCCAACGGCTATCCTCGTACCTGGAGTCTCCCAAGAAATGCATCTCACCACCTAGCATCCGAATTAAGTCGAGCCATCCGATCGAGTCGTCAAAACCTCATAATCACCCAAGAGCTCAACATCTTGGGCATAGTTTAATAGTATCGAGTACATACCACATCATCGGTGGTCCAGCCGTAGAAGGGCAAACCCAAGCCTCACTAATAGCGCCGTAGAATTGCCGCAAACCCGAAGGTTCAAAGGCTTTCACACGGTCATTAAGTCGAGTTAGGGTTTCATTCTTCTAGAGGGACCATAGAATTGCCTGCATGTCTTTCCGACTACTTTAAACTTGGAATAATAGGTTTCTGACATTCGATCGTCTCTGTCGACTCCCAACGTCTCCGTGTGAAGTCGTCTCTAGCTGGAATCAATCTATCTGATGACCTCGCATCGGGGTAGGCGAACGATCCACATGTCCTAGTCATTCATCCTCGATGACTAGCGACCTTCTATCATCTCTTAGTACAACTCATTCTGCACTAACTCCAGCATCTGGGGCAATATCTCGTCGTTCGCAGCAATAACTGGCTCGCTCATCTGCACGCTGAACGGTGCCTCAATCATCAGGAGTAAGCAATACACCAACGGTCATCAAAATCTGGCTGGCCTAAATCATTGGCTCGATCCTCCGGTGTCGATCAGCACATCCGAGTAACCTCATAAAGGCGATCCGCCAAACGCTCGTGGCGCGGAAACACAGTAAAAAGACACATCTCCGCAATCGTGTGTCGCCGGAATTACACCCTGGTCAGTCTTCGTTCGTGACGAGCTCGTGCTGACCGCAACTCTAGCCGTAGCTCTCCCTGCCCGTAATCGTGGCAGCAAAACCATAACGGTACCGATGAGGCTAGATCAGGAATGAATATAATACTGAGCAAAGAAATGTACATCCTAAGGCTCCTTAAGTGGAGTGGCGTGTCGTAAGTATGCCGCGGAACATACCCACGGTACGTCACTCTACTTTAGTTACCTATTCCATCAACCAAAGGTCATCCTACGCTTCGAAGGTAAAACCTAACGCTCTGATACCAACTTTGTCACGTCCCGAAAGTACGGAACAAGACCGGCACTTAAACTACGAACGTCTTGAGGCGTACGTAATCTAAGTAAACCGAAACCCCAGAAATCCAAACCAAGAAAAGTAGTAGAGTGAAGGAAAACCAATTTAAAATCAAGTAGTTTTAATAGCATAAGCCGAGTTATGCGGTTTTAAAAACATCAAGTATTTCCTGAAAATTTCGGCAGAGTCTCCTTTGTAAATACTGGCTCCCAAACGGGATACAACATGAATAGTATACGAAATCAATAAAAAGGCATCCCCAAGCGGGAGCTAGCTCTTCGTCAATCGACGGTCACAACCACACAAGCAATATAATATACAACGCCAAGGGCGAGGATCAAAACTCAAAAGGAAACTCAAAACCACAAGAAATCCACAGAAATATAACGCGTGACTCTAAGGTCGAAAAAGTAACATCACTGGTCTCTATCTCAAATAAATACATGTTTGGTTGATGGAACTTCTAGATACAACAGAATAATAATATACAAGATATATAATGGGGGTACGATACAAGTAAACCCACCTACTAGCAAATCACCCGAAGGAAACTATGCCCGCAAAGCCGTAATGAAACCTGTACGGCAACCTGCAAGAAACTGGGGCACAACGGGGGTGAGTTGCCAACTCGTGAATAGAAAAATATCTACGAAAAGAAATTGCATAAATAACGCAGCCTAGGTCAATGATCATAATATATCCTCAAATATAAGAATAACATGCAACCTATAACAAGGCTAGGGTAGATATCTAACCCGAGTGTAATCTCATGTGCCCGTGTCAGTGCCTCAGGTAGCAATATATCATATGAATGAGGTATGAATGCATGAAAACAGAATACATGTAAATGAAGAACTGTTTTCGTAAATAGGTATGAGATTTCCTTTGTATTTTTAAAAATGAGATATCATAAATGAAATCAGCATCAACAGTGTCTAGCATCGACACAAAACATAAACCTCAAAGTCTCGAAATCTCAATGTCTCAATCTCAATATCTAGGGCGCTGTCAGTCCAGACTGGCCCCTACCATCCATCTCAAGACCACGACGGTATCCTCCGGATATCCGACGCGTCGGGTAATATCACCGGTCGGTAGTGCTCCCCTGCCGGGCTCAACGTCAACAACACATTCATCTTGCCCCGGGGTACCGCACCGGGCCCACCATGTACCCGAAACGGTTCCTCCACTCCTCGAATCGGGTCTCGAAATCCATCAGCAAACTCATGGTGGACGACTCATACATCATGGGAAAACCGCACTTTTTATTTTAAAAGAGAGAAAAGGTTTATTTATGTTTTTGCGGTTTCCTCCAAATCCAGAATATCTCATGGAAATCCGAATCCAAAACCTCAATAACACGTAAAATAGTGAATATATGCATGAGAATCCATGAATGCGGCATAACAATGAATAACAGTATGCATGAAATAGCAGGTAATAACTACAATGTCTAAACTAACATATAAGGCAAGTACGCTAATATCATGTCTAAACCATTAGCTAACAGGCTATGTCAAGCAATAATATTTTCTAAGGTGTACGTGACATGGCAATTACCGATGAAGATGTGTGTGAGCCGGCAAGTAAGTGTACGTGGTACATACGCATCATCGGTAATGGTGCTGGTGTCCTAACAGCATGGTATCAATAATGCAATAAGAAATTATAACATAAGTATGCGATGCGGAGCAAACAGCAATAATGAACGGAATACAAGACACAACGATAACTAAACTGCATTACCCTAATATAAATCCTACAAATGGTGCCTTTTGAAATAACACGAATCATGGGGTTTTGAAAATAGGGGCTACGGTGTTTTTTTATGAAAAGATACGTCTTTTGAAATATCCGTAGGATCCCTTGGTCTGTCTTTTAAAATACCCACGATTCGTTAGTTTTTGAAATAGGTAAGAAATCTAATCCAGTCTAACAATTACACTAAACTATACGGCTGAACTAACAAGCTGAACTACAGGTAAGGAAACCGCCTATCATCTGAGTCGATACATATACATACCTGTATATGTATAGTCGGTGATCCCGCCTCAATAATATCATATCCGATACCATATCTATAATCAGGAATCCCAAGTCAAGAGTGCGGATCAATCATCAATATATAGCTCGTACGTAAATCCGTCGTACGGCATCCCAAATCTGGGTACGGGTCAATATCACATTCATTATACTATTCATCTGGTATCCTCTTTATCAAATATCATGATCGGGGTACTGATCTACGTCTAGTACAATACTGATACCGCCTAAGTATGCATGCAGGTGTAAGAATCACTACGCCAAAAGACCCGCTAAAACATCATGTCGTATATCAATACGAACCAAATCACATCACCGATCTCCTGGCCTCAAGCCCAGTCGCATCGACTCATCTCAAATTCCAAATACTATTCTCAAATCCAGTATATGAACACATAGTCCCATACCTATGTGAACACATAAATATATATTCCCATACGCACATATGAAAGAAAGAATGTATGCAAATATGTGTGTACGTGCGTGTGTGAGTGCGACCACTACTCTAGGGTTTCGCAACTACACTAAACCAATCCAAAAATACCAATATCCATCTTATCATCAATAATCTCAACAACATATAATCAATATCTATGTGTATACGTATTCGTATACATCACCACGAACTGCGGGGGTGCTATATGCCATCCACCCGACTTCTCCCCGTAGATATAAATCTACTCACCTGGTCCTCGTTCGCCGGTGCCGACGTCGCCAAGCGCTTGCTTGTCGTCTTGAAGTCCACATGGGGTATCTACATATCATAACGCACCGTATCGTATTAAAATCCGACTCATGACCAAAATGACGCACGAATCCCACATAGGTCAAAACCTATGGTTGTTTTCACAAATCAACCCAAAAACCCTCGACGTCGGCGTACAAATGCCAAACCATCAAGAAAAACCCAAATACACTCATTTGCACATTCACGAACACTAATTTTGATATAAAATAGGTTAAAATTCACAAAACCCCAATTTCACTTAAAAAGTCATTTTTCCGAAAATCTAGCAAGCACAATTCGCCGTTTTTGTACAAAACATGATCTTAAACAAATCTAGTGGCCATAATACTTATTAAATATCTTAAATAAGTCATAAAAACAATTTCCATAATTTAATCCCAATAAATTTCATTAACCCCAAAATTCTAGTTTACAATATACTCAAATTTTTTTAACAATTTATAGCAAAAATGCACAAACGACAATTTAGCTAGGATTTTCATGATCTAAAGCATTAAACTACCTTTTAGAATGTTAATGAAGTCATGAAAAACCTACTTACATTTTTCTCTTAAACAAATTCATGGTTTACAAAAACCTAGTTAGCAATATAGCTTAATTATCACAATTTCAACCTAACAATTTACAAACTAGAAATTTGATTAGGTTTTTTTTTTCATTTCACAAAAAGATGAATTACACTTGCAACCATAATTACACAACAAAAACCCTAATTTTAATTCACAACCCCCCTCTTGAAATTCCAAAACTTGCAATTAGAACCAAGATTAATTTCCTAATTAAGCTAGATTAAATCAATAACCAACAATTGAACAAAAGGGTTAGGATTTATACCTCAATTTGTAGATCTAGCTTGACAAATCTTGACTTCCAAAATGCTAACTTGCTCCAAGAATCATGCTAGTATAGGTTGAGGAGAAATGGGTAAGGCTTAATTAGGAGTTTGGAAGGTTTTAGTTTGGATTTTTGAGTGCATTCTTGTGAATTTTTGATGTGAAGAAGTGAGGATTTTTTTCAAGAGGGGAGGGCTGATCATTTTCGGCCAGAGGAAGATGGGGGGAATGGTGTGGGTGTTGTGCAAAATTGGTCAAGTCAACCCCCCTCAAATCAAGGTACAATTAGCCTCCAAAACAATACATCTTAACCTACACCTATAAACTCTATTTCACCCATACAAATGAGATGGAGAAATTTTTGAGGGGGAGAAGTGGGATGCTGAAGGTGGGCTCGGCCATGGAGGGGTGAGGGTGTGTGTGAGTGATTACAAAAAGAATTCTATGCAAAAAGACCCCCCACAATACCATATTTGCAAGTTTTAGTTCAAAATAACTATATTTTTGTTTTCCATAAATTAAATCAATTAAAACTTGAAATAAAATACTAAAAATTTATGTTACAACTAGATTTTAATTAACATGATTTTAAAAATTAAAATTATCCCATTTAAATTTGTATTTATCGCTAATTTAATGTATTTTCTTACCGGCTTAAAATAATATTAAAATAATTAATTTCTGAAAAATTTTCAGAAAATTTGAAATTTCAGCAGTGGCTCAATAAACACCAAATACTAGCAATTACATAGCTAGAATATGTATATTTAATTTTAAAATAAAGATATTTGCATTTTGACTTTTTACAGAAAACCCCCTTATTTTACCGTTTTTTCGAAATTTCACCGAAACGATTTTCAAAACGTTACAGCTTGCATGGATGTGTTAGTTATATGTATGCCCTAGAGGCCATTACTGTACATTGGATGTATATTGTAGTGGATGCTGGGACATATATAGGTAGGACTTTCTTGCTCGACATGATAGTACGCTATCTGGTTGCTCTTTATCTTAACGTGTATACTTTCTGTCTCTCTGATTACATGTTGATAAAGCCCTTAGGATTAGTACTCGACTTCCAGGACTATGATGCAGATCATACTATTGGGGCCTGGGTAGTCAATGAGTACATCCTTCATTGTTCCTAGTCGTGAGAATATCGAGACGGGGCATCGATATTCCAGAGTAGACTAGCGTGTATCTTCTCGACCCATGTGATGGGCGATGGATGATCCCATATCCATTGGTGTTTGACATCAGAGATGGTATACGGGTGCTCAGTGGAGACTGGGTACACTGAACGGACTCGCCGAGAACTCCCAGATGGTATTATACCTCACGTCAGATGGCAGTTCTCTGGTGACACTGGTACAGCTTAGTCTGTTGACCCGAGATCGTCATAGAGTCTTGTGTGTCTCCCACTGTGCTTTGATTTCCACCCTACCACGGCTCTACTGAGTCATGCAAACAGGTGGTTTTTGGGTACAGTCCCGATTCACATGGAGGCAATGAGCGATAGGAGGGGATTCGTCTCTCCTGGTATTGGGGGTTGATGTTGTGCTATGCTCGACTGGCCATAACAGGAAATCCCTAGCCAGGGTAGCAGTGATATACTGGTAAGAGTTATCAGTAGTTTCACGAATGTTATGGACCTCAAGTCGGCATGACTTATCGAGCTACTGGGGTCTGACGTTTACCACCCCTAGGTGAGATATGCGACATATCAGACGAACAGACCGGACTGTACGGTAAGTGTTACTGGTTGGATTCACAGGAGTGTGAGCAGGCTTGCTCGTCGATCTTCTGATCGCTCAATACCCGGGTGGCCGTTACGTTTAGCAGACCGCTTGCGGCTTGTGGGTGTTTGATATGATCATCATCTGCTGCCGGCGTATTGACAAGTCTTTAGAGTCCTACACAGAGGTTTCCTAGCTCAAGCGAAACGAAATAGGAGCGCATATGAGATATGTGCGGGACCGAGAATAATGCGTGTATGTGATACCGTATTCTATTCTCGCGATGAATGTATCGAATGGTTTTATGCGATATAACCTAGTTATCGAATCAAGGATTGACTCGATAAGCCGATACATTGGATACTAGCCGGTTATATGCGACATGACCGGATCGTTGAATCAAGTGTTGATTTAATGATTTAATGTAGAATTATATATTTGATATATTACTTTGCATTAACTAGTATTGGTTCACTTTAAATGGATTTACTCACTTGGTTTGTGCACATTGTATATGTGATATATTTTGTGCACATGATTGTATCATGTTTGATGATACATGCAAGCTAGGGTTAGTGTAAAGAATTAGACCATGGTTAAGTTTATGATTAGGGTTTTCTTTTTTATTTTCTTATTCATTTATTTATTCTTTTTGTTTATTTTGGAAAAAGAAAATGATAAAGAAAATAGAATGGTGGCTTGATTTGTTTGTAGTTGAAGTTTCTTGAAACTTTGACTAAGTCACCATTCTTGTCTCATCCTTAACCCTAACCATTCAAGTTAACCATGGTCCATTCTCTACAACTAACCAAGGGTTAGTAAATGATAAGTATTGATTTATTTATCATTTACATATACTTATCATATTCTTTTTCTTCATCTTCTTCTTCTTCAACAAAAGAAAAAGCTTGCACCATCAATGGCAACTAGCCAAAATGAGTGAGAAATCCAAATCTAAAGTCTACCCACTTCCTATTTCTTCATCCTCTACCTCTTGCCAAGTTGTATAGGATGTTTCCTTCACAAGTTTTCTTGACTTGGTGAAGTTGGAGCTTGTTCTTGTGATGCCTCGACGTAGATCATCTTCGGCATCGAACCGACGATCAAGCCCGCCCATTCTTCGATGATGCCAATGCTAGAGTCAAGGGTTCGATTTGGACAGCGGAGGGAGATCATCGCGGAGCTTAGGAAGTGGTGGACCGGATCTACAAAGGTTGTAGCCCCTTCCCTTTAGCTATATTTCCGTTTACTTACTCGCTTCGCCTATATATCTAGTTAACGATCCGTTCTAGGGTTTCTCGACACCGTATTTCTTAGAAATTTGCATGGATGATGACTTGTGAGACCTCACTAGGGTGCCTAGGAACCTTACAGTGGTATCAGAGCCTAGCTAGAGCCTTAGGCGAAGTCCCGACGGAATTAGAAGTCCGATCGACCCAAAACCCCGACTTTAAAAATGCTCTCTGGACATTTCTGTAAAATGTGGATTTTTGTAGATTAAAAATATTCAGAAAAATCAGCAGGGGATTGTAAGGGTTACTGCAAAATTCGATCGCCTAATTCCTTAAAAGCACCGCGGATCCGCGGCATGAGCATGCTCATGCGGCGGTTCCGCGGCAGTTTTGTCCTTTTGTGCATCGAAGTTTGCACCGTAATTCTCAGTAAAAAGTGCTGGTTTTCCTGGGAATATTTTAATATTTATTCCCGAGTTTTATTTTCTGGGTTGTATTGGGACTCGGTGTATTCGATCGAACTGTCTAATTTTTGTCGGTGTGCTTTTCCGGGTATTTTTTAGAATATGTTAAAAAGTTCGACCGGATATAAATACCCACTTTTTCCCTTGCCGGGAAATTTCCAATTGTTGGATTTTTCCGTAGTTTAACGACGTTCTAAGTAGTGCAAGTAACGCGATGGACCCTCTAGAAGACAACAAACCTTAACTCGATTATGTGACCGTCTTGAACTGCCCTTTGAACCTTCGGGTTTGGGGCAGTATGGCGTGCCACATGTGAGGCGTTGGCTTGACCCTTCTACGGCTGGACCGTTGGTACTGAGGCACGAACTGAATGTTGTTAGACTTATTTCATGTGTTGAGCTGTATCGGAAAAACTTGGGTGTTCGATTGTTTGATCGAAAAGTTTAGCATTTTCTATTTATCCGGAATGTGATACAATAATTGGAATTCACAAATTGTTATGAGATAACGGAATGAATATTATAAACGTAGCAGTTTAGTCTCACTTGATCGGTTGCCACGGAATTTTGATGTGATCAAAAGTCCGTCGCAATCACGTAGCGTACGCGGATACTCGCCGGGTAAACTTAATAAACAACCTCACCCCATAGCCCCGACCAAGTGACTGTAGGAGAACCCCGTCGCCGAAAGCATCCGCTCGGGTGCTCGCGGCAGCGGTGTTCCGCCTTGGTGCACTTCGTCGACGGCATCGGGGGTGCGGCCGCCTACTAAAGTTTGCGACGAGCATTCGATCAGTTTTTCGGGAATCTTGTTGAATTGCCCGACTTGATATTGAAAAGTGTTTTCGATAATGAGACCAAAATACGGGGTTTATAATTGTTAGGCATGCGATGTCTAAAGAATTCATTTGGTCAGGCATGCGATGTCTGAGGTGGTTGTGGATTCCAACTGTTGTAGTTTTACACTTTCTTTTCTGTGACCGTAAGTGTAATATGTGATATCGCCGGTTTCGTTGCTATATGTCAACGACAATTGGGATGCGCATATTTACTTACGTTGATGACATGTGATGTTATGTGTTGCTGGATATGTTATATTGGATCGTCGTGTTTGAATAGCCGGGGGGTTTTATGTGAGATGAGTGTTTTTCATTTTCATTCATGTAAAAACTTGTATGTAATATTCTTTTATTGGGGCACTTCCAGGTTGCGGAAGTTGTCACCGTTGATGTATATTATTTACTTTTCTGCACTAGGATAGACCCAAGGAGGGGAGCACAAGTAACCGGGTTCTAGGGTCCAGTGGGAGACCATCTCGAGGAGTCGAGTCCGGGTCTCCTAACCTTAGAATTGGTAGGGTTGCTTGCCGCTCTCGTAGGGGTCTAGGGGTGTGGGATTGGCTATTCATCACGACCGTGGAATCCGTGTTTTATACTGGCTCGTATTGAAAACACGGACGTCCTAGTATATCCAATATTTCATATGATTCTTTCTGCTGCGTTATCTGTGATGTGATCATGCGATGTTCTGTGCTCTGTTCAGATAGATGTAGTATATAGTATATATGATATATTATATAGACATTGCTTATGTTTTACACCCGTGCTAGCCCTGCCCCACTCTGCCGTTAGTTACCTAACCTAACGGTGCAGACGGGACATCGAGGCGAATGCGGATGGCATAAGCGTACGTTATATTTATCTGTGATGTTTAGGTGGAATTAAATGATGGGATATTCATTAATGAGATTAATGAAAGAAAATAAACCTAATTGATGTTGTGGAATCGAATTTCAAAATAAAAACAGGTAGCTACAGTTCTTGCTTTGCATCGTGGTGTTCATTATAGAACATCCTGCACCTTATTCGATAAGGAAAGGACCGAGATCCCTTCACCGGGAGTGACTCTTTTAGCAATAACTGGCAGATGCTACAACCCTCGGTTTGTCTTTGATCGCTTCTATAGTTTCCGCTTTGCACAGTGATATATATGATATATCCCGCACCTCATTCGACGAGGAAAGGGCCGACGATCCCTTCACCGGGAGTGACCCCTTTAGCAAAACTAGAAAAGCCTCAAAAACATTCCATTTAAAAACCATTTGATTCCGCAACGAGATCAAGTTCAAAGCGTTAAAGGTTTTCACAAAAACCATTCGCAACCCTCCGTCATTTTAGGAAGTAGAGTACTTAGTATTCGTGCTGTGTTTGTTGACCATAGTCAAGGCACAGTGTACGGTAGCTAAGTGATGTCTTCCTACACCGCATATGATGCGATTAGTTAGGACAGTCGCGTGACTTTGTTGACCTTAGTTAAGGGTCATGTGGGTGGGTCTAATTAATCACGAAATGACGGGTAGAACTTGACTAGTACTTATGATTTGTTGACCATAGTTAAGGTCATAGGTGCTAGGGGTAAAAACCTTTATCGGGAGTTTCAAGTGTTGAAACTTGCAATGAGATTGCATACCTTCTATATGATAGTTGGATCCCGATACCCACTGCGAGTAATTGTTACTCCTGGGAGAGTTTTGCACTTTACAATTAGCCGATCAAGTAGGTGTCTAAAAAGGTGTCAACGGGGTTACGCCTCTGGGAAAACGAGGTTTACTGTAATTAGGTCCGTGCGAAAGCACGGGGAACCTCCCTCAAAGTACCGACACTGGCCTGGCTGAAAGATTGGCGAACTTGTAGAGTGTAATTAATCCCGGCAAGTCTTTCCTTTTAAGGTTTGAAGGAAGATTTGATAAAAACAGTGGGAGCCATCCTGATTAGATAAAATATATAACCAATCTGATCTTGCAAGAGCGCACGCAGAGTGTTTTCTTCTCTCTCTCTCCTGGTAGCGACCATATCACGCCTTAATCAAGATAATAAAATGGATGTATTGACCGAACCCGCTTGTTATTCTGAGCTGGGGAACGTTGGTCCCGCTCCAACTTATAATTGTTATAAGACAGAGCAGGAAATTGGGGAATACCAGAATTCCTATGCCGCCCAAACGAAGAAAGTGCATATGATGCATCTCCTTCGGGTGTGTTCATTACAAAGAACTGTTTCTCAGTATCCTCTGCATCCTGGGTATATGATACCGGATCAGGATCCCAGATATGTAATTTGTTACATAGGGCTACAAAAAGGTAGAAAAACTGAGAACGGGTGATAAGTTTCATGAGACAGAAACCGGGGCAAGTGTTGCAACCAAGTCTGTTGGTCACTGTCACCCTGTATTACGAATACATTGATTCTGAACAAATGCTATTAGATACCGAACCTGATATACAAAATCATATCAGTCTCTTTATTAGTAAAGAAAGGATATAATTTTGTATTGATGGATAATGTTTTGAACATTTCCTATATCAAAAGTTGATCGGTTCAGGCACGTTATCTAAAAGCATTGACGTTCTAAATCAAACTACAGTTCCTTGTATACAGAACACACACAAGAGGAAGAGTTCAGAAATGAACGATTCGTTCTTGAGGCATTGTAGACTAGGTCATATCAATGCGACCCGACTGGCTGAAGTTACATTTTAGATGCATATTTAAATCAGTTTGAATTTACATCTTGTGAAACTTGCCAGTCATGTCACAAAGATTAGATGACCATAGCTCTGTTTATTAGAAACAGAGAAAGAGTTAGTAAACTCTTGGGACTGATACATGATGATGTATGTAAAGTGTCCTGTCTACACATGCCAGGACTGGTTCTTCATACTTCATTATATTCTCTGATAATCTCTCAAGATTCAGTCATATGTTCCTGTTGAAACATAAGTCCGAACCTTTTGAGATATTCACAGAATATAAGTTAGAAGTAGAAAACCAAAATACGGGTATAAGTATTATGTCCTATGATAAGATCAGGGAGGAGAATACTTGTGCATGGCATTCCTGGACCATTCTAAAGGAGAATGAGATTCTCTCTCCGTATTACTCCTCTGAATACACCACAGCACAACGGTGCATCAGGGCGGAGCAATCGCACAATATTAGATATGGTGTGCTCTGTGATGAGTATTACTGAGTTACCTATTTCCTTTTTGGGTGTTATGCGCTTGAGAAGCTGCATACCTATTGAATTAGGTTCGAATCAAATCAGTGCCTACCATTCCATATGAGATATGGTATGGAAAGAGCCTATCTCTTAAGTAAATTAAGATTTGGGATTGTCCGGCCTATGTCAAAAGAAAAATCCGGACAAGATCGAGGCAAGATCAGTTCTGTAGAATTGGAAAGGTTCCAGCTGTACAAAACTACTATTGATTTGACAGAACCAAAGAATTCAATAGTTCCCGACGAACCTCAGCCTCTCCGCCGATCTAGTAGGGTTCCTCACCCACCTGAGAGATACCTCGGTTTCTCGATGACAGTGGGAGCGAGGATTGCATCATGAGATGATGACCCAACTAGATTCGAGCAGGCCATCAAGAGTAGGGACTCTGTAAGAATGGCTGGATGCTTAGCCATCTGAGATGGAATCCATATACACCAACAAAGTATGGACTTTGGTTGCGATATCTGAAGGGTTAAATCCCCATCAGGAGCAAGTATATCTTGAGAAGATTACTTGGTGTAGATGGAAAAGTTGAGACTTTCAAAGCTAGGCTTATTAAAGGTTTTAGTCATCAACCAGGCGTCGATAATGATGAAACCTTTTCTAGGGACTATGCTTGAGTCCATCCAGATCCTACTTGCCACGGCTATATACCATGACTACGATATTTGGTGGTTGGGTGCCATGACTAATTTTCTAAATATTGATTTAGAAGAGAACGTCTATAAAAACACAGCCGGAGGTCTTCGTAAACAGTGGGAGCAGCGGAAACGTGTGCAAGTTGCTTTACATAATGAAGCAGGCATCGCGGAGTTGGAACGTCTGTTTTGATGTGATAGTCAAAGTGTTTGACTTCATCAAAATGGTAGACGAACCTTGTATATACAAAAGGGTAGTAGAGAGTAAGGTGGTCATCTTCGTATTGTACGTAGACAACATACTCTTGATAGGAAAAGAGTTTCCTATACTACGATCGGTCAATCTCCTATTATCACAAGGATTCTCCAAATAGGATAAAGATGATACCTCCTAAATCCTGAGATTTGGACCTATAAGATAGATCTAAAGGGATATTAGGGTTCTCACTAGGTATAGTGAGATTGTATCAATCGATCCTGGGGAGAATCGCTGGAAGTGTTCCAGGGTGATAAAGACGACTGAATGTCAGTTACAGGCACTGTCTTTACCCTCAGTAAAGGGACGGTGTGTTGGAAGAGTTCCAAGCTAGATACCGTGGCAAACTAGACGATAAAGGCTGGTAACATCGCTATTAAAGATACTTCCAAAGAGGCAGTTTTGGTGAATATTGGTTCATGAGATGAACTAGGTTCCTGCCATTGTGTGACAATGGAAATGTGGCTTTGGCCCTGGAACCCTGGTCCCATCAGTGACCCAGACATATTCTGAGGAAGCATCACCTGATCATGGAGATAGTTGATCTCCAGGGTGATCGAGGTTAGGAGAGTAGACTCAGAGGACAACACGGCGGATCCACTCACGAAGGCCTTTTCCCAGAGAGTCCTATGGGATGGTTGAGTATTAGATACTGCAACCACTGCTACAGATGGCCCTAGTGCAAGTGGGAGATTGTTAGTTATATGTATGCCCTAGAGGCCATTACTGTACATTGGATGTATATTGTAGTGGATGCTGGGACATATATAGGTAGGACTTTCTTGCTCGACATGATAGTACGCTATCTGGTTGCTCTTTATCTTAACGTGTATACTTTCTGTCTCTCTGATTACATGTTGATAAAGCCCTTAGGATTAGTACTCGACTTCCAGGACTATGATGCAGATCATACTATTGGGGCCTGGGTAGTCAATGAGTACATCCTTCATTGTTCCTAGTCGTGAGAATATCGAGACGGGGCATCGATATTCCAGAGTAGACTAGCGTGTATCTTCTCGACCCATGTGATGGGCGATGGATGATCCCATATCCATTGGTGTTTGACATCAGAGATGGTATACGGGTGCTCAGTGGAGACTGGGTACACTGAACGGACTCGCCGAGAACTCCCAGATGGTATTATACCTCACGTCAGATGGCAGTTCTCTGGTGACACTGGTACAGCTTAGTCTGTTGACCCGAGATCGTCATAGAGTCTTGTGTGTCTCCCACTGTGCTTTGATTTCCACCCTACCACGGCTCTACTGAGTCATGCAAACAGGTGGTTTTTGGATACAGTCCTGATTCACATGGAGGCAATGAGCGATAGGAGGGGATTCGTCTCTCCCGGTATTGGGGGTTGATGTTGTGCTATGCTCGACTGGCCATAACAGGAAATCCCTGGCCAGGGTTGCAGTGATATACTGGTAAGAGTTATCAGTAGTTTCACGAATGTTATGGACCTCAAGTCGGCATGACTTATCGAGCTACTGGGGTCTGACGTTTACCACCCCCAGGCGAGATATGCGACATATCAGACGAACAGACCGGACTGTACGGTAAGTGTTACTGGTTGGATTCACAGGAGTGTGAGCGGGCTTGCTCGTCGATCTTCTGATCGCTCAATACCCGGGTGGCCGTTACGTTTAGCAGACCGCTTGCGGCTTGTGGGTGTTTGATATGATCATCATCTGCTGCCGGCGTATTGACGAGTCTTTAGAGTCCTACACAGAGGTTTCCTAGCTCAAGCGAAACGAAATAGGAGCGCATATGAGATATGTGCGGGACCGAGATTAATGCGTGTATGTGATACCGTATTCTATTCTCGCGATGAATGTATCGAATGGTTATATGCGATATAACCTAGTTATCGAATCAAGGATTGACTCGATAAGCCGATACATTGGATACTAGCCGGTTATATGCGATATGACCGGATCGTTGAATCAAGTGTTGATTTAATGATTTAATGTAGAATTATATATTTGATATATTACTTTGCATTAACTAGTATTGGTTCACTTTAAATGGATTTACTCACTTGGTTTGTGCACATTGTATATGTGATATATTTTGTGCACATGATTGTATCATGTTTGATGATACATGCAAGCTAGGGTTAGTGTAAAGAATTAGACCATGGTTAAGTTTATGATTAGGGTTTTCTTTTTATTTTCTTATTCATTTATTTATTCTTTTTGTTTATTTTGGAAAAAGAAAATGATAAAGAAAATAGAATGGTGGCTTGATTTGTTTGTAGTTGAAGTTTCTTGAAACTTTGACTAAGTCACCATTCTTGTCTCATCCTTAACCCTAACCATTCAAGTTAACCATGGTCCATTCTCTACAACTAACCAAGGGTTAGTAAATGATAAGTATTGATTTATTTATCATTTACATATACTTATCATATTCTTTTTCTTCATCTTCTTCTTCTTCAACAAAAGAAAAAGCTTGCACCATCAATGGTAACTAGCCAAAATGAGTGAGAAATCCAAATCTAAAGTCTACCCACTGTTAGTTATATGTATGCCCTAGAGGCCATTACTGTACATAGGATGTATATTGTAGTGGATGCTGGGACATATATAGGGGGGACTTTCTTGCTCGACATGATAGTATGCTATCTGGTTACCCTTTACCTTAACGTGTGTGCTGATTGTCTCTCTGTTACATGTTGGTAAAGCCCTTAGGATATGTACTTGACTACCGGGACTATGATGCAGATCATACTAGTGGGGACAGATAGTCTATAAGTACATCCTTCAAAGTCCCTAGTCGTGGGTGTATCGAGATAGGGCATCGATATACCAGAGTAGACTAGCGTATACCTTCTCGACCCATACAGATGGGCGATGGATGATCCCATATCCATTGGTGTTCGACATCGGAGATGATATACGGGTGCTCAGTGGAGACTGGGTACACTGGACGGACTCGCCGAGAACTCCCAGATCGTATTATACCTCACGTCAGATGGCAGTTCTCTGGTGACACTGGTACAGAGTAGTCTGTTGACCCGAGATCGTCATAGAGTCTTGTGTGGTTCCCACTGTGCTTTGATTTCCATCTTACCACGTCCAAGAGGGCGTGCAAAATGGTGGTTTTTGGGTACAGTCCCGAGTCACATGGAGGCAATGAGCGATAGGAGGGGATTCATCTCTCCCGGTATAGGGGGTTGATGTTGCGCTGTGTTCGATTGGCTATAACCGGAAATCCCTGGCCAGGGTTGCTGAGATTTACTGGTAAGTGTTACCAGTAGTTTCTCGAACTGTTATAGACCTCATATCGACACGACTTATCGAGCTATTGGGGTCTGACGTTTACCACCCCTAGGCGAGATATGCGACATATCAGACGATCAGACCGGACTGTACGGTAGTGTTACTGGTTGGATTCACTGGAGTGTGAGCGGGCTTGCTCGTCGATCTTCAGATCGCTCAATACCCGGGTGGCCGTTACGTTTAGCAGACCGCTTGCGGCTTGTGGGTGTTTGATATGATCATCACCTGCTGCCGGCGTATTGACGAGTCTTTAGAGTCCTACACAGAGGTTTCCTGGCTCAAGCGAAACGAAATAGGAGCGCATATGAGATATGTGCGGGACCGAGAATAATGCGTGTATGTGATACCGTATTCCATTCTCGCGATGAATGTATCAATTAGGTTATATGCGATATACCCTAGTTATCGAATCGAGGGTTGATTCGATAAACCGATACATTGGATACTAGTCGGTTATATGCGATATGACCGGATCGTTAAATCAAGTGTTGATTTAATGATTTAATGCATGATAATATATTTGATATATTACTTTGCACTAACTAGTATTGGTTCACTTAAGATGGATTTTCTCACTCGGATGTGCACATTGTATATGTGATATACTTTTTGTGCACTTGATTGTATCATGTTTGATGATACATGTTTGCTTGAGTTTGTGTAAAGATTGAACCATGGTTATTTAAATGATTAGGGTTTACATTTTCATATCTATTTATTTATTTATTTATTATGGAAATGATAATGAGAAGAATGGTTGCTAGTTTTGTTTTATTCTTTGAACCTTCATGAAGCATTGACTTTAGTCAACCATTCTTATCTCATCCTTAACCCTAACCATTCCAACTAACCTTGGTTTAATCTCTACACCTAACCATGGTTTGCTTATGATAAGAATGGATTTTCTTTTCTATTTTAATTATTCTTATCATAACAATTTCCTTCTTCTTCTTCATTTCTTAAAGTGAAGAAAGCTTGCCTCCATCAATGGCAAGTGATGAAAAAGAGTGAGAAATCCAAATCTAAAGTCTACCCACTTCTTATTTCTTCATCCTCTACCTCTTGCCAAGTAGTAGAGTGTGTTTTCTTCACAAGTTTCATGACTTGGTGAAGTGAGAGCTTGATCTTGCGATGCTTCGACGTAGATCATCTTCGGCATGGACATCGATGACCTAGCCCGTCCATTCTCCGATGAAGCCGACGCTAGAGCCCGGGACTTGTTATGGACAGCGAGGAGACTTCATTGCGGAGCTATGGAGGTGGAGAACCGGATCTACAAAGGTTGTATTTCCGTATCTCTTAGTTAAGAGTTAACTAGTTTACTTTTTCGCCTAGAAATCTAGCCGACGATCCATAGTCTAGGGTTTCTCGGCACCGTATTATTTGAAATTGGCATGGTTGATGCCTTGTGAGACCTCACTAGGGTGCCTAGGAACCCTACAGTGGTATCAGAGCCTAGCTAGAGCCTTAGGCGAAGTCTAGACGGAATTTGAAACCCGATCGAACCCGAAACCCCAAATCAAAATTGCTCTCTGTACTTTTTCTAAAATCGTGGATTTTTCCAAATTAAAAATATGCAGAAGACTTAGCAGGGAAATCTAAGAATTACGGCGCAAAAAGTTTTACATGAACAGTATAATCGGCGGCGGAACCGCGGCATAAGCCTAGCTTATGCGGCGGTTCCGCGGCAGAAGTGTGACGTCAGCAGTAACTGTTTGCACAGTAATTCATTGTTTCAGGTGCCGAGTTTTCTGGGTATTTTTAAAATTTATTCAAGAGTTGAATTTTCTGGGGTTGTTTTGGGGATTCGGTGTTTCGATCGGAGTATCAAATTTTGTCTATGTGGCTTTCCGGATAAATTTTAGAATATGTTAAAAAGTTCGACCGGATATAAATACCCAATTTTTCCCCTGTCGGGAAATTTCCAAGTGTTGGATTTTTCCGTAGTTTAATGACGTTCTAAGTAGTGCAAGTAACGCGATGGACCCTCTAGAAGACAACAAACCTTAACTCGATTATGTGACCGTCTTGAACTGCCCTTTGAACCTTCGGGTTTGGGGCAGTACGGCGTGCCACGTGTGAGGCGTTGGCTTGACCCTTCTACGGCTGGACCGTTGGTACTGAGGCACGAACTGAATGTTATTAGACTTATTTCATGTGTTGAGCTGTATCGGGAAAACTTGGGTGTTCGATTGTTCGATCAAAAAGTTTAGCATTTTCTATTTATCCGGAATGAGATACAATAATTGGAATTCACAAACAGTTATGTGATAACTGAATGAATGTTATAAACATAGCACTTTAGTCTCACTTGATCGGTTGCCACGGAATTTTGATGCGATCAAAAGTCCGTCGCAATCACGTAGCGTACGCGGATACTCGCCGGGTAAACTTAATAGACAGCCTCGCTCTATAGCCCCGACCAAGTGACTGTAGGAGAACCCCGTCGCCGAAAGCATCCGTCCGGGTGCTCGCGGTAGCGGTGTTCCGCCTTGGTCCACTTCGTCGACGGTATCGGGGGTGCGGTTGCCTACTAAATTTTGCGACGAGCATTCGATCAGGATGTCGGGAATCTTGTTGAATTGCCCGACTTGATATTGAAAAGAGTTTTCGATAATGAGACTAAAATGCGGGGTTTATAATTGTTAGGCATGCGATGTCTAAGTAATTCATTTGATTAGGCATGTGATGTCTAAAGAGATTGCAGATTCCAACTGTTGTAGTTTTACACTTTCTTTTCTGTGACCGTAAGTGTAATATGTGATATCGCCGGTTTCGTTGCTATATGTCAACGACAATTGGGATGCGCATATTTACTTACGTTGATGACATGTGATGTTATGTGTTGCTGGATATGTTATATTGGATCGTCGCGTTTGAATAGCCGGGGTTTTTTATGTGAGATGAGTGTTTTTCATTTTCATTCATGTAAAAACTTGTATGTAATATTCTTTTATTGGGGCGCTTCCAGGTTGCGGAAGTTGTCACCGTTTGTATAATATTTACTTTTCTGCACTAGGATAGACCCAAGGAGGAGGGCATAAGTAACTGGGTTCTGGAGTCCAGTGGGAGACCAACTCGAGGAGTCGAGTCCGGGTCTCCTAACTCCAGAATTGGTAGGGTTGCTTGCCGCTCTCGTAGGGGTCTAGGGGTGTGGGTTTGGCTATTCATCGCGACCGTGGAATCCGTGTTTTATACTGGCTCGTATTGAAAACACGGATGTCCTAGTATATCCAATATTTCATATGATTCTTCTGCTGCGATATCTGTGATGTGATCATGTGATGTTCTGTGATAGATACAGTATATAGTATATATGATATATTATATAGGCGTTACTTATGTTTTACACCCGCGCTAGCCCAGCCCCGCTCTGCCGTTAGTTACCTAACCTAACGGTGCACGAGGGGACATCGAGGCGAATGCGGATGGCATAAGTGTACGTCGTATTTATCTGTGATGTTTAGGTAATTTAAATGATGGGACTTCATTAATGTGATTAATGAAATAAAAGAAACCTAAGATGTTGTAGAATCGAATTTCAAAATAAAACAGGTAGCTACAGTTCTTGCTTTGCACAGCGGTATATATGATATATGCTGCACCTTATTCGATAAGGAAAGGACCGAGATCCCTTCACCGGGAGTGACTCCTTTAGCAATAACTGGCAGATGCTACACACTCGGTTTGTCTTTTGATTGCTTTTAAGAGTTCTGCTTTGCACAGTGATATATATGATATATCCCGCACCTCATTCGACGAGGAAAGGACCGACGATCCCTTCACCGGGAGTGACTCCTTTAGCAAAACTAGAAAAGCCTCAAAAACACTCCATTTCAAAATTCATTCGATCCTACAACGATATCAAGTTCATTACGCAATAGGTTTTCAGAAAAACTTGTCGTAGCCCTCCGTCATTTCAGATAAGTTGTATATAGTATTCGTGCTGCATTTGTTGGCTTTCGTCAAGGTGCAGTGTGCGGTAGCTATATGCTGCTTATCTGCTAGCATACGATGCGATTGGATTAGGGTAGTCGTGCGGCTTTGTTGGCTTTCGTCAAGGGTCGTGCGGGTGGGTTTAATTCAATCAAGAAATGTACGGGCTGAACTTGACTAGCGGGCTATGGTTTGTTGGCTTTCGTCAAGGTCATAGCACGTTAGGGGCAAAATATTATCGGGAATTTCAAGTGTTGAAATTTGCAATGAGATTGCATACCTTCTATGAGATAGTTGGATCCCGATACCCGCTGCGAGTAAGTGTTACTCCTGGGAGAGTTTTATACATTACAATTAGCCGATCAAGTAGGTGTCTAGAAAGGTGTCAACGAGGTTACGCCTCTGGGAAAACGAGGTTTACATTAATTAGGTTCGTGCGAAAGCACGGGGGACCTCCCTCAAAGTACCGACACTGGCCTGGCTGAAAGATTGGCGAACTTGTAGTGTGTAATTAATCCCGGCTAGTCTTTCCTTTTAGGGTTTGAAGGAAGATTTGATAAAAAGCAGTGGGAGCCATCCTGATTAGATAAAATAATAACCAATCTATTCTTGCAAGAGCACACTGAGTGTTTTCTTCTCTCTCTCTCCAGGTAGCGACCATATCACGCCTTAATCAAGATAATAATACGGATTATTGACCGAACCCGCTTGTTATACTGAGCTGGGGAACGTTGGTCCCGCTCCAACTTATAATTGTTATAAGACAGAGCAGGAAATTGGGGAATACCAGATTTCCCGTGCCGCCCAAACGAAGAGAGTGCATGCTGATGCATCATCTTCGGGTTTGTTCATTATACAGAACTGTTTCTCAGTATCCTTTACGTCCTGGGTATATGATACCGGATCAGGATCCCAGATATGTAATCTGTTACATAGGGCTACAGATAGGTAGAGAACTGAGAACGGGTGATAAGTTTCATGAGGCAGAAAACGGGGCAAGAGTTGCAGCCAAGTCTGTTGGTCACTGTCACCCTGTATTACAATACATTGATTCTGAACGAATGTTATTAGATACCGAACCTGATATACAAAATCATATCTGTCTCTTTATTACTAAAGAAACGGTAAAATTTTGTATTGTTGGATAATGTTTTGAACATTTCCTATATCAAAAGTTGATCGGTTCAGGCACGTTATCTAAAAGCGTTGATGTTCTAAATCAAACTACAGTTCTTAGTATATGGAACACACATAAGAGGACGAGTTCAGAAATGAACGGATCCTTCTTAAGGTATTGTAGACTAGGTCAGATCAATGTGACCCGACTAGCTGAAGTTACATGTAGATGCATATTTAAATCAGTTTGAATCTACATCTTGTGAAACTTGCCAGTCATGTCACAAAGATATAATGACACTAGCTCTGTTTATTGGAAACAGAGAAAGAGTTAGTGAACTCTTGGGATGATACATGTTGATGTATGTAGGTCCCATGTCTACACATGCCAAGACCGGTTCTTTGTACTTCATTACATTCTCTGATAATCTCTCAAGATTCAGACATATGTTCCTGTTGAAACACAAGTCCGAACCTTTTGAGATATTCATAGAATATAAGTAAGAAGTAGAGAACCAAAATACGGGTATAAGTATTATGTCCTATGATGTGATCAAGGAGGAGAATACTTGAGCATGGAATTCCTGGACTTTTCTAAAGGAGAATGAGATTCTCTCTCAGCATTACTCCTCTGTATACACCATAGCGCGATGGTATATCAGGGCGGAGCAATCACACCCTATATGATAAGGTATGCTCTATGATGAGTACTACTGAGTTACCTGTTTCCTTTTGGGTGTTATGCACTTGAGAAGTTGCATACCTATTGAATAGGGTTCGAATCAAATCAGATCACTGCCTGCCACTCCATATGAGATATGGAAAGGGAAGAGCCCATGTCTTAAGCTAGTTAAGATTTGGGGTTGTCCGGCCTATGTCTGAAAAGCAAAATCCGGACAAGCTCGAGGAAAAGTCAGTTATGTAGAACTGGAAATGTTCCAGCTATACAGACTGCAGCTGATGATTTGATAGAACCAAAGGATTCAGTAGATTCCAACGAACCTCAGCCTCTCCGCCGATCTAGTAGGGTTCCTCACCCACCTGAGAGATACTTCGGTTTCTCTATGACAGTGGGAGCGAGGATTGCATCATGAGATGATGACCCAACTAGTTTCGAGCAGGCCATCGAGAGTGATGACTCTGTAAGAATTGCTGGATGCTTAGCGATCTGAGATGGAATCCATGTACACCAACAAAGTATGGACTTTGGTTGCAATATCTGAAGGGTTAAATCCCCATCAGGAGCAAGTATATCTTAAGATTACTTGGTGTAGATGGAAAAGTTGAGACTTTCAAAGCTAGACTTGTTAAGGGTTTTCGTCATCGACCAGGCATGGATAATGATGAAACCTTTTCAAGTATCTATGCTTAAGTCCATCCAGATCCTACTTACCACGGCTACATACCATGACTACGATATCTGGTGGTTGGGTGTCATGACTGCTTTTCTAAATGTTATTTTGGAAGAGAGCGTCTATAAGTACACAGCCAGAGGGCTTCGTAGACAGTGGGAGCAGCGGAAATGTGTGCAAGATGCTTTATAGGATAAAGCAGGCATCGCGGAGTTGGAACATCTGTTTTGATGAATTAGTCAAAGAGTTTGACATCATCAAAATGGTAGATGAACCTTGTATAAACAAAAAGGTAGTACGGAGTATGGTGACGATCCTCGTAGAGTACGTAGATGACATACTCTTGATGGGGAAGGAGTTTCCTATGCTACGCTCGATCAATCTCCGCTTATCACCATAATTCTCCATATAGGATCAAAGTGATACCTCCTAAATCCTGGATTTTGGATCTAAGAGATAGATCTAAATGGATGTTAGGATACTCACTAGCTGTAGTGAGAAGGTATCAATCGATCCTGAGGAGAATCACTGGAAGGGTTCCAGGGTGATAATGACGACTGAATGTCAGTCACAGGCATTGTCTTTACCCTTGGTAAAGGGACGGTATGTTGGAAGAGTTCCAGGCTTGATACCGTGACATACTAGACGATTAAGGCTGGATACATCGCTACTTAAGATGCTACCAAAGAGGCAGTCTGGGTGTATATTGGTTCATGAGATGAACTTAGTTCCTCCCATTGTGTGACAATGGAGTTGTGGCTTATGCCAAGGAACGTCCGTCCCATCAGTGATCCAGACATATTCTAAGGCAGTATCACCTGATCATGGAGATAGATGATCTTCAGGGTGATCGAGGTTAAGGAGAGTAGACTCAGAGGACAACACGGCGGATCCACTCACAAAGGCCTTTTCCCAGAGAGAGACTTTCATGGGATGGTTGAGTATGAGATACTGCAACCACTGCTACAGATGGCCCTAGTGCAAGTGGGAGATTGTTAGTTATATGTATGCCCTAGAGGCCATTATTGTACATAGGATGTATATTGTAGTGGATGCTGGGACATATATAGGGAGGACTTTCTTGCTCGACATGATAGTATGCTATCTGGTTACCCTTTACCTTAACGTGTATGCTGATTGTCTCTCTGTTACATGTTGGTAAAGCCCTTAGGATATGTACTTGACTACCGGGACTATGATGCAGATCATACTAGTGGGGACAGATAGTCTATAAGTACATCCTTCAAAGTCCCTAGTCGTGGGTGTATCGAGACAGGGCATCGATATACCAGAGTAGACTAGCGTATACCTTCTCGACCCATACAGATGGGCGATGGATGATCCCATATCCATTGGTGTTTGACATCGGAGATGATATACGGGTGCTCAGTGGAGACTGGGTACACTGGACGGACTCGCCGAGAACTCCCAGATGGTATTATACCTCACGTCAGATGGCAGTTCTCTGGTGACACTGGTACAGAGTAGTCTGTTGACCCGAGATCGTCATAGAGTCTTGTGTGGTTCCCACTGTGCTTTGATTTCCATCTTACCACGTCCAAGAGGGCGTGCAAAACGGTGGTTTTTGGGTACAGTCCCGAGTCACATGGAGGCAATGAGCGATAGGAGGGGATTCGTCTCTCCCGGTATAGGGGGTTGATGTTGCGCTGTGTTCGATTGGCTATAACCGGAAATCCCTGGACAGGGTTGCTGAGATTTAATGGTAAGTGTTACCAGTAGTTTGTCGAACTGTTATAGACCTCATATCGACACGACTTATCGAGCTATTGGGGTCTGACGTTTACCACCCGTAGGCGAGATATGCGACATATCAGACGATCAGACCGGACTGTACGGTAGTGTTACTGGTTGGATTCACTGGAGTGTGAGCGGGCTTGCTCGTCGATCTTCAGATCGCTCAATACCCGGGTGGCCGTTACGTTTAGCAGACCGCTTGCGGCTTGTGGGTGTTTGATATGATCATCACCTGCTGCCGGCGTATTGACGAGTCTTTAGAGTCCTACACAGAGGTTTCCTGGCTCAAGCGAAACGAAATAGGAGCGCATATGAGATATGTGCGGGACCGAGAATAATGCGTGTATGTGATACCGTATTCCATTCTCGCGATGAATGTATCAATTAGGTTATATGCGATATACCCTAGTTATCGAATCGAGGGTTGATTCGATAAACCGATACATTGGATACTAGTCGGTTATATGCGATATGACCGGATCGTTAAATCAAGTGTTGATTTAATGATTTAATGCATGATAATATATTTGATATATTACTTTGCACTAACTAGTATTGGTTCACTTAAGATGGATTTTCTCACTCGGATGTGCACATTGTATATGTGATATACTTTTTGTGCACTTGATTGTATCATGTTTGATGATACATGTTTGCTTGAGTTTGAGTAAAGATTGAACCATGGTTATTTAAATGATTACGGTTTACATTTTCATATCTATTTATTTATTTATTTATTATGGAAATGATAATGAGAAGAATGGTTGCTAGTTTAGTTTTATTCTTTGAACCTTCATGAAGCATTGACTTTAGTCAACCATTCTTATCTCATCCTTAACCCTAACCATTCCAACTAACCTTGGTTTAATCTCTACACCTAACCATGGTTTGCTTATGATAAGAATGGATTTTCTTTTCTATTTTAATTATTCTTATCATAACAATTTCCTTCTTCTTCTTCATTTCTTAAAGTGAAGAAAGCTTGCCTCCATCAATGGCAAGTGATGAAAAAGAGTGAGAAATCCCAATCTAAAGTCTACCCACTTCTTATTTCTTCATCCTCTACCTCTTGCCAAGTAGTAGAGTGTGTTTTCTTCACAAGTTTCATGACTTGGTGAAGTGAGAGCTTGATCTTGCGATGCTTCGACGTAGATCATCTTCGGCATGGACATCGATGACCTAGCCCGTCCATTCTCCGATGAAGCCGACGCTAGAGCCCGGGACTTGTTATGGACAGCGAGGAGACTTCATTGCGGAGCTATGGAGGTGGAGAACCGGATCTACAAAGGTTGTATTTCCGTATCTCTTAGTTAAGTGTTAACTAGTTTACTTTTTCGCCTAGAAATCTAGCCGACGATCCATAGTCTAGGGTTTCTCGGCACCGTATTATTTGAAATTGGCATGGTTGATGCCTTGTGAGACCTCACTAGGGTGCCTAGGAACCCTACACTCACTTCCTATTTCTTCATCCTCTACCTCTTGCCAAGTTGTATAGGATGTTTCCTTCACAAGTTTTCTTGACTTGGTGAAGTTGGAGCTTGTTCTTGTGATGCCTCGACGTAGATCATCTTCGGCATCGAACCGACGATCAAGCCCGCCCATTCTTCGATGATGCCAATGCTAGAGTCAAGGGTTTGATTAGGACAGCGGAGGGAGATCATCACGGAGCTTAGGAAGTGGTGGACCAGATCTACAAAAGTTGTAGCCCCTTCCCTTTAGCTATATTTCCGTTTACTTACTCGCTTCGCCTATATATCTAGTTAACGATCCATTCTAGGGTTTCTCGGCACCGTATTTCTTAGAAATTTGCATGGATGATGACTTGTGAGACCTCACTAGGGTGCCTAGGAACCTTACAGGATGCTGAGGCCGTGGGGGACTATCACCTGGGAATGTCAGATGGACATGTTTTGATTTTACGTAATTGCTTTTTTGTACCCAATGCAACTTGTAATATCATTTCTGTATCTTTAATATCTAAAGAAGGTTATGAATTTGCGTTTGTAAGTAATGTTGTAAACATTCACCTTAATCAAGTTCTAATTGGGTCTGGTACATTAAGCAATGGTATATACGTATTAAACAAACCACAGATTTTCAATGTCCAGAATACACACAAAAGAAAGTCTCCGGAAACAAATCAGGCTTTCTTATGGCATTGTAGACTGGGTCACATCAATGAGAGAAGGTTGACGAAGTTACATAAAGAAGGATATTTGGACTCGTTCGAATATCAATCATATGCAACTTGTCAATCCTGTCTCAAAGGAAAGATGGCAAAGACTCCGTTCACTGGACACGGAGTAAGAGAGAGCGAGCTCTTGGGACTCGTACACAGCGACGTGTGTGGTCCAATGTTTGCGCATGCATGAAGCGGTTATTCTTACTTCATTACTTTTACGGATGACTTTTCAAGGTACGGATATGTCTTCTTAATGAAACATAAATCCGAAGCCTTTGGAAAATTCTAGGAATATAAGAATGAAGTAGAAAAAAAAACAGGAAAAAGTATCAAGATGTAAGTCCACGTTGCTCACCCCGGTTCTTACGGGGAGGCGGAAACGGCGAAAAACAATTATTTGGCGCAAGGCAACATGGACTTAAAGCCGGATCTTTGCTAAACTAGAAACTAGCAAACAACTAGAGGCTTTAACTACTATGCCGTAGAAATTATACCTCACGAAAACGGTCCTTCGGGTCTTCTCTCCGCTGTCCCGCTCGTCCATCCAAGCTCCGAGGAACGATCCGGATCTTGGTCACCTCTACGGCCTTCTTGAGTCGAAGACGATCCACCCGAGAGATGTACACCGAGCTCCACCTCGAGCCGAGGCAACTAGGGCAACGAGATCGCTGGTCTAGATGCCCTAGGTTGTGTAGTAGAGATATATGGAAGTGTTTGTCTTTGTGGGATCTTTTTCTCTCAACACATGAGATCAAAAGAAGAAATCAAGAGGAGGAAGAAGGAGGAGCTAGCAACCATGAGAGCTTTTCTTTTCTTCTCACAAGAACAAGAGAGAGAATGAGAAAATGAATTATCATTACTAAAGAAAAAAGGCACCATGGTTGCAATAATAGAAAACAACATCATTACAAATCCTATCATGATAAAGTTGATGCTACATGTCACGACCAGAAAGAGCACGTGACTGGCCCTTGAACCATATGAAGTCTATAGGACCCTATCTGATCCAAGTAAGCCAAAAGCCCAGCAATCTAAAACCATTTAAAGAGTAAATAAGGAAAAACTGTTTTTGAAAAGTAAGGAAATCATGTTTGGAAATCAATGATTTTAAATAACTAAGCCGAATATGCATTTTTTTAAAATGTGTAACCTTTCCTGAAAATTTCGGCAGAGTTTCCTTTGTAAAAACTGGCCCCGAACGGGGTACAACAAGAATAATATATATGAAATGATAAAAGGCATCCCCAAGCGGGAGCTAGCTCTTCGTCCATCGACGGTCACAACCACGCATGTAATAATAATATACAACGCCAAAGGGCGAGGATCAAAACCCAAAAAAAAAGAAACTCAAAACAGCCAGAAAACCGTAATACTACTAGCGCGACTCTAAGGTCGAAATAAAACAACACTGTTTTCTAAGTCTGAAACAATATACAAGTTTTGGTTGATGGAAATTCTAGATACAATAAATCATACATGAGCAATGGCGGTTCTGATACAAAGAACCCACCTACCAACGCAAGTCACCCATAAGGAAGCAGTGTGCCAGAAATGCCGCTATGGAATCTGTACGGCAAAACCTGCAAGAACTGGGGCACAACGGGGGTGAGTTGCCAACTCGTGAATAGAAAATATCTACAAGCAGAGATCGAATGCATGACCCATCCTAGGTCAATACGATCAGATATAAATAAACCTCAATATGAATAAAGCTGAAGCATGCTAAACTGGCAATGTAATCTCTACATGAGTGTAATGCCAAGTGCTCGTGCTAGTGCCTCAGGTAATAGCATGTTATGAATATGAGGTATGATCAATGTAATCAAATCTGCACACACGTGGATCCCGTCCACTCGTCACCCAATGACAATAACCATCATGCAAGTAAATATCATGAAACCTGTGCATGGAAATATGAGGATATAACCCACCCGTGTCCCTCGCGACACATCAAAATCATGGAACCAGAGTGTCCAGCATCGGCACTCGAAAACATCAAGAAAACTGTGCCCAGCATCGGCACATAAATCCTCTTATATCGGGCTCCGTCAGTCCGGATCGGCCCGCGGGCTCTGTCTGCGGTATCGGCCCTCGGCCCCGGCAGGACGCCCAAATCTATCCATCGACTCTGGTCAGTATCCTCCGGATAACCGCCAGGTCCAACCAATCACCGGTAGGTACTCGCCCGCCTCCAGGCTCAATCGGCAAAGCTCATCGATCATCTTGCTGAGGGGAACCATACCGGGTCCACCATGTACCCGCAATCGGCTCATCCACTCCTCGATTCGGGTTTCACATGTCGCTCTCAGCACCGAGAAAACACATGGTGGACGCACTGAAATATCATATCAAGGGTAACCGGGTTTTTAAAGCAATGACATATTCTCTTTTGAAACACTCTCGGTTCCCAAATCCAGAAATATCATAGAAACAACATATCTCAATGCGTATAGTCAAAAGCATGACGTATGCGACATGTAAAGGAAGGTATGCACATCATCATGTCATGCAAGGATCATATACTGAATGCAATAGTACTACAGTGTAGTGACATGGCAATTATCGATGATGAGTGTGTGAGCCGGCAACAAGTGTACGTGGAACATATGCATCATCGATAATGGTGCTGGTGTCCTAGCAGCATGACTGAAATATAACCACAGTACAAGCGATGCAATGCAAATAGCATGAATATGCGGAATCGAATAATCAACGCAAAAGCACAGAACCTGCCCCAATAGATATGTCATGCAACCTTGCCTTTTGAAATAAGACGAATCAGGGCTTTTGGTAAAGTAAGGGCTACGGTGTTTTAAGAAAAGATGCATCATTTGAAAATATCCGTATAACCCTTCTGCTTATCTTTAAAATATCCCCGATTCGTTAGTTTTGAAATAGGTATGACTCGGTCTAGTCTAATGTCTACTAAATAATCTAGACAGGAGGGGTATGAAACCACCTAATCTGAGTCAATATATATAAATATAGATATGATAGTCGGTGATCTCGCCTCAATAACATATCGTAAGATATCCTCGAGTCATGAGTGCGGATCTATCATCAATATCGGCTCGTACGGTAGATCGTCGTACGGCATCCCAATAGCTGGGTAGGGGTCAATATCACAGTACCTCATCACATATCAGGTATCACTATCATCAGATCGCATAATCTGGGGTACTACTCTAAGTCTAGTACAAATCGATACCATCTATAAAAATATGAATGCGGGTAAAGCACATGTCCAAAGGCCCGCTAAAACTATCATATCGCACCTCGAAGACAAGCTATGTCACATCGCCGATCTCACGGCCTCACATCAAGTATCACCTCAAACCCACGTATCATCACCAACCCGTATATGAACACATAGTCCCATACCCATGTGTAGATATACGCACCAATAAATGAAAGAATGTATGCAAGTATATGTGTAAGTGTATGTGTGAGTGCAACCACTACTCTAGGGTTCGCACTATACTAAACCAATATATTTTAACATCAAAAATACCATTATTACGATCAATGATCCTAAACAACACATAATAAATATACGTGTGTATACGTATTCGTATACAACACCACGGACTGCGGGGGTGCTATACGCCATCCACCCGACTTCTCCCCGTAGATATAAATCTACTCACCTTGCTTCTCGTGTGCCAAAGCCGATGTCGCTATCTTCACCTCCTTTGCCTCAACATCACGCGGGGTACCTACAAGTATATCACAATGCTAAAGCACATGAAAATCACATCGGAAACCAAAATAGCACACGCTACCCGCATAGGTAAAAACCTATCGACTCGCATGTAAACACAATCAAAATCCACTTTTCGTTGACGTCCAAACGCCACCCGACAGGAATGAATCACCAAATACCAAAATCCATGCTAAAACAAGTCCCAAATTATACACCAACATAGAAAAATCAACCCAGATTTCACCCTAGATGGAATAAGTCAAAACTAGACTTACTCAGGGTCAAAACTAGAGGAAATGGGGGCATGCACAGAAAACGAGGCAATTCCTTAAAATACCTTATTTTAGAATTTTCCATAATTTTTTCCCATTTATCTGTATTTAATTATACCAGAATATTAAAATATTCATTAAAATAATATTAAATTATAAAATTTCCCAAAAATCATATTTTATTATTTTGAAGACGTTACAATCTACCCCCCTTAAAGAAATTCGGTCCCCGAATTTAAATTTAAACCCCCAAATACTAAAATATTTCAATACAAATTCCAAGTCATCGGGGCTCCGAAATCATCTATACATAAAACATCATAGCGCAATGCATGCGCATGAGTACTGAGCAGATAACTCAAAAGCAACACTCCATCAAGCATCCGCAATCATCGGAGTCATGGTAACGACACAATGTCAAATCCAATACAAAATCAATATGATATGGACCAAGACTATACATGTAGACACCCAATCTATACATGTAATTAGCTGATGCAACTGTATGCCAAATCTTTTTAAGTCGCTGTGCGATGCGCGTAACACTGCACAGTGGCGGACGTTTCTCGTAAGAAAATAACTATATATGTGTATATATATCCTTTGTTTAATAAGCACGTTCCACCATTTTGAAAATAATCAGAAGGGTTTCCTTGTTTTTAAAACGTTTTGTGTCATATCGGACACGTAGGTATATACTGAGACTATAGCTCGCTTTTCGGAAATCCCTTCGATAACTATCGATGCATGCAAAATATATCCAGGCACTGTCCATTGACTAGTCCTGCTCAGTATGAAAGCAAATATCCCACATCATAAAAATGTACTGCTCCAAAAGGAATAAATTCCAAAAATGCACATAACACCCCCCTGTTCGTCTGACGCGCACGGAAATCAAAATCCATATATGCGCTAAACATGTGCACAAAACAACATCTAGGTGCAACGGGTGTGCACGAAGCATCTGTCATAGGCAACATGTGTGCCTGACAGCCAAAACAGGTGCATCTGACATGCACGAAGAATCTCGATTTAGTGCATCTGGTGTGCCCCAAAATCGTATCTCAAAACATGCGCCCAACATGCGCGAAAATCCAAATCGGTGCATCCATCATGCACGAATGAAAATCTAGACCCTGCCCACTCAATATGCACGGAATCACAAAATCCAATAGCAACGTCGAATATGCGTAAGTCCAGTCAAAAGCACGGAGTGCAAGAATCCACATCAATATCACAATCAAAATCGACATACCGAAAGGCATCAAATCGAAGTCAGGTGCAATCGTAATGCACAAAATATAAATCCGGTGCAACAAAGGCACGAAATATAAATCTGATGCGATAAACGCAAGAAACATAAAACTGGTGCGACAAATGCACGAAGTATAGAACTGGTGCATCCCATGCACAAATACCAAGCAATAACTCAAATACGTAAGCAGCAACACCAAGTGTATCCAGATATGAAGAAAATCATAAACGTGTGCAGCTGCGGGCACAAAACACATATCGATGCACTACAAGCACATATAAGCTATACCGAGTGCAAAATCAAAACACTAAAATTACATGAAACTCTGCTGGAAGCGTAAATCAAATCACCAGCATAAAATAGGCATGAAATCGCAATCAACAGCTCAAGAGTAATAACTATGTACAAGGTATAAATACCCAGTAGGTGCAACCATGGTGCACGAAATCAAATATCATGAAACTCAGTCATCAAGACTAAATCATGCGAATAGATCGCCCAAAATACCGAAATCCAAAGCAACGGATACGTGATAATCAAATCACAAAATCACAAATCATAATTACCGTCGTCGGTATACCCTCCTTCAGGGTCGAGAAGGTACCGGTACATCCGATGCTAGCGGCGCAAGATATCTACTTGCCTCTTGCTCGCGGCTGGCGTCCTCTGCCTCTGGTTCCTGATCTTTCCTGTAGATTACCAACTCGCAATCCATCGGCTCATCGGCCCGGTCAGGTGTGCTGACAGGAACGATTCCGTTCTTGCACTTCCCTGGTCATCTCTCGGTCAATCCTCACGACCGCTCGTAAAGCAGCACATCTCTGGCGCCGACCTCGGGTCCTCTGAATGCATATCACACATCCGATCCTGGGTGCAACTCTTATTGCAGCAGTGTACTGGAATGAATCCTACTCAAGGTCTCTTCTGATCTTGCTTAGGCCAAACTGTACAGGGCTGGTACTCTTGCGTAGTCTTTTCTCGCTCTCTGGACCTCTGCGTCCTTAGTACAACATCTCCTCGGAAGCTGGTCGCATCTCTGCGCCTCTGTATGCATGTCCGGCCTTTAATCTTAACGGGGTGTAGTAACAGCTCGTCTGCCTCTCGCACGAACTTCTTGTCCCGCTTGTCTGTATCATCGACCATTCGACGTCGCGTCTTTATCTGCACACTGCAATGTCCTCGGCTACGGTCCACCCGAAGTCTCTAACACGGACTCGAAATCACGAACTCAGTATCTTCATCACTCAGTAGAAGATATCTAGCCGAACACATCCTCAGCGTGCATATCGCATCTCTGATGTCAGCGGAGTGGAACGTCATCTCGTCGAAATCTCGTGCAAACTCTTTACTCCACCTTGCTCCACTATCGACTGATTCGGACTCATCTCATCATGGCTACACAGACTGCGCTCCGACGGCTATGCTCGTATCTGGAGTCTCCCAAGCAGTGTCCCATCACATGATATCCGAATGATGTCGAATCATCCGATCGACTCGTCAGAACCTCACAATCCCCCAAGAGCTCAACATCTCGGGTACAGTTTAATAGTATCGAGTACATGCCACAGCGTCGGTGGTCCAGCCGTAGAAGGGCAAACCCAAGCCTCACTAATGGCGCCGAGGAACTGCCGCAAACCCTAAGGTTCAAAGGCTTTCACACGGTCATTAAGTCGAGTTAGGGTTTCATTCTTCTAGAGGGTCCATAGAATCACCTGCATGTCTTTCCGTATACTTTAAACTTGGAAAATGGGTTCCTGACCTTCGATCGTCTCAATCGACTCTCAACGAATCTGCGTGAAGTCGCCTCTAGCTGGAATCAATCTATCTGATGACCTCGCATCAGGGTAAGCGAACGAACCACATGTCCTAGTCATTAATCCTCGGTGACTAGTGACTCACTATCACATCTCTAAGAATATGCTCATGCTGCAGTAGTTCCAATCATCTGGGCGATATCTCATCACTCGCAGCAACAACTGGCTTATTCGTCGGTACGCTAAGCAGCGCCTCAACCATCATGAATAAGTGATACATCAACGGTCATCACATCCTGGCTGGCCTCTATCAGTGGCTCAATCCTCTGGTACCGTCCGGTACATCCTAGAAATCTCACAGCAGCGATCTGTCAAACGCCCATAGTGCGGAAACACAAAATACGAAGCCTCAATGCAACCGTATGTCTCTAGAATCACGCCCCGGTCAGCCCTCGTCCCCGACGAGCTCATGCTGACAACTCGAGCCGTAGCTCACTCTGCCCGTGCAATCGCGGCAGCAAAACCATAACCAGTATCGATGAAGATAGATCATAGGAAGGAATATGACACAATGCAAGGAAATGTACAACCTAAGGTTTCTTAAGCGGAGTGGCGTGTCGTAAGTATGCCGCGGAACATACCCACGGTACGTCACTTTACTTTAGTCACCTATTCCATCAACCAAGGGTCATCCTACACGACGAAAGTTCGGGTCTAATACCCCCTCGACCAAGTCTAAGTTCCGTAAGGTCAAGCCTAAGTTCCTTATATAGATAACGCCCTAGGCTCCACATAGTCAAACTTAGACTCGAACCAAGGTCAACCTAGCGCTCTGATACCAACTTTGTCACGACCCGAAAGAGCACGTGACTGGCCCTTGAACCATATGAAGTCTATAGGACCCCATCTGATCCAAGTAAGCCAAAAGCCCAGTAATCTAAAACCATTTAAAGAGTAAATAAGGAAAAACTGTTTTTGAAAAGTAAGGAAATCATGTTTGGAAATCAAAGTTTTTAAATAACTAAGCCGAATATGCATTTTTTTAAAATGTGTAACCTTTCCTGAAAATTTCGGCAGAGTTTCCTTTGTAAAAACTGGCCCCGAACGGGGTACAACAAGAATAATATATATGAAATGATAAAAGGCATCCCCAAGCGGGAGCTAGCTCTTCGTCCATCGACGGTCACAACCACGCATGTAATAATAATATACAACGCCAAAGGGCGAGGATCAAAACCCAAAAAAAAAGAAACTCAAAACAGCCAGAAAACCGTAATACTACTAGCGCGACTCTAAGGTCGAAATAAAACAACACTGTTTTCTAAGTCTGAAACAATATACAAGTTTTGGTTGATGGAAATTCTAGATACAATAAATCATACATGAGCAATGGCGGTTCTGATACAAAGAACCCACCTACCAACGCAAGTCACCCATAAGGAAGCAGTGTGCCAGAAATGCCGCTATGGAATCTGTACGGCAAAACCTGCAAGAACTGGGGCACAACGGGGGTGAGTTGCCAACTCGTGAATAGAAAATATCTACAAGCAGAGATCGAATGCATGACCCATCCTAGGTCAATACGATCAGATATAAATAAACCTCAATATGAATAAAGCTGAAGCATGCTAAACTGGCAATGTAATCTCTACATGAGTGTAATGCCAAGTGCTCGTGCTAGTGCCTCAGGTAATAGCATGTCATGAATATGAGGTATGATCAATGTAATCAAATCTGCACACACGTGGATCCCGTCCACTCGTCACCCAATGACAATAACCATCATGCAAGTAAATATCATGAAACCTGTGCATGGAAATATGAGGATATAACCCACCCGTGTCCCTCGCGACACGTCAAAATCATGGAAGCAGAGTGTCCAGCATCGGCACTCGAAAACATCATGAAAACTGTGCCCAGCATCGGTACATAAATCCTCTTATATCGGGCTCCGTCAGTCCGGATCGGCCCGCGGGCTCTGTCTGCGGTATCGGCCCTCGGCCCTGGCAGGACGCCCAAATCTATCCATCGACTCTGGTCAGTATCCTCCGGATAACCGCCAGGTCCAACCAATCACCGGTAGGTACTCGCCCGCCTCCAGGCTCAATCGGCAAAGCTCATCGATCATCTTGCCGAGGGGAACCATACCGGGTCCACCATGTACCCGCAATCGGCTCATCCACTCCTCGATTCGGGTTTCACATGTCGCTCTCAGCACCGAGAAAACACATGGTGGACGCACTGAAATATCATATCAAGGGTAACCGGGTTTTTAAAGCAATGACATATTCTCTTTTGAAACACTCTCGGTTCCCAAATCCAGAAATATCATAGAAACAACATATCTCAATGCGTATAGTCAAAAGCATGAAGTATGCGACATGTAAAGGAAGGTATGCACATCATCATGTCATGCAAGGATCATATACTGAATGCAATAGTACTACAGTGTAGTGACATGGCAATTATCGATGATGAGTGTGTGAGCCGGCAACAAGTGTACGTGGAACATATGCATCATCGATAATGGTGCTGGTGTCCTAGCAGCATGACTGAAATATAACCACAGTACAAGCGATGCAATGCAAATAGCATGAATATGCGGAATCGAATAATCAACGCAAAAGCACAGAACCTGCCCCAATAGATATGTCATGCAACCTTGCCTTTTGAAATAAGACGAATCAGGGCTTTTGGTAAAGTAAGGGCTACGGTGTTTTAAGAAAAGATGCATCATTTGAAAATATCCGTATAACCCTTCTGCTTATCTTTAAAATATCCCCGATTCGTTAGTTTTGAAATAGGTATGACTCGGTCTAGTCTAATGTCTACTAAATAATCTAGACAGGAGGGGTATGAAACCACCTAATCTGAGTCAATATATATAAATATAGATATGATAGTCGGTGATCTCGCCTCAATAACATATCGTAAGATATCCTCGAGTCATGAGTGCGGATCTATCATCAATATCGGCTCGTACGGTAGATCGTCGTACGGCATCCCAATAGTTGGGTAGGGGTCAATATCACAGTACCTCATCACATATCAGGTATCACTATCATCAGATCGCATAATCTGGGGTACTACTCTAAGTCTAGTACAAATCGATACCATCTATAAAAATATGAATGCGGGTAAAGCACATGTCCAAAGGCCCGCTAAAACTATCATATCGCACCTCGAAGACAAGCTATGTCACATCGCCGATCTCACGGCCTCACATCAAGTATCACCTCAAACCCACGTATCATCACCAACCCGTATATGAACACATAGTCCCATACCCATGTGTAGATATACGCACCAATAAATGAAAGAATGTATGCAAGTATGTGTGTAAGTGTATGTGTGAGTGCAACCACTACTCTAGGGTTCGCACTATACTAAACCAATATATTTTTAACATCAAAAATACCATTATTACGATCAATGATCCTAAACAACACATAATAAATATACGTGTGTATACGTATTCGTATACAACACCACGGACTGCGGGGGTGCTATACGCCATCCACCCGACTTCTTGTCACGACCCGAAAGAGCACGTGACTGGCCCTTGAACCATATGAAGTCTATAGGACCCCATCTGATCCAAGTAAGCCAAAAGCCCAGCAATCTAAAACCATTTAAAGAGTAAATAAGGAAAAACTGTTTTTGAAAAGTAAGGAAATCATGTTTGGAAATCAAAGTTTTTAAATAACTAAGCCGAATATGCATTTTTTAAAATGTGTAACCTTTCCTGAAAATTTCGGCAGAGTTTCCTTTGTAAAAACTGGCCCCGAACGGGGTACAACAAGAATAATATATATGAAATGATAAAAGGCATCCCCAAGCGGGAGCTAGCTCTTCGTCCATCGACGGTCACAACCACGCAAGCAATAATAATATACAACGCCAAAGGGCGAGGATCAAAACCCAAAAAAAAGAAACTCAAAACAGCCAGAAAACCGTAATACTACTAGCGCGACTCTAAGGTCGAAATAAAACAACACTGTTTTCTAAGTCTGAAACAAACTACAAGTTTTGGTTGATGGACAATTCTAGATACAATAAATAATACATGAACAAGGGCGGTCCTGATACAAAAGAACCCACCTATCCAAGCAAGTCAGCCATAAGGAAGCAGTGTGCCAGAAATGCCGCTATGGAATCTGTACGGCAAACCGGCAAGAACTGGGGCACAACGGGGGTGAGTTGCCAACTCGTGAATAGAAAGATATCTACAAGCAGAAATCAAATGCATGACCCATCCTAGGTCAAAACGATCAGATATACATAAAGCTCAATATGGATAAAGCTGAAGCATGCTAAACTGGCAATGTAATCTCTACATGAGTGTAATGCCAAGTGCTCGTGCTAGTGCCTTAGGTAATAGCATGTCATGAATATGAGGTATAACCAATGTAATCAAATCTGCACACTCGTGGATCCCGTCCACTCGTCACCCACTGACAATAACCACCATGCATGTAAATATCATGAATCATGTGCATGGGAAATATGAGGATATAACCCACCCGTGTCCCTCGCGACACGTCAAAATCATGGAACCAGGGTGCCCAACATCGACACCCGAAAACATCATGAAAACTGTGCCCAGCATCGGCACGTAAATCCTCATATATCGGGCTCCGTCAGTCCGGATCGGCCCGCGGGCTCTGTCTGCGGTATCGGCCCTCGGCCCCGGCAGTATGCCCAAAACATCTATCGACTCTGGTCGGTATCCTCCGGATAACCGCCAGGTCCAACCAATCACCGGTAGGTACTCGCCCGCCTCCAGGCTCAATCGGCAAAGCTCATCGATCATCTTGCCGAGGGGAACCATACCGGGTCCACCATGTACCCGCAATCGGCTCATCCACGCCTCGATTCGGGTTACACATGTCGCTCTCAGCACCGAGAAAACACATGGTGGACGCACTGAAATATCATATCAAGGGTAACCGGGTTTTTAAAGAAATGACATATTCTCTTTTGAAATACCCTCGGTTCCCAAATCCAGAAATATCATAGAAACAACATATCTCAATGCGTACAGTCAAAGCATGATGTATGCGGCATGTAACAGTAATGCAAGCATATCAGTAAGTCATGCAACATGGAATAATAATGTGCACATGTCGAGGGAGACCGCTCTTTTAAAAGGAATCTGTTTTTAAAGAGTATCTTGCGGTTCCCAAATCCCCAATCAAGCTAGAATCATCTATATATGTGTACAGGTATAAGTGTACAATATGCCATGCCAGAATCATATCATGAATGCAATAGTACTATAGTGTAGTGACATGGCAATTATCGATGATGAGTGTGTGAGCCGGCAACAAGTGTACGTGGAACATATACATCATCGATAATGGTGCTGGTGTCCTAGCAGCATGACTGAATGTCACAACAATACAAGCGATGCAATGCAAATAGCAGGAATATGCGGAAACGAATGATCAACGCAAAAGTACAGAACCTGCCCCAATAGATATGTCATGCAACCTTGCCTTTTGAAATAAGACGAATCAGGGCTTTTGGTAAAGTAAGGGCTACGGTGTTTTAAGAAAAGATGCATCATTTGAAAATATCCGTATAACCCTTCTGCTTATCTTTAAAATATCCCCGATTCGTTAGTTTTGAAATAGGTATGACTCGGTCTAGTCTAATGTCTACTAAATAATCTAGACAGGAGGGTTATGAAACCACCTAATCTGAGTCAATATATAAATATAGATATGATAGTCGGTGATCTCGCCTCAATAACATATCGTATGATATCCTCGAGTCATGAGTGCGGATCTATCATCAATATCGGCTCGTACGGTAAATCGTCGTACGGCATCCCAATAGCTGGGTAGGGGTCAATATCACACTATCTCATCACATATCAGGTATCACTTATCATCAGATCACACAATCTGGGGTACTACTGTAAGTCTAGTACAAATCGACACCATCTATAAAATATGAATGCGGGTAAAGCACATGTCCAAAGGCCCGCTAAAACTATCATATCGCACCTCAAAGGCAAACTATGTCACATCGCCAATCTCACGGCCTCACATCAAATATCATCTCAAACCACGTATCATCCTCAAATCCCGTATATAAACACATAGTCCCATACCCATGTGTAGATATACGCACCATCATATGCACTCTAATAAATGAAAGAATGAATGCAAGTATGTGTGTAAATGTATGTGTGAGTGCAACCACTACTCTAGGGTTCGCACTGTACTAAACCAATATATTCTTATCATCAAAATATCATTATTACCATCAATAACTCTAAACAACACAATATAAATATTCGTGTGTATACGTATTCGTATACATCACCACGGACTGCGGGGGTGCTATACGCCATCCACCCGACTTCTCCCCGTAGATATAAATCTACTCACCTTGCTTCTCGTGTGCCAAAGCCGATGTCGCTATCTTCACCTCCTTTGCCTCAACATCACGCGGGGTACCTACAAGTATATCACAATGCTAAAGCACATGAAAATCATATCGGAAACCAAAATACCACACGCTACCCGCATAGGTAAAAACCTATCGACTCGCATGTAAACACAATCAAAATCCACTTGTCGTTGACGTCCAAACGCCACCCGACAGGAATGAATCACCAAATACCAAAATCCATGCTAAAACAAGTCCCAAATTATACACCAACATAGGAAAATCAACCCAGATTTCACCCTAGATGGAATCAGTCAAAACTAGACATACTCAGGGTCAAAACTAGAGGAAATGGGGGCAAGCACAGAAAACGAGGCAATTCCTTAAAATACCTTATTTTAGAATTTTCCATAATTTTTCCCCATTTATCTGTATTTAATTATACCAGAATATTAAAATATTCATTAAAATAATATTAAATTATAAAATTTCCCAAAAATCATATTTTATTATTTTGAAGACGTTACACTTCTCCCCGTAGATATAAATCTACTCACCTTGCTTCTCGTGTGCCAAAGCCGATGTCGCTATCTTCACCTCCTTTGCCTCAACATCACGCGGGGTACCTACAAGTATATCACAATGCTAAAGCACATGAAAATCACATCGGAAACCAAAATAGCACACGCTACCCGCATAGGTAAAAACCTATCGACTCGCATGTAAACACAATCAAAATCCACTTGTCGTTGACGTCCAAACGCCACCCGACAGGAATGAATCACCAAATACCAAAATCCATGCTAAAACAAGTCCCAAATTATACACCAACATAGAAAAATCAACCCAGATTTCACCCTAGATGGAATCAGTCAAAACTAGACATACTCAGGGTCAAAACTAGAGGAAATGGGGGCATGCACAGAAAACGAGGCAATTCCTTAAAATACCTTATTTTAGAATTTTCCATAATTTTTTCCCATTTATCTGTATTTAATTATACCAGAATATTAAAATATTCATTAAAATAATATTAAATTATAAAATTTCCCAAAAATCATATTTTATTATTTTGAAGACGTTACACTACATTGAATTGACCATTTTTATAATCAAAAAGAAAAAGAAAATCCAAAGAAGAGTGTAGACCTCTCATGAAGGTCAATGGTCAACACCGGTCAACGGGTCAACAAAGTCAAGAGAGGTCATGGTGGTCAAATGGTCAATGCAATTAGCCATCACAAAATTATCACTAAAAGGATTAGTAAATAATGTCTCCAGCTCATAATGGTCTTGACCGAACGAATTACCAAAACCCTAATGAGCCTGCCACATAATGGTCTTGGCCGAACCATCTGCCAAAACCCTAATGAGGCACCTCCTCCTTCATCGCTCCTCAAAACTGTGCATACACACCCGCATCCGCATTCCGTAGAATGCGAATGCACAGAAGACAAAACAAATCCATCCGTGCAATACTAGGATCCGGCCTAAACCAAAGCCCACTAGTATTGCCTGCCCGAACATCATACGCACACAAGTGCACGTAAGTGATCGCAGCCCTGCCGTAAAACCATACGGCCTCTACACGTTTCGCTCAGTGCAGGGAAACTCTCTGTGTGGGACTCTAAAGACTCGACACTACGCTGGCAGTGGGTTCAACCACAGACCGCAAGCGACACTAGCTGTACGTAACGGTCCCCAGGTAGATGTCGATAAGAAGGCCGATGAGGTAAACCCATCCGAACTCCTACTGTGCCTGTAGGTGACAATCTCCGTACAGTCCGGTCTGTTCGTCTGATACATCGCATGGCGGGCCTATGGGGTGGTGAACGTCACTCCACCAATAGCGGTTCAAGTCGTGTCTGAGTGTAGCCCAGAACACCCTGAGATAGCACTGGAAACCTACCAGTATATCTCGCTTGCCCGGGCCAGGGACTACTCGTGTAATAGCTCTCCGAGACATAGCGCGATGTCAACCCCTAATACCGGGAGAGACGAATCCTGTCTAACCGTCACTGCCTCCAAGTGCTTCGGGACTGCGCCCAACTACTACCTGTTTGCATGACTCCTTTGAGCCGTGGTAGGGTAGTAATCTAAGTACAGTGGGAACACACTCGAGGCGAAGTGACAGTGTCAAGTCAGCGGACTAAGCTGTACTCATGTCACCTGGGAATTGATAACTGACGATAGGTATAATACCAACCAACAGTTCCCGACGAGTCCTGTCCAGTGTATTCGTAACCCAACGAGCACCCGCATACTATCTCCAGTACGACGTATTGATGGCTGTGGGACAGACCACCTCCCCTGCTGGGATGAGAAGCGCATACGCTAGTCTACTCCGGAGTATCGATGCCCTGTCTCGATAGTCCTACGACTAGGGACCTGTATAAGGATGTGCTTATAGATTACCCAGCCCCCACAAGTGTGACTGCCATCACAACGCTGGTAATCAAGAAAAGATCCTAAGGGCTCCACTAATATGTATATAAGCGATATGCTAAAAGAAACACATGCACATATTGAAGTAGAGACAAACCAAGTAGCATACTACCATTTTGAGCAAGATTGTCTATACAACTGTGAATATCCTGTTAGTGTATATGCCCTAGGGGCCATTATTGTATCATACTAGATTGTATATTACTTAATGGAAGCTTGGGATATTCACAGTTATATATACAGTCTTGCTAAAAATGGTAGTATGCTACTTGGTTTGTGTCTACTTTAATATGTGCATATGTTTCTTGTAACGTATCACTTATACATATTAGTAGAGCCCATAGGATCTTTGCTTGATTACCAGCGTCGTGATGGCAGTCACACTAGTGGGGGCTGGGTAGTCTGTAAGCAACATCCTATACAGGTCTCTGGTTGTTGGATTATCGAGATAAGGCATCGATATTCCGGAGTAGACTAAGTGTGTACGCTTTTCATCCCAGTTGGGGAGATGGTCTGTCCAACAGCCATCAGTACGTCGTACTGGAGATAGTATGCAGGTGCTCGTTAGGTTACGAGTACACTGGACAGGACTCGCAGGGGAACTGATTGGTTGGTATTATACCCATCGTTAGTTAAAAGTTCCCAGATGACATGAGTACAGCATATTCCGCAGACTTGACACTGCTACTTCGCCTCGAATGTGTCCCACTGTTCTTAGATTGCTACCCTACCACGGCTCAAAGGAGTCGTGCAAACAAGTAGCAGTTGGGTGCAGTCCCGAGCACTTGGAGGCAGTAGTGGTTAGATAGGATTCGTCTCTCTCGGTATTGGAAGATGATATCGCGCTGTGTCAGAGAGCCAATACGCAAAGTCCCTGGCCAGGGCAAGTGAGATATACTGGTAGGTTCCAGTAGCTTCTCACGGTGTAATGGGCTTCACTCCGACACGACTTATACAGCTATTAGGGGACTGACGCTTGCCGCCCCCTAGGCTTGATATGCGATAGTCTTAGACGAACAGACCGGACTGTACGGAGATTGTCACATCAGGCTCAATGGGAGTTCGGATGATTTTCCTCATCGGCCTTCTTATCGACATCTACCTGGGGACCGTTACGTACAGCTAGTGCCGCTTGCGGTCTGTGGTTAAACCCACTGCCAGCGTAGTGTCGAGTATTTGGAGTCCCACACAGAGAGTTTCCCTGCTCCAGGCGAAATGATATAGAGGTCGTATGGTATTACGACAAGGGTTCGGACGCGTACGTGTGTTTACGCACGTACGACTTTTCGGACAGTTTTTACTAGTCGGCTTTGGTTTAAGCCAGATTCTAGTATCGGGTTATTGGATTTATACAGTCTAAAGTTTTTCCGTGTTTTCACGGATTGGAGGGGCATTCTCGTAATCTGTTGGGAAGCTTCTAGAAGAGTGGTGACTAAGGGGTTAAGGTGGCATTGAATTAAATGAGATTAGTGACTCATTTGTGTGATTCATCCAAGTCATTAAATGGATCATAAATGCTTAATGGCTCATGGTGATGAATCACTCATATATATTTATGAAGCATGGTTGTTAATTCTTTTATATGATTTTTAGATAAATAATAATGCTTCATATATATTATGATAACATCATTATCTCATTTCATTCTCATCTTCACCTTCTCTCTCCTCAAGCTCACTCTCTCTTCAAACCCTAACCCTAGCCTCTCATGTGTTGAAATCAAGGGTTAGCTAGACTAATACATCCATAACCTCACTCTATATCCCCTAGGTAGCTTAGATTAGCACTTTAAGCAACCTAGTTATCTCAAGTTTGAGATTAAGCTTGGCGTAGGAGCTTTCGGGTGGATCGTCTTTGATTCGAGGAGGCCGTTGAGGTGCCGATGTTCCAAGGAGCCTACGAGGAGTGGAGGACCGCGATGAAGACCCGAAGGACTAGTATCGTGAGGTATAACTTCGTATCCGAGTAGTTAAACCTCTAGTGTTTAGTTAGCAATGGTTTAGATAACGATTCATGTGCTCAAGTCCGTGTTACGAAGCTTTGATAATCGTTTTTCATATATTCCGCCTCCCCGCAAGTTCGTGGGGTGCGTGACATGGACTTACAGTGGTATCAGAGCCAACCAAACCATTAGTAGCTTCTTAGCAACTGATTAGAAGTTCGATCGACGGAAAACACGAAAACAAAAAACCGAAAACCCTAAGTTTCTGTTAATTTTAAACTTGTCTAAAAAAATATTTGACATGCCTTAAAATTCACAGCAGGGTATTTTAAGAATACTGGGAAAAAACGAGTCAGTGAATCGGCTAAACGGCCGCGGATCCGCGGCAATAGAGAGCTTGTGCTGCGGATCCGCCGCCGAGTCAACGCGGAGTTGACTCGGATTTGCTCAGTAATTCCTATTTTGTTGTTTTCTGTTTTCTTGTATGTTCTGTTTCTGCCCAGGTTGCCTCTGTACTGACTTTCTTTTGGGGTAGACACGGAAAAGGGAAGTCGATCGATGTTCTAAGATATTTGCTAATTGGGTTTTTATCTGTAATGTTTAATGTGTTCGTAAACCTCCCCTAACTGCTAGTATGTCGGTTGGCAGGGGGTTGCACATTTCTGAAATGTTTACTGTTTGTGTATATGAACTGTGTTGGACTGTTGTGATGATTAGCCGTGGTTTGAGATGTGTTTAATATTCATTCATTCAATGTAAATGTAATTTGATGTAATATTCTTTTGCGGGGCACATCCAGGTTGCGGTTGTAGCCACCGTTGTATTATTATTTCTTTTTACTGTTTTTGCTCCTAGAATAGACCCAAGGTGGGGTACACAAACTACCGGGTACGTTGAAGTGTTTAGTGGCCTACTCATGTTGTTGAGGGAGACCGCTTCACTTCGGGTACTTGGCGGGTAGTTTGCCGTACCCGTAGGGGTCTGGGGTGGGGTAATGACTATTCATCACAACTGTGTAATCCGTCTTTTATTGCAGGCTCAAAGCAAATGCTGATTGCTAGTATATCCAATAAAGTTCATCTGTGATCTGGAATGCTTATTATTGCGTCTGACGAATGTACAATATCTATATATGATAGCTATTAGACGTCACTTATGTTTTACACCCGCGCTAGCCCAGCCCCAGCTCTGTCGTTAGTTAAGTAACCTAACGGGTGATGACGGGACCCAGTGGCGAATGCGGATGGCATAAGAGGACGTGGTATTTTCGTTGTTTTCTGCAATGATAAGATTAATGATGGGACGCATTATAATAATGCAAAGAAAATAAACCAAAGTTTAATCGTTGGAACAAATTTAAAAGAAACCACTCGGTTATTTTAAAAGATCAGGATTTTTAAATTACGGAGCTTTAACCACTCCTTTTAAAAAGTATCAGGTTCCTTCGATTATATCAAGTTCACTACGTTCATGGTTTTGCCAAAACCATTCGTAGCCCTCCGTCATTTCTTTAGGATGGTCAGTAGTATTCAAGCTATGTTTGTTGGCCCTTAGTCAAGGCATAGTGTTTGGTAGCTGCTGGGGTATTCATTTGTTGCATAGATAGATGCGTTGGTTTGGGACAGTCGTATTACTTTGTTGGCCCTTAGTCAAGAGTATGTACGGGTGGGTTCAAATTAACCTGGACAATGACGGGTAGAACTTGACATGTGACTTATGATTTGTTGGCCCTTAGTCAAGGTCATAAGAGCATGGGGCAAAAATCCACATCGGGAATTTCTAAAGAAACTGAAATTTGCAGAGAGATGCATACCATTTTGGAGTTTGATGAATGTTGGTAGGATTCCTTCAACATTATCATACGATGATATTTTGGATCCCGATCCTACTGTGAGTACAAGCTACTTATCAGGAGATTCGTCACTTAACGATCAATGCTATAAACCAAGTAGGTGTCTAGAAAGGTGTCAGCGGGGTTACGCCCCCAGAGAAAAGAGGTTATTTAATTAAGGAACTTCGCGAAAGCGTTGGAAAACCTCCCTCGAAGTATCGACACTGGCCTGGCTGAACGGTTAAGCAAGTATTGTACGGTGAGAATTGTCCTGGCTAATTCTTCTTTTATGGTTTGAGGAGGGATTCGAGAAACAGTGGGAGCCATCCTGTTTAGATAAACTTAAAACCAATCTAAACTTGCAACAGCATCATGCTAAAATGTTTTCTTCTCTCTCTCTTAATTGCAGCGACCTTGTGACTACACCTAGGTTACATCTAGATAACAAATTGACTGAATCTGACTTATATGACTGGCAACGGTCTGTCCAGATGTCCATTGGCTATAACAAGCTGGACCACCCTATTACTACTCAAAATCCCGCCGTCCCAGGTCCAGTTTCCACTGTCGCGGATATGGATATCCGTCAGATAAGGGAAAAAGATAAAGCGAAAGCTAAGTGCCTCGTGTTAGCTTTAGTTGATGAAGTATACCAGAAGCAGCACGAGAAGATGGACTTAGTTTCCATCTTTCTCCATAATAAAGATTTATATGGAGTGCAATCTCATATCACTTGATATGAAACCTCGAACGAATTAATTCAAGCGAGGATGGCTGACGGGTCAACTGTAGGGGAAAACGTCCTTACAATGACTAGCTGTATTGATGAGCTCCAGGACCTGGAGACCGCGTTGGGAAACGAGTCAAAAACTGACTTGATTCTACAGTCTCTGCCTCCTACCCTGAAGGAAACCAGGGAAGGAGAAGGAAAGAGAAAGGCAAAAGTTTCGGGACTGGATATAGTAAAAGTGGGACGTTCCTATTGTTACAGGAATGAACATTGGCAGAATGATTGCAGGGCTTTAGAAGCCAGTAGCCAGGATACGAAGAATGTTATGGCTTCAGCCTCAAGCGTGTTTGTAATAGAGAACTGTATGTCAGTTAACCCTACTTCCTGGGTATTGGATACCGGGTCAGGATCTCACATCTGTAATTCATTACAGGCTCTGAGAAACCGTAGGGTTATCGGGATAGGTGATATGACCCTCACGGTCGCTAACGGAATGAGCATGGACGCTGAATCCGTAGGGGAATATCATCTTGGACTGACAACTGGGCAGATATTGATTCTGCGTAACTGTTTTTATATACCAGGAACAACTTGTAATATCATATCAGTATCCTTACTTTTTAAGGAAGGATATGATTTTACTTTTATAAGTGATGTGGTTCACATCCACCTAAATCAAGTTCTGATTGGGTCAGGTACATTACAAAACAGAATATACGTATTAAATCAAGCTCGGATTTTCAGTGTCCAGAACACACTTAAAAGAAAGTCTCCAGAAATAAATCAGGCTTTCTTATGGGATTGTAGACTAGGTCACATCAATGAGAGAAGATTGACTAAGTTACATAGAGAAGAATATTTGAATCCGTTCGAATATCAGTCTTATGCTACTTGTGAATCTTGTCTCATGGGAAAGATGACAAAGACTCCGTTTTCTGGACACGGAGTAAGAGAGAGCGAGCTCTTAGGACTCATACACAGTGATGTGTGCGGTCCAATGTCTACACATGCGCGAGGTGGTTATTCCTACTTCATTACTTTTACGGATGATTTCTCTAGGTTTGGATATGTCTTCTTAATGAAGCACAAATCCGAGGTCTTTGAGAAATTCCAAGAATACAAGAATGAAGTAGAAAAACAAACCGGCAAAAAGTATCAAGACACTGAGATCTGATCGAGGTGGTGAATACTTAAGTGCCGAGTTCCTGGGTTACTTAAAAGAGAATGGAATTCTCTCTCAGCTTACTCCTCCATACACGCCACAACATAACGGTGTATCGGAAAGGAGGAATCGAACCCTATTGGATATGGTTCGTTCCATGATGAGTAACGCTGAGTTACTACGATCATTCTGGGGATATGCACTAGAATCAGCTGCATATCTTTTGAACCAGGTTCCTACCAAAACTGTGCCTACCACACCATATCAGATGTGGAGTGGGAAGAAACCCTATCTAAAACATTTAAGACATAGGGATGTCCAGCTTTTGTAAAAAAGCAGCATGCGGACAAGCTCGATGCACGCTCAGTAAAGTGTAAGTTTGTGGGATATCCAAAGAACTCCAAAGGATATTATTTCTATTACGCAGAGGAACAAAAGGTTTTTGTTTCTCGTCATGCCTGCATCTTAGAAACTGAATTTTTGGAAAATCAGAAGAGTGGGAGCGCAATAGAACTGGAAGAAATTCCAGAACCACAAACTACTACTGAAAGTATGGTAGAACCAGAAGTTCAAGAAGAACTGTACATTCCCACACCACTCAGCAGAAAGTAGTAGGCAGTCTCATCCGCCCGAGAGATACTACGGTTTTCTCATAGACGGGGATAGAGAGGATTGCACTATTGACTATGATGAGCCTACTAGCTTTCCAGCAAGCCATTCAGAGCGGTGACTCAGTAAAATGGCTGGATGCAATGCGGACCGAAATGGAGTCCATGTATTCTAACAAAGTATGGACTTTGGACATTGCTCCAGATGGGGTAAAACCCGTAGGATGCAAATGGATCTTCAAAAAGAAGATTGGTGTAGATAGACAGGTTGAAACCTATAAGGCTAGACTTGTTGCAAAGGGTTTCCGTCAAAGACCTGGTTTGGACTATGATGAAACCTTTTCTCCAGTGGCTATGCTTAAATCTATTTGGGTCCTTCTTGCTATTGCTGCCTTCCACGATTATGAAATCTGGCAGATGGACGTAAAGACGGCCTTTCTAAATGGAAATTTGAAAGAAAGCGTCTATATGGATCAGCCAGAAGGATTCATTCAGAGTGGGAGCAGCAGTAAAGTATGCAAGCTGCTTAAGTCTATTTATGGACTAAAGCAGGCATCACGGAGTGGGAACATCTATTTTGATGATGCTGTCAAAGAATTTGACTTTATCAAAAATCCAGATGAACCATGCATATACAGTAAGATTGTAGGGAGTGCTGTAGTATTCCTCGTCTTGTACGTGGATGACATTCTCCTAATAGGAAATGATATTCCTATTTTACAGTCAGTCAAAAGATTCTTGTCACATAAATTCTCCATGAAAGACCTAGGTGATGCCACCTACATTCTGGGGATCCGGATCTATCGTGATAGATCAAAGAGAATGTTGGGACTTTCACAGTCCAGGTACATAGACACCATAGTGAAGAGATTCAGTATGGATGATTCTAAGCGCGGTAACCTACCGGCTTGTCATAGAATCACCCTCTCCAAAGAGATGTCTCCCAAGACTGATTTGGAAAGGGATCGCATGTCAATTATACCCTACGCTTCTGCGGTAGGCTCTATAATGTATGCGATGTTATGTACCAGACCAGATGTAGCATACGCATTAAGCGTTGTAAGCCGGTATCAGGCAAACCCAGGGGAGAAGCACTGGATAGCAGTAAAGAGCATTCTCAAGTACCTGAGGAGGACTAACGAGATGTTCTTGGTATATGGCGGAAAAGACCTCCAGATGGAGGCCTTTGCCGACTCCGGCTTCCAGAGTGACAAAGATGACTCCAAGTCCATGTCGGGTTATGTCTTTACCCTCAATGGAGGGGCAGTCTGTTGGAAGAGTTCCAAGCAGGAGACCGTTGCTGACTCAACAATGGAAGCGGAGTACATAGCTGCTTGCGATGCCGCAAAAGAGGCTGTCTGGATGTAAAAGTTCCTCACAGAACTTCAGGTGGTTCCTTCCAGTGTTGGTCCAATACCTCTGTATTGTGATAACAACGGCGCTATAGCTTTAGCGAAGGAACCCAGGTCCCATCAGAAATCCAGACACATCTTAAGGCAGTATCACCTGATTAGGGAGATCGTAGATCGCCGGGAGATCGAGGTGAAAAGAGTAGAGACAGAGAATAACATTGCTGATCCATTCACAAAGGCCCTTCCTCAGACGCAGTTCGAGAGGCTATTCGAGATGATAGGTCTACGATATGCCAGCTCATGGCCCTAGTGCAAGTGGGAGATTGTTAGTGTATATGCCCTAGGGGCCATTATTGTATCATACTAGATTGTATATTACTTAATGGAAGCTTAGGATATTCACAGTTATATATACAGTCTTGCTAAAAATGGGAGTTTGCTACATGGTTTGTGTCTAGTTTAATATGTGCATATGTTTCTTTTAACGTCTCAGTTATACATATTAGTAGAGCCCATAGGATCTTTGCTTGATTACCAGCGTAGTGATGGCAGCCACACTAGTGGGGGCTGGGTAGTCTGTAAGCAACATCCTATACAGGTCCCTGGTCGTTGGATTATCGAGATAGGGTCTCGATATTCTGGAGTAGACTAAGTGTGTACGCTTCTCATCCCAGTTGGGGAGATGGTCTGTCCTACAGCCATCAGTACGTCGTACTGGAGATAGTATGCAGGTGCTCGTTAGGTTACGAGTACACCGGACAGGACTCACAGGGGAACTGATTGGTTGGTATTATACCCATCGTTAGTTAATAGTTCCCAGATGACATGGGTACAGCATAGTCCGCAGACTTGACACTGCCACTTCGCCTCGGGTGTGTCCCACTGTTCTTAGATTGCTACCCTACCACGGCTCAAAGGAGTCGTGCAAACAGGTAGCAGTTGGGTGCAGTCCCGAGCACTTGGAGGCAGTAGTGGTTAGATAGGATTCGTCTCTCTCGGTATTGGAAGATGATATCGCGCTGTGTCAGAGAGCCAATACGCAAAGTCCCTGGCCAGGGCAAGCGAGATATACTGGTAGGTTCCAGTAGCTTCTCAGGGTGTAATGGGCTTCACTCCGACACGGCTTATACAGCTATTAGGGGACTGACGCTTGCCGCCCCCTAGGCTTGATATGCGATAGTCTTAGACGAATAGACCGGACTGTACGGAGATTGTCACATCAGGCTCAGTAGGAGTTCGGATGATTTTCCTCATGGGCCTTCTTATCGACATCTACCTGGGGACCGTTACGTACAGCTAGTGCCGCTTGCGGTCTGTGGTTAAACCCACTGCCAGCGTAGTGTCGAGTCTTTAGAATCCCACACAGAGAGTTTCCCTGCTCCAGGCGAAACGATATAGAGGTCATATGGTATTACGACAAGGGTTCGGACGCGTACGTGTGTTTACGCACGTACGACTTTTCGGACAGTTTTTACTAGTCGGCTTTGGTTTAAGCCAGATTCTAGTATCGGGTTATTGGATTTATACAGTCTAAAGTTTTTCCGTGTTTTCACGGATTGGAGGGGTATTCTCGTAATTTGTCGGGAAGCTTCTAGAAGAGTGGTGACTAAGGGGTTAAGGTGGCATTGCATTAAATGAGATTAGTGACTCATTTGTGTGATTCATCCAAGTCATTAAATGCATCATAAATGCTTAATGACTCATGGTGATGAATCACTCATAGATATTTATGAAGCATGGTTGTTAATTCTTTTATTTGATTTTTAGATAAATAATAATGCTTCATATATATTACGATAACATCATTATCTCATTTCATTCTCATCTTCACCTTCTCTCTCCTCAAGCTCTCTCTTTCTTCAAACCCTAACCCTAGCCTCTCATGTGTTGAGATCAAGGGTTAGCTAGACTAATACATCCATAACCTCACTCTATATCCCCTAGGTAGCTTAGATTAGCACTTTAAGCAACCTAGTTATCTCAAGTTTGAGATTAAGCTTGGCGTAGGAGCTTTCGGGTGGATCGTCTTTGATTCGAGGAGGCCGTTGAGGTGCCGATGTTCCAAGGAGCCTATGAGGAGTGGAGGACCGCGATGAAGACCCGAAGGACTAGTATCGTGAGGTATAACTTCGTATCCGAGTAGTTAAACCTCTATTGTTTAGTTAGCAATGGTTTAGATAACGATTCATGCGCTCAAGTCCGTGTTACGAAGCTTTGATAATCATTTTTCATATATTCCGCCTCCCCGCAAGTTCGTGGGGTGCGTGACATGGACTTACATATCCCAAGCTTCCATTAAGTAATATACAAGCTAGTATGATACAGTAATGGCCTCTAGGACATATACACTAACACAAGACACTGAGATCTGATCGAGGTGGTGAATACTTGAGTGCCGAGTTCCTGGATTACTTAAAAGAGAATGGAATTCTCTCTCCGCTTACTCCTCCATTCACTCCGCAACATAACGGTGTATCGGAGAGACGGAACCGCACCCTATTGGATATGGTACGTTCCATGATGAGTAACGCTGAGTTACCGCGATCATTCTGGGGATATGCACTAGAATCAGCTGCATACCTTTTGAACCGAGTTCCAACTAAGACTGTGCCTACTATACCATATCAGATGTGGTGTGGGAAGAGACCCTATCTTAATCATATTAAGACATGGGGATGTCCAGCTTTTGTCAAAAAGCAGCATGCGGACAAACTCGAGGCACGCTCAGTACAGTGCAAGTTTGTGGGATATCCAAAAAACTCCAAGGGATATTTCTTCTATTGCGAAAAGGAACAAAAGGTTTTTGTTTCTCGCCTTGCCCACTTCTTAGAAACTGAGTTTTTGGAAAATTAGATAAGTGGGAGCGCAATAGAACTGGAAGAAATTCCAGAACCACGAGCAATTACTGAAAGCTTAGTGGAACCAGAGGGTTCGAAAGATCAGGACATTCCTGCGCCGCTCCGCAGAAGTAGTAGGCAGTCTCATCCGCCCGAGAGATACTACGGTTTTCTCATAGACGTGGATAGAGAGGATTGCAACATTGATAGTGATGAGCCGACTAGCTTCCAGCAGGCCATTAAGAGCGTTGACTCGATAAAATGGCTGGATGCAATGCGGACCGAAATGGAGTCCATGTACACCAACAAAGTATGGACGTTGGACGTTGCTCCAGATGGGGTAAAACCCGTACGATGCAAGTGGATCTTCAAAAGGAAGATTGGTGTAGATGGACAGGTTGAGACCTATAAAGCTAGACTTGTTGCAAAGGGTTTCCGTCAAAGACCTGGTTTTGACTATGACAAAACCTTTTCTCCAGTAGCTATGCTGAAATCCATTTGGATCCTTCTTGCCATTGCTGCTTTCCAAGATTATGAGATTTGGCAAATGACGTAAAGACCGCTTTTCTAAATGGAAATTTAGAGGAGTTTGTCCATATGGACCAGCCAGAAGGTTTCATTCAGAGTGGGAGCAGCGGAAAGGTGTGCAAGTTGCTTAAGTCCATCTATGGACTAAAGCAGGCATCGCGGAGTTGGAACATCTGTTTTGATGAGACGGTCAAAGAATTTGGCTTTATCAAAAATCCAGATGAACCATGCATCTATAGTAGATTTGTAGCAAGAACTGTAGTATTCCTCGTTTTATACGTGGATGACATTCTCTTGATAGGAAATGAAATTCCTATGCTACAATCTGTCAAAGGGTTCTTGTCACACAGGTTCTCCATGAAAGACCTGGGTGATGCCTCTTACATTCTGGGGATGTGGATCTATCGTGACAGATCCAAGAGGATATTAGGACTTTCACAGTCCAGATACATCGACACCATACTGAAAAGATTCAGTATGGAAGATTCCAAGCGCGGTAATCTACCGGCTTGTCACGGGATCACCCTCTCCAAAGAGATGTCTCCCAAGACTGATTTGGAAAGGGATCGCATGTCTGTTATACCCTACGCTTCTGCGGTAGGCTCTATAATGTATGCGATGTTGTGTACCAGACCAGATGTAGCTTATGCATTGAGTGTGGTAAGCCGGTATCAGTCAAACCCTGGGGAGAAACACTGGATAGCGGTAAAGAACATTCTCAAGTACCTGAGAAGGACTAAGGAGATGTTCTTGGTGTATGGCGGAAAAGACCTCCAGATCGAGGCCTTTGCTGACTCCAGCTTCCAGAGTGACAAGGATGATTCCAAGTTCATGTCGGGTTATGTCTTTACCCTCTATGGAGGGGCGGTGTGTTGGAAGAGTTCCAAACAGGAAACCGTTGCTGACTCGACGATGGAAGCGGAATATATCGCTACTGCAGATGCCGCAAAAGAAGCCGTCTGGATAAAGAAGTTCTTGACAGAACTTCAGGTGGTTCCGTCCATTGTTGATCCAGTACCTCTGTATTGCGACAACAACGGGGATATAGATTTAGCAAAGGAACCCAGGTCCCATCAGAAGTCCAGACACATCTTGAGGCGGTATCACCAGATCAGGGAGATCGTGGGTCGCCAGGAGATCGAGGTTCGGAGAGTTGCTGCAGAAGATAACACTGCTGATCCATTCACGAAGGCCCTACCGCAGACTCAGTTCGAGCGGCTGATCGAGATGATAGGTCTTCGATACGCCAGTAGATGGCCTTAGTGCAAGTGGGAGATTGTTAGTGTATATGCCCTAGAGGCGATTACTGTATCATACTAGTTTGTATATTACTTGATGGAAGCTTGGGATATTCACCTTGTATTGACAATCTTGCTCAAAATAGTAGTATGCTACTTGGATTGTTTCTGCTTTAATGTGTGCATGTGTTTCTTATAGCATATCGCCTTTACACATTAGTGGAGCCCTTAGGATCTTTGCTTGATTACCAGCGTTGTGATGGCAGTCACACTCGTGGGGGCTGGGTAATCCACAAGAACATCCTTATGCAGGTCCCTAGTCGTAGGACTATCAAGACAGGGCATCGATACTCCAGAGTAGACTAGCGTATGCGCTTCTCATCCCAGCTTGGGAGACGGCCTGTCCCACAGCCGTCAGTACGTCGTACTTAAGATAGTATGCGGGTGCTCGTTAGGTTACGAGTACACTGGACAGGACTCGTAGGGAACTGTTGGTTGGTATTATACCTATCGTCAGTTATCAGTTCCCAGGTGATATGAGTACAGCTTAGTCCGTTGACTTGACACTGTCACTTCGCCTCGAGTGTGTTCCCACTGTACTTTGATTACTACCCTACCACGGCTCAAAGGAGTCGTGCAAACAGGTAGTTTTTGGGTGCAGTTCCAAAGCACTTGGAGGCAGTGATGGTTAGACAGGATTCGTCTCTCCTGGTATTGGGGGTTGATAACGCGCTGTGTCTAGGAGAGCCATTACACAAAGTCCCTGGCCAGGGCAAGCGAGATAGACTAGTAGGTTTCCAGTGTTATCTCAGGGTGTTTTGGGCTACACTCCGACACGACTTGTACCGCTATTAGGGAACTGACGTTTACCGCCCCCTAGGCCCGCCATGCGATATTCTTAGATGAACAGACCGAACTGTACGGAGACTGTCACATTCAGGCTCAGTAGGAGTTCAGATGGGTTTACCTCGTCAGTCTTCTTATCGGCATCTACTTAGGGACCGTTACGTACAGCTAGTGCCGCTTGCGGTCTGTGGTTAAACCCACTGCCAGCGTAGTGTCGAGTCTTTCGAGTCCCACACAGAGGGTTATTCGCCTTTAGGAAAAACAGAGTAGAGGTCGCATGGTTTTGCGACGGGGTTCGTTCACATCCGCGCACTTGTGCATGTTTGGTGTCTAGACAGTCATTACTAGCGGGCTCTGGTTTGAGCCGGATCCTAGTATATGTTTTGGGGTTAGTTATATCTCATTGTATTCATGTTCCTCGGAACACAGATACGGGTGTGTATGCACAGTTGATTGAGGCGGAGGAAGAGAATTTTCATTAGGGTTTCGGAACGGGTGTGTATGCACAGGTGACAGTTGTCTTTTTCCAAACCCTAATGGACATGTGAAATCTCAATTAATAATAATAATTAAATAAAATTGTGTCATGGTTAGGGTTGTTGACTTGTTGACCTTGGTTGACTTGTTGACCATGGTTGAAACATTGACCATCATCATTACACTCCAAACATGCTCTTTGATCTTTGCAAAAAACATTTAATGTGATATGATAATGGTCTCATCAAACCAACCATCACCTTTTTCATTTTGGATTAATATTATTAATTAGATAATTCACATATATTGTTATGGTTGTAAAAACTATTCTCATTCTCTCATAACCATTCTCTCTCATCCTTTTCCTCTCTCTCTCTAGCTCTCCCCTCTCATGAGTTGAGAACCATTTGAGCTTGAGATAAAACCTTCAAAATTACTCTCTACTCTTTCTAAGGTCCTAGGTTTAGCACACCAAGCACCTTAGTTACTTCTAGTTTGAGGTTGGAGCCAAAGGTAGAGGCCCTCGGGTGGATCTTTTTTCGGCAAGAGAAGGCGACAAGGAGAACCCGTTCTTTCCACTCCAAGGAGCAAGAAGAGAAGAACTTGAAGACCTAGGTATAACCCCTTTTCCGAGTATCTAACTCTTTTAGCTTGTTAGTTAGTTTTGTTTAGCAAAGATCCCTCCTTTTGCATAGTCCATGTTGCCTAATGTTGTAAAAATCCGATTTTTCATAACGTTTCCGTCTCCCCGCAAACACCGGGGTGGGCAACGTGGACTTACAGTAAAAACCTGTCGTAGCCCTCCGTCATTTCAGATAAGTAGTATTTAGTATTCGTACTGCGTTTGTTGGCCTTTGTCAAGGCGTAGTGTGCGGTAGCTGATTACTGCTTATCTGTATGAACATATGATGTGATTGAGTTAGGGTAGTCGTGCGACTTTGTTGGCCTTTGTCAAGGGTCGTGCGGGTGGGTTTAATTCAATCAGGAAATGACGGGTTGAACTTGACTAGCAGCCTATGCTTTGTTGGCCTTTGTCAAGGTCATAGGAGGCTTGGGGTAAAATATTATCGGGAATTTCAAGTGTTGAAATTTGCAATGAGATTGCATACCTTCCATGAAATAGTTGGATCTCGATACCCACTGCGAGTAAGAGTTACTCCTGGGAGATTTTTACACATTACAATTAGCCGATCAAGTAGGTGTCTAGAAAGGTGTCAACGGGGTTACGCCCCTAGGAAAACGAGGTTTACTATAATTAGGTCTGTGCGAAAGCACGGGGAACCTCCCTCAAAGTACCGGCACTGGTCTGGCTGAAAGATTGGCAAAATTGTAGAGTGTAATTAATCCCGGCTAGTCTTTCCTTTTAGGGTTTGAAGGAAGATTTGACTAAAACGGTGGAAGACATCGTGATTAGATAAATTGATAACCAATCTAATCTTGTAAAAGCGCATGCTGAGTGTTTTCTTCTCTCTCTCTCCTGGTTGCGACTATGTCACGCCTTAATCAAGATAATAATATGGATGTATTGACCGAACCCGCTTGTTATACTGCGCTAAGGAACGTTGGTCCCGCTCCAACTTATAATTGTTATAAGGCAGAGCAGGAAATATTCCCGTGCCGCCCAAACGAAGAAAGTGCAAGTTGATGCATCATCTTCGGGTGTGTTCATTACACAGAACTGTTTCTCAATATCCTTTACGTCCTGGGTATTTGATACCGGATCAGATCCCACATATGTAATTTGTTACATGGGCTACAGATAGGTAGAGAACTGAGAATGGGTGATAAATTTTATGAGATAGAAACGGTGCAAGTGTTGTAGCCAAGTCTATTGGTAGTTATCACCCTGTATTACCAGAATACATTGATTCTGAATGAATGTTATTAGATACTGAACTTGATATACAACATCATATCAGTCTTTTTATTAGTAAAGAAGGATATAATTTTGTATTGTTGGATAATGTTTTGAACATTTCCTATATCAAGAGTTGATCGGTTCAGGCACGTTATCTAAAAGCATAGACGTTCTAAATCAAACTACAGTTCTTAACGTACAGAACACACACAAGAGGAAGAGTTCAGAAATGAACGAATCCTTCTTGAGGCATTGTAGACTAGGTCATATCAATGCGACCCGACTAGCTGAAGTTACATATAGATGTATATTTAAATTAGTTTGAATTTACATCTTGTGAAACTTGCCGGTCATGTCACAGAGATAAGATGACTACAGCTCCATTTATTGGAAAGAGAGAAAGAGTTAGTGAACTCTTGGGATTGATACATGCTGATGTATGAAGGTCCCCTGTCTACACATGCCAAGACCGGTTCTTTGTACTTCATTACATTCACTGATGATCTCTCAAGATTCAGACATATGTTCCTGTTGAAACACAAGTCCGAAACCTTTGAGATAATCACAGAATATAAGTTTGAAGTAGAGAACCAAAACCGGGTAAAAGTATTATGTCCTTTGATGTGATCAGGGAGGAGAATACTTGAGCACGGGATTCCTAGACTATTCTAAAGGAGAATGAGATTCTCTCTCAGCATTACTCCTCCGTATACACCCACAGAACGTCGGTGTATCGGGGCGGAGCAATCACACCTTATGTGATATGGTGTGCTCTATGATGAGTACTACTGAGTAGCCTATTTTCTTTTGGGAGTTATGCTCTTGTGAAGCTGCATACCTATTGAATAGGGTTGCAATCAAATAAGTTGCCTACCACTTCATATATGATATGGAATGGGAAGAGCCCATATCTTAAGTAAGTTAAGATTTGGGGTTGTCCAGCCTATGTCTAAAAGAAAAATCCGGACAAGCTCGAGGCAAAGTCAGTTCTGTGGAAATTTGTTGGATATCCCAAGCATTCGCAAGGGAGTATCTTCTACCAAACCAAGGAACAAAAGATGTTTTGTTTCTCAGCATGCCACCTTTGTGAAAGGGAATTTCTTGTGAAGAAATTATTGGTCATGAGGTAGAACTGGAAAGAGTTCCAGCTATACAAACTACAGCTGATCATTTGGTAGAACCAAAGGATTCAATAGTTTCTAAAGAACCTCAGCCTCTCCGCCGATCTGGTAGGGTTCCTCATCCACCTGAGAGATACTTCGGTTTCTCTATGACAGTGGGAGCGAGGATTGCATCATGAGATGATGACCCAACTAGTTTCGAGCTGGCCATCAGGAGTTGGATTCTATAAGAATGGCTGGATGCTTAGCGATCTGAGATGGAATCCTTATACACCAACAAAGTATGGACTTTGGTTGCTTTATCTGAAAGGTTAAATCCCTATCAGGAGCAAGTATAACTTGAGAAGATTACTTGGTGTACATGGAAAAGTTGAGACTTTCAAAGCTATGCTTAAAGTCCATCCAGATCCTACTTGCCACGGCTACATACCATGACTACGATATCTGGCGGTTGGGTGTCATGACTACTTTTCTAAATGATGATTTAGAAGAGAGCGTCTATAAGTACACAACGACAGAGCTTCGTAGACAGTGGGAGCAGCGGAAACGTGAGCAAGATGTTTTATGTGATAAATCAGGCATCGCGGAGTTGGAACATCTGTTTTGATGTGGTAGTCAAAGAGTTTGACTTCATCAAAATGGTAGACGAACCTTGTATATACAAAAAGGGTAGTAAAGAGTATGGTGGTGATCCTCGTAGAGTACGTGAATGACATAATCTTGATAGGGAAGGAGTTTCCTATGCTGCGCTCGGTCAATCTTCTCTTATCACAATGATTCTCCATATAGGATCAAGGTGATACCTCATAAATCCTGGGTTATGGATCTATGGGATAGATCTAATTGGATGTTAGGAATCTCGCTAGTTGTAGTGAGATGGTATCAAACGATCCTGGGGAGAATCACTGGAAAAGTTCCAGGGTGATAAGGACGACTGAATGTCAGTCGCAGGCATTGTCTTTACCCTCAGTGGAGGGACGGTATGTTGGAAGTGTTCCAAGCTAGATACAGTGACTTACTAGACGATTAAAGGCAAGATACATCATTACCAAGGATGCTACCAAAGAGGCAGTCTGGATATATTTAAGTTCATGAGATGAACTTAGTTCCTACCATTGTGTGACAATAGAGTTGTGGCTTATGCCTAGGAACCCCCATCCCATCAGAAATCCAGATATTATTCTTAGGCAGTATCACCTGATCATGGAGATGGTTGATCTCCAAGGAGATCGAGGTTAGGAGAGTAGACACAGAGGACAACAGCACGGATCCACTCACAAAGTCCTATTTCCCAGTAGAGACTTTTATGGGATGGTTGAGTATGAGATACTTCAACCATAGCTGATTGTTGGGTATGCGATACCACAACAGATGGCCCTAGTGTAAGTGGGAGATTGTTAGTTATATGTATGCCCTAGAGGCCATTACTGTACATACAATGTATATTGTAGTGGATGCTTGGACATATATAGGGAGGAATTTCTTGCTCGACATGATAGTATGCTATCTGGTTACTCTTTATCTTAACATGTACTCTGATTGTCTCTATGTCACATGTTGATAAAGCCCTTAGGATGAGTACTTGACTACCAGAACTATGATGCAGATCATACTAGTGAGGACAGTGTAGTCGTCAAGTACATCCTTCAAATGTTCCTAGTCATAGGAGTACCGAGACAAGGCATCGATACTCCAGAGTAGACTAACGTATGCGCTTCTTGACCCATATGATGGCGATGGATGATCACATATCCATTGGTGTTTGACATCAGAGAAGGTATACGGGTGCTCAGTGGAGACTGGGTACACTGGACGGACTCTCCGAGAACTCCCAGAGGTATTATACCTCACGTCAGATGGCAGTTCTCTGGTGACACTGGTACAGGTCAGTCTGTAGACCCGAGATCGTCATAGAGTCTTGTGTGATTCCCACTGTGCTTTGTTTCCATCATACCACGTCCAAGAGGGCGTGCAAAAAGGTAGCTTTTGGGTACAGTCCCGAATCACATGGAGGCAATGAGCGATAGGAGGGAATTCGTCTCTCCCGGTATAGAGAGTTGATGTTGCACTGTGTTCGATTGGCTATAACTGGAAATCCCTGGCCAGGGTTGCTGAGATTTACTGGTAAGTGTTATCAGTAGTTTCTTGAACTGTTATAGACCTCATATTGACACGACTTATCAAGCTACTGGGGTCTGACGTTTACCACCCCTAGACGAGATATGCGACATATCAGACGAAGAGACCGGACTGTACGGGAGTGTTACCGATTGGACTCGCAGGAGAATGTACATGCTTGCTTGTTGATCTTCTGATTGCTCAATACCTGGGTGGCTGTTACGTTTAGCTGACCGCTTGCAGCTTGTGGGTGTTTGATATGATCATCACCTACTGCCGGCGTATTGACGAATCTTTAGAGTCCTACACAGAGGTTTCTTGACTCGGGAAAAACGGAGTAGGAGCACATATATGATATGTGCGGGACCGAGAACAATACGTGTATGTGATACCGTATTAGATTCTCACGATATGAGATATCGGCCGGGTATATGTGATATAGCCGGGTCATCGGATCAAGTGTTGATTCGATGAACTGATACAGATTATATTAGTCGGTTATTTGTGAAATAGCCGAATTATCAGATTAAGTGTTGATTCGATAATTTAATATATAATTATATATTTGATATAATAAACTACATTAACTAATATAAGCTCCCTAAAATATTCTTTTTCTCACTCGGGTAATACATTGATATATATGCGATAAATGTTAATTGCATTATTTTATTTTATTACAATAAATATTGTATATGTGATATATAATATTGTAACATGTTAGGCTTATTAATGCAGCATGTTTAATGGAGATTAAACATGGTTAGGGTTTGATTTGGGTTAATCTTTTCTAGAAGTTTCTAGAAGCTTTGCTTCTGTTTCTTGCAAAGATATTTGTTTTGATATTTTGCAGGATATTTGTTTAACCCAACCCAACCCTTTAACCTAGTTAAATCACTACAAGGGTTACATATACCATGGTTGCATTTCTAACCTCACACTTAACTTTCATTATTCATCACAAAAGGATTAGATCTTCTTCTTTCTTCTTCTTTCATGTAAAAGCTTACTATCTTTTTCATAAGTGATGATTTTGAGTGAGAAATAGAAAACAAATGAGAGCTAAAATCCTACTTCATCATCCTAATCTATCCTAGCCATTTAGATTAGGGTGTTCACTTTAATTTTGAGTGAGAGCTTGCGTTAAAGAAACTTCAAGGTAGATTATCTTTGTTATCGAAGATCAGAAGCAAGTATGCATCATTCTCTTCGTGGAGCCTCTCTAGAGTCCGGGTACATGATGATCGCAGCGAAGGGACCTCAACACGGAGCTTTAGAAGTGAAGAACCGGACTATAAAGGTTGTAATCCCAAACTCTTAGTGTTAAAGTGTTTAACATGCTTTGTTTCGCCAAATCTCTAGTTTAAAGATCTTGGGCACGTCTAAATTTTAAATCGGGCATAGTTGATACCTTGTGGACCCTTGTGAGAGTGCCTAGTAATCCTACAATATCAAGTTCATTACGTTAAAGGTTTTCTTCAAAACTAGCCGTAGCCCTTAGTCATTTCAGATAAGTGCTATTTAGTATTCGTGCTTCGTTTGTTGACTATGTTAAGGCGTAGTGTGCGGTAGCTAATTAGTGCTTATCTGCAACCATATGATGTGATTGGATTAGGGTAATCGTACGGCTTTGTTGACTATGTTAAAGGTCGTACGGGTGGGTTTAATTCAATCAAGAAATGACGGGTTGAACTTGGCTAGTGCTTATGATTTGCTAACCTTGTTAAGGTCATAAGTGGCTAGGGGTAAAAACAATTATTGGGAATTTCAAGTGTTGAAATTTGCAATGAAATTGCATACCTTCTATATGATAGTTGGATCTCGATACCTACTGTGAGTAAGTGTTACTCCTGGGAAAGTTTTCCATTTTACAATTAGCCGATCAATTAGGTGTCTAAGAAAGGTGTTAATGGGGTGATGCCCCTGCAGAAACATTGTTATTTATTTAGTTCCATGCGAAAGCATGGGGAGACTCCCTCGGAATACCAATACCTGTCTAGCTGAACGATTGGCGAACTTGTAGGGTGTAATTAATCCTGACTAATCTTACCTTTTAGGGTTTGAAGAAGGTTTGATAAAAACAGTAAGAGCCATCCTGATTAGATAAAATAATAACCAATGTAATCTTGCAAAGAGCGCACGCGAAAGTGATTATCCTTCTCTCTCTCTCCTGGTAGCGACCAATGACACGCCTTAATCAAGATAATAATATGTATGTATTGACCGAACCCGCTTATTATACTGGGCTAGATTCCGCTCTATCTTATGACTGTCACAAGTCTGAGTAAGGAATAGAAGAATATCCGGATTCCCAAGCCACCCGAACGAAGAAGGAGCATCAGGTGTGTTCGTTACCAAGAACTGTTTCTCAGTTAATTCTACGTCCGGGGTATTGGATACCGGATCAGGATCCCGCATATGTAGTTTGTTACATGGGCTAAAGAAAGGTAGAGAACTGGGAAAGGGTGATATGTCTCTAAAAGTAGGAAATGGTGCAATTGTTGCAGCCAAAGCATTGGCGAATATCACCTTTTATTACCAAGTGGTAACACAATGATTCTGAGTGACTGTTATTTCGCACCAAAAATATTGTGAATATTTTTCTAAATCAAGTGTTTATTGGGTATGGTACGTTATATAATGGTAAATACGTTCTAAATCACAACACAGTTCTAAGTATATAGAACACACACAAGAGGAACGGTTCAGAAATGAACGAAGCCTTCTTGTGGCATTGTAGACTAGGTCATATCAATGCGACAAGACTAGCTGAGTTGCGTAAGGATGCATATTTGAATCCGTTCGAATTTACTTCTTATGAAACATGCCAGTCATGTCTCAAAGGCAAGATGACCAAATCTCCGTTTACTGGACACGGAGAAAGAGCTACTGAACTCTTGGGACAGATACATAATGATGTAAGCGGTTCTATATCTACACATGCCAAGAATGGTTCCACGTACTTTATTACATTCACCAATGATCTCTCAAGATACAGACATGTGTTCCTGTTGAAACACAAATCTGAATCTTTTGAGAAATTCAAAGAATATAAGTACGAAGTTGAGAACCAGACGGGTAAAAATATTAAAATCCTTCGATATGATCGGGGAGAAGAATACTTGAACACGGAATTCAGAGACTACTTAAAAGAGAATGTGATTCTCTCTCAGCTTACTCCTCCATATACACCACAACACAATAGAGTTTTGGAGTGGAGGAATTGCACCCTATTAGATACGGTGCGCTCTATGATGAGTAATACTGAGTTACCTATTTCCTTTTGGGATTATGCACTTGAGATAGCTGCATACCTTTTGAATAGAGTTCCGACCAAATTTGTGCTTACCACTCCATATGAGATATGGAATAGGAAGAGACCATCTCTTAAACGAATTAAGATATGGGTTGTCTGGCCTATATTAAAAAACAAAATCCGGACAATCTCAAGAAAAGGTCAGTTCTGTGCAAGTTTGTAGGATATCACAAACATTCGCAAGAGTATATCTTCTACCATAAGGAGGAACAAAAGGTATTTGTTTCTCGACATGCCACCTTTTTAGAAAAGGAATTTCTTGTGAAAGAGATTAGTGGTAATGAGGTAGAACTAGAAGAAGTTCCAGCAACACAAACTATAACTGACGATTTGGTGGAACCGGAGGATTCAATAGTCCCCAACGAACCTCAGCCACTCCGCAGATCTAGTAGGGTTTCTCATCCACCTGAGAGATACTACGGTTTTCTCATAGACGGTGGGAGCGAGGATTGCATCATGGAAGATGATGACCCAACTAGTTTCGAGCAGGCCATCACAAGTGGAGACTCTGTGAAATGGCTGGATGCTATGCGATCTGAGATGGAATCCATGTACACCAACAATGTATGGACTTTGGAAGTTGCTCCTGAAGGGGTAAAACCCATCGGGAGCAAGTGGATCTTGAGAAGATAATTAGTGTAGATGGAAAAATTGAGACTTTCAAAGCAAGACTTGTAGCAAAGGGTTTTCGTCAATGACCAGGTGTCGACTATGATGAAACATTTTCTCCTGTCGCTATGCTTAAGTCCATCAGGATCCTACTTATCATTGATGTTAGTGTATATGCCCTAGAGGCCATTACTGTATCATACTAGTTTGTATATTACTTAATGGAAGCTTGGGATATTCACCTTGTATATACAATCTTGCTCAAAATAGTAGTATGCTACTTGGTTTGTTTCTACTTCAATGTGTACATGTGTTTATTTTAGTATATCGCCTATACACATTAGTGGAGCCCTTAGGATCTTTGCTTGATTACCAGCGATGTGATGGCCGTCACACTAGTGGGGCTGGGTAATCTATAAGCTCATCCTTATGCAGGTCCCTGGTCGCAGGACCATCGAGACAGGGCATCGATACTCCGGAGTAGACCAGCGCATGCACTTCTCATCCAAGTGTGGGAGACGGTCTGTCCCACAGCCGTCAGTACGTCGTACTTGAGATAGTATGCGGGTGCTCGTTAGGTTACGGGTACACTGGACAGGACTCGTCGGGAACTGACTAGTTGGTATTATACCTATCGTCAGTTATCAGTTCCCAGGTGACATGAGTACAGCTTAGTCCGCTGACTTGACACTGTCACTCCGCCTCGAGTGTGTTCCCACTGTACTTTGATCACTACCCTACCACGGCTCAAAGGAGTCGTGGAAACAGGTAGTGGTTGGGTGCAGTCCCGAAGCACTTGGAGGCGGTGACGGTTAGACAGGATTCGTCTCTCCCGGTATTGGGGGTTGACATCGCGCTGTGTCTAGGAGAGCCATTACACGAGTAGTCCCTGGCCAGGGTAAACGAGATATACTGGTAGGTTTCCAGTGTTATCTCAGGGTGTTTTGGGCTTCGCTCCGGCACGACTTGTACCGCTATTGGGGGACTGACGTTTACCGCCCCCTAGGCCCGCCATGCGATGTATCAGACGAACAGACCGGACTGTATGGAGAATGTCACACTCAGGCTCAGTAGGAGTTCAGATGGGTTTCGCCTCGTCGGTCTTCTTGTCGGCATTACCTGGGGACCGTTACGCACAGCTAGTGCCGCTTGCGGTCTGTGGTTAAACCCACTGCCAGCGTAGTGTCGAGTCTTTAGAGTCCCACACAGAAAGCTTTTCGCCTTTAGGCAAAAGAGTAGAGGTCGCATGGTATTGCGACAGGTCGCATGGTTTTGCGACAGGGTTCGGTCACATCCGTGCACTTGTGCGCGTACAGTGTCCGGACAGTTTACACTAGCGGGCTTTGGTTTAAGCCAGATCCTAGTGTACCTTATGGGATTGGATTTATCCAGTTTGCAGTCGTGTTCCTCAGAACGCGGATGCGGGTGTGTATGCACAGTTGACAGGGAGACAGAGGCAGTGGATTCTCATTAGGGTTGTTGACAGTTGACCGTTGACTATTGACCTTTTGATCAACCCTAATGAGAATATGATATGTGATTAACTATTATATTAATTAAGTATTATGGTGATATGGTTGTTGACTTTGTTGACTTGTTGACTTTTGTTGACTTTTGTTGACTTGTTGACTTTGTTGACTTGTTGACTTTTGTTGACTTGTTGACCGGTTGACTAGGCTTGACTAGTTGACCATCATGATAACCATAGCCATCATTTCATGGCAAAGACTTTTGTTTGCTTGCTCATTTGTGCAAAATGAGTGCATGAAATGATATGGTTATGGTTGCTTCAACCATCACATAAGACTTTTGTTAGTATGATGAGTTATGATTGCTTTGGATTATGAGAGGGTGAAAGACAAAAGAGAGCCTCATTTTCTTTCTTGCTCACTCTCTCTCTTGTTCTTGAGCTCTCCTTTTGCTCTCACCCTCTTGCTCTTTTTCCCTCTCTTTAATCTATGGTTCTTTTGTCTCATGAGTTGAGAATCAAGAACCATAGATAAAATCCCACACAAAGTATTCTCTACTCATTCTAGTTCACTAGGTTTAGCAAACCAAGTGAACTAGTTTCTTCAAAGAACGAAGAAGGAGCTAAAGGTTGTAGCTTTCAGGTGGATCTATCTTCGGCGTACGGAGACGACGAGAAGAAGCCAATGGGACCACCATCGGAGCTTGAAGACGAAGGAGTTCAAGACAAGCAAGGTATAACCCCCTAACCGAGTAGCTAGAAACTTATAGTTAGGTTGTTAGATAGATGTTTAACCAAGATCCGGGTTATAGGTCCATGTTACCACCTCCGTAAAAATTGTTTTTTTACCAAATTCCGCATTCCCGAAAGTACCGGGAGAGGTAGCATGGACTTACAGTGGTATCAGAGCCTAGTTAAACTCTATCTAACATGTTAGCAAGTAACTAGAAGATCGATCAAAGAAAAAGTCCCGAAAAAAAACCCCGAAATTCGAAGTTTCTGTCGATTTTTATACTGTTCAAAAGTTGATTATTTTCACACCTAAAATCGGCTCAGGCTTTTCTGTGAACACCCACCAAAATTGGTCCAACGATCGAGTCAAAGCGCCGCGGATCCGCGGCGGGAGCACGCTCCCGCCGCGGATCCGCGGCCGAGTTGACTCGGCCGTGGTCCCTTTTTGGTGCAGTGTTCTTCTGGGGGTATTTTGGGATTTTTGGAATATATATTTTCTGCCCAGATTTTCCAGAACGAAAATTTTATTTTGGGGTCCCGAAAATCCGTATTTTTGATCGAACTTCTAAAAGACTTAAGCTAACGGGTTTTCTGTAATGTGTTATTTGTATTGAACGTCTACTAATCGCTATATGTCGATTAGTGGCGGTTATACAAATCTGTGATCTGTAATGTTGCTGGAATGTGGATATGAATATGTTGGATTGTCACGGGTGAATAGCCGGGGGTTGTGAGACGAAAGTTTTCTTTTCTTTCAATTCATGTAAATTTGTAAATTGATGTAATAATTATTTGTATGGCCGCACAACCGGGTCGGGGTTGTAGCCGTCATTGTATAATTTCTTTTTACTGTTTTTGCTCCTAGGATAGACCCATGGAGGGGGTGCACAAACTACCGGGTATGCCGAAGTGTCGAGTGGCCTACTCATGGAGATGAGGGAGGTTGCTACGCTTCGGGTACTTGGCGGGTAGTTTGCCGCACCCGTAGGGGTCTTGGGTGGGGTTTTGGCTATTCACCGCGACCGTGTAATCTGTTTTTGTTACAGGCTCGTGCAAATTACAGATTCCTAGTATATCCAATGTATTCATCTGTGATCTGAAATGTTTATCATTGCAGTATATCTATATATGATATTATTTAGGCGTTGCTTATGTTTTACAGATGCGCTAGCCCAGCCCCCGCTCTGTCGTTAGTTAAGTAACCTAACGGGTAATGACGGGGCCCCGTGGCGAATGCGAATGGCATAAGCGTACGTCATATTTTGGTTGTTTTCTGCAATGGTAGGATTAAATGATGGGACGCATTAAAAGAACTAATGCAAGAATATCACGCATTAAAAGAACTAATGCAAGATAATAAACCAAGTTAAAGTCGTTGGAACACTTTCGAAAAACCACTCGGTTCTTTTCAAAACAAACTTTTAAAATACGGAGTTTGAGCCACTCCATTTAAAAGCTATCTCGTTCCATCGACCAAATCAAGTTCACTACGTTCACGGTTTTGCCAAAACCATCCGTAGCCCTCCATCATTTCAGTTAAATATTCGGTAGTATTCAAGCTATGTATTTTGACCTCACGCCAAGGCATAGTGATTGATAGCTGCCGGATATTTATCTGTTGCATAGATAGAATGCGTTGGTTTGAGACAGTCGTACTGCCATTTTGGCCTATGTCAAGGGTATGTACGGGTGGGTTCAAATTAACCTGGATAATGATGGGACGAACTTGACATGTGACTTATGAGATTTTGACCTCACGCCAAGGTCATAAGAGCATGGGGCAAAAATCCACATCGGGACTTTCATAAGTACTGAAACTTGCTAGATTTGCATACCATTTGGAGTGTGATGATTCTGGTAGGATTCCTTCAGTTTCGTCACGCAATGATATTTGGATCCCGATCCTACTGTGAGTATATGCTACTCCTCGGGAAATTTCTCACTTAACGATCAATGCTATAAACCTAGTAGGTGCCTAGAAAGGTGTTAGCGGGGCTACGCCCCCAGGGAAAAGAGGTTCTTTAATTAAGGAACTTCGCGAAAGCGTTGGAAAACCTCCCTCGAAGTACCGACACCGGCCTGGCTGAACGGTTAAGCAAGTATTGTATGGTGGGATTGATCCTGACTAATTCTTCCTTTATGGTTTGAGGAGGGATTCGAGAAACAGTGGGAGCCATCCTGTTTAGACAAACTAAAAACCACTCTAAACTTGCAAGAGCATCATGCTGAGTGTTTCTTCTTCTCTCTCCTAATTGCAGCGACCAATCAACATGACTGGACTTAAGTTACTCCTAGATAAAAACAAACTGACAGGGCCAAACTACAAAGATTGGCTCAGGAATGTCAAGATAGCAATCATTTACGACAAGCTGGGGTATCTTCTTACCACCAAAGCTCCCCCTGTCCCTGGTCCAACTTCCAGCGTCGCGGATAAAGAAATCCGCAAGACTTGGGAGATTGATAGCGCGAAGGCCAAATGCCTCCTGCTTGCCTCGATGGACAACGAACATCAGAGGAGGCACGAGAATATGGACATGGAATCCATATTGCTTCATACAAAAGAACTGTATGGAGAGCAATCTCGTATCGCAAGATACGAAGCGTCGAAAAAGTTATTTTCGACAAGAATGGCCGTCGGATCATCAGTAGCCGAGCACGTGCTAAAGATGATCGGCTACATTGAGGAGCTCGCGGACCTAGGGATCACATTGGAGAGTGAGCTATATACGGATATAGTTCTCCAGTCCCTTCCTTCCACTTACGCCCAGTTTATACTGAACTTCAACTTACAAGAAAAAGAGGTTGAACTTTCAGAGCTCCTCAACATGCTGAGGAGCGCAGAGGGCACCCTACAGAAAGGTAGGGATACATCCACTTTGTTTGTAGGAGGATCATCTTCTTCTAGGTCCAAGGCGAAAGCCAAGGGAAAGAAGAAGAAGGCCCCCGCCAAACCAAGGGGTGGTGTTAGTAAAGTGGATACGAAGGGAAAAAGTAAAGCAACAAAGATAGCGGGGAAGCTTGTGGATAAGGAAGAATGCTTCTATTGTCATAAGAAAGGACACTGGAAGAATGATTGCAGGGCCTGGAAGGCCAGAACACAGGAATTGAAGCAGGTTGCAGCTTCAGCTTCAGGTGTGTATGTTATTGAAAACTGTCTTTCAATAAACTCTACTTCCTGGGTATTGGATACCGGATCAGGATCTCATATCTGTAATTCTTTGCAGGCGTTGAGAAACCGTAGGGTTTTGAAGGCAGGTGACATGACCCTCAGAGTTGCGAACGGAGCTAGCATGGATGCTAAAGCCGTGGGGGACTATCACCTGGGAATGTCAGATGGACATGTTTTGGTTTTGCGTAATTGCTTTTTTGTACCCAACGCAACTTGTAATATCATTTCTGTATCTTTAGTTTCTAAAGAAGGTTATGAATTTGCGTTTGTAAGTAATGTTGTAAACATTCACCTTAATCAAGTTTTGATTGGGTCAGGTACATTGAGTAATGGTATATACGTATTGAACCAACCACAGATTTTCAATGTCCAGAATACACACAAAAGAAAGTCTCCAGAAATAAATCAGACTTTCTTGTGGCATTGTAGACTGGGTCACATCAATGAGAGAAGGTTGACTAAGTTACATACAGAGGGATATTTGAATGCGTTCGAATATCAGTCGTATGCCACTTGTCAATCCTGTCTCAAAGGAAAGATGACAAAGACTCCGTTTACTGGACATGGAGTAAGAGCGAGCGAGCTCTTGGGACTCGTACACAGTGACGTGTGCGGTCCAATGTCTACACATGCGCGAAGCGGCCATTCTTACTTCATTACTTTTACGGATGACTTCTCAAGGTACGGTTATGTCTTCTTAATGAAACATAAGTCCGAAGCCTTTGGAAAATTCCAGGAGTATAAGAATGAAGTAGAGAAACAGACCGGCAAAAGTATTAAGATTCTAAGATCGGATCGAGGTGGAGAATACTTAAGTGCCGAGTTCCTGGACTATTTAAAAGAGAACGGAATTCTCTCTCAGCTTACTCCTCCATACACCCCGCAACATAACGGTGTATCGGAGAGACGGAACCGCACCCTATTGGATATGGTGCGGTCCATGATGAGTAACGCTGAGTTACCGCGATCATTCTGGGGATATGCGCTAGAATCAGCAGCATACCTTTTGAACCGAGTTCCGACTAAGACTGTGCCTACCACCCCATATGAAATGTGGAGTGGGAAGAAACCCTATCTTCAATATCTGAAGATCTGGGGATGTCCAGCTTTTGTCAAAAAGCAGCATGCGGACAAACTCGAGGCTCGCTCAGTACTGTGTAAGTTTGTGGGATACCCAAAGAACACCAGGGGGTATCTTTTCTACTACGCAGAGGAACAAAAAGTACTTGTTTCTCGTAATGCCCACTTTCTAGAACACCAGTTCTTGGAAAAGGAAATAAGTGGGAGCGCAGTAGAACTGGAAGAAATTCCAGAACCACGGACTATTACTGAAAGTTTAGTGGAACCAGAGGGTTCGGAAGAACAGGACATTCCTACGCCGCTCCGCAGGAGTAGTAGGCAGTCTCATCCGCCCAAGAGATACTGCGGTTTTCTCATAGACGGGGATAGAGAGGATTGCATCATAGATTATGATGAGCCTACTAGCTTCCAGCAGGCCGTTCAGAGCGTTGACTCAGTGAAATGGCTGGATGCAATGCGGACCGAAATGGAGTCCATGTACACCAACAAGGTATGGACGTTAGACATTGCTCCAGACGGGGTAAAACCCGTAGGATGCAAGTGGATCTTCAAAAGGAAGATTGGTGTAGATGGACAGGTTGAGACCTATAAAGCTAGGCTGGTAGCAAAGGGTTTTCGTCAAAGACCTGGCTTGGACTATGACGAAACCTTTTCTCCAGTAGCCATGCTGAAATCCATTCGGATCCTTCTTGCTATTGCTGCCTTCCACGATTATGAGATCTGGCAAATGGACGTAAAGACAGCTTTTCTAAATGGAAATTTAGAGGAGTGTGTCTATATGGACCAGCCGGAGGGTTTCATTCAGAGTGGGAGCAGCGGAAAGGTGTGCAAGTTGCTTAAGTCCATCTATGGACTAAAGCAGGCGTCGCGGAGTTGGAACATCTGCTTTGATGAGACGGTCAAAGAATTTGGCTTTATCAAAAATCCAGATGAACCATGCATCTATAGTAGATTTGTAGCGAGAACTGTAGTATTCCTCGTTTTATACGTGGATGACATTCTCTTAATAGGAAATGACATTCCTATGCTACAATCTGTCAAGGGGTTCTTGTCACACAGGTTCTCCATGAAAGACCTGGGTGATGCCTCATACATTCTGGGTATCCGTATCTACCGTGACAGATCCAAGAGGATATTAGGACATTCTCAGTCCAGGTACATCGACACCGTGCTGAAAAGACTCAGTATGGAAGATTCCAAGCGCGGTAACCTGCCGGCTTGTCACGGGATCACCCTCTCTAAAGAGATGTCTCCCAAGACTGATTTGGAGAGGGATCGCATGTCTATTATACCCTACGCTTCTGCGGTAGGCTCTATAATGTATGCGATGTTGTGTACCAGACCGGATGTAGCTTATGCACTGAGTGTGGTAAGCCGGTATCAGTCAAACCCTGGGGAGAAACACTGGATAGCGGTAAAGAACATTCTCAAGTACCTGAGAAGGACTAAGGAGATGTTCTTGGTGTATGGCGGAAAAGACCTCCAGATCGAGGCCTTTGCTGACTCCAGCTTCCAGAGTGACAAGGATGATTCCAAGTCCATGTCGGGTTTTGTCTTTACCCTCAATGGAGGGGCGGTGTGTTGGAAGAGTTCCAAACAGGAAACCGTTGCAGACTCGACGATGGAAGCGGAATACATCGCTGCATCTGATGCCGCAAAAGAAGCTGTCTGGATGAGGAAGTTCTTGAAAGAACTTCAAGTGGTTCCGTCCATTGTTGATCCAATACCTCTGTATTGCGACAACAACGGGGCTATAGCTTTAGCGAAGGAACCCAGGTCCCATCAGAGATCCAGGCACATCTTGAGGCGGTATCACCTGATCAGGGAGATCGTGGATCGCCAGGAGATCGAGGTTCGGAGAGTCGCTTCAGAAGATAACACTGCAGATCCATTCACCAAGGCCCTGCCCCAGACTCAGTTCGAGCGGCTGATCGAGATGATAGGTCTTCGATATGCCAGTACATAGCCTTAGTGCAAGTGGGAGATTGTTAGTGTATATGCCCTAGAGGCCATTACTGTATCATACTAGTTTGTATATTACTTAATGGAAGCTTGGGATATTCACCTTGTATATACAATCTTGCTCAAAATAGTAGTATGCTACATGGTTTGTTTCTACTTCAATGTGTACATGTGTTTATTTTAGTATATCGCCTATACACATTAGTGGAGCCCTTAGGATCTTTGCTTGATTACCAGCGATGTGATGGCCGTCACACTAGTGGGGCTGGGTAATCTATAAGCTCATCCTTATGCAGGTCCCTGGTCGCAGGACTATCGAGACAGGGCATCGATACTCCGGAATAGACCAGCGCATGCGCTTCTCATCCCAGTGTGGGAGACGGTCTGTCCCACAGCCGTCAGTACGTCGTACTTGAGATAGTATGCGGGTGCTCGTTAGGTTACGGGTACACTGGACAGGACTCGTCGGGAACTGACTAGTTGGTATTATACCTATCGTCAGTTATCAGTTCCCAGGTGACATGAGTACAGCTTAGTCCGCTGACTTGACACTGTCACTCCGCCTCGAGTGTGTTCCCACTTTACTTTGATCACTACCCTACCACGGCTCAAAGGAGTCGTGCAAACAGGTAGTGGTTGGGTGCAGTCCCGAAGCACTTGGAGGCAGTGACGGTTAGACAGGATTCGTCTCTCCCGGTATTGGGGGTTGACATCGCGCTGTGTCTAGGAGAGCCATTACACGAGTAGTCCCTGGCCAGGGCAAACGAGATATACTGGTAGGTTTCCAGTGTTATCTCAGGGTGTTTTGGGCTTCGCTCCGGCACGACTTGTACCGCTATTGGGGGACTGACGTTTACCGCCCCCTAGGCCCGCCATGCGATGTATCAGACGAACAGACCGGACTGTACGGAGAATGTCACACTCAGGCTCAGTAGGAGTTCAGATGGGTTTCGCCTCGTCGGTCTTCTTGTCGGCATTACCTGGGGACCGTTACGCACAGCTAGTGCCGCTTGCGGTCTGTGGTTAAACCCACTGCCAGCGTAGTGTCGAGTCTTTAGAGTCCCACATAGAAAGCTTTTCTCCTTTAGGCAAAAGAGTAGAGGTCGCATGGTATTGCGACAGGTCGCATGGTTTTGCGACAGGGTTCGGTCACATCCGTGCACTTGTGCGCGTACAGTGTCCGGACAGTTTACACTAGCGGGCTATGGTTTAAGGCGGATCCTAGTGTACCTTATGGGATTGGATTTATCCAGTTTGCATTCGTGTTCCTCGGAACGCGGATGCGGGTGTGTATGCACAGTTGACAGGGAGACAGAGGCAGTGGATTCTCATTAGGGTTGTTGACAGTTGACCGTTGACTATTGACCTTTTGATCAACCCTAATGAGAATATGATATGTGATTAACTATTATATTAATTAAGTATTATGGTGATATGGTTGTTGACTTTGTTGACTTTTTGACTTTTGTTGACTTTGTTGACTTGTTGACTGTGTTGACTTGTTGACCGGTTGACTAGGCTTGACTAGTTGACCATCATGATAACCATAGCCATCATTTCATGGCAAAGACTTTTGTTTGCTTGCTCATTTGTGCAAAATGAGTGCATGAAATGATATGGTTATGGTTGCTTCAACCATCACATAAGACTTTTGTTAGTATGATGAGTTATGATTGCTTTGGATTATGAGAGGGTGAAAGACAAAAGAGAGCCTCATTTTCTTTCTTGCTCACTCTCTCTCTTGTTCTTGGGCTCTCCTTTTGCTCTCACCCTCTTGCTCTTTTTCCCTCTCTTTAATCTATGGTTCTCTTGTCTCATGAGTTGAGAATCAAGAACCATAGATAAAATCCCACACAAAGTATTCTCTACTCATTCTAGTTCACTAGGTTTAGCAAACCATGTGAACTAGTTTCTTCAAAGAACGAAGAAGGAGCTAAAGGTTGGAGCTTTCAGGTGGATCTATCTTCGGCGTACGGAGACGACGAGAAGAAGCCAATCGGACCACCATCGGAGCTTGAAGACGAAGGAGTTCAAGACAAGCAAGGTATAACCCCCTAACCGAGTAGCTAGAAACTCATAGTTAGGTTGTTAGATAGATGTTTAACCAAGATCCGGGTTATAGGTCCATGTTACCACCTCCGTAAAAATTGTTTTTTACCAAATTCCGCATTCCCGAAAGTACCGGGAGAGGTAGCATGGACTTACAATTGATGCATACCATGATTACGAAATCTGGCTGATGGACGTCAAGACCGCTTTTCTAAATGGTGATTTAGAAGAGAGCGTGTACATGACACAGCCAGAGGGCTTCGTAGACAGTGGGACCAGCGGAAGCGTGTGCAAGCTGCTTAAATCAATCTACGGATTAAATCAGGTATTGCGGAGATGGAACATCTGTTTTGATGAAGCTATCAAAGAGCTTGACTTCATCAAAAATGTAGAGGAGCCATGTATATACAAGAAGATTGTAGAGAGTAAAGTTGTCTTCCTCGTATTGTACGTGGATGACATACTCTTGATAAGAAACGATGTTCCTATGCTACACTCGGTCAAGCTCTTCTTATCACACATGTTCTCTATGAAAGATCTAAGTGATGCCACCAACATTCTGGGGATTAAGATCTATAGAGATAGATCTAAACGGGTGTTGGGATTGTCCCAGTTCAGGTACATAGACACCATACTAAAGAGGTTTAGTATGGAAGATTCTAAGCGTGGTAATTTACCCGCTTGTTAAGAAATCACTCTCTCTAAAGAGATGTCTCCCAAGACTGATTTGGAGAGGGCTCGCATGCAAGAGATACCCTATGCTTCGGCATTCGGGTCAATCATGTATGCGATGTTGTGTACCAGACCGGATGTATCTTACTCACCAGGTATAGTGAGTAGGTATCAATTTGATCCAGAGGAGAAATACTGGAAAACCGTGAAGAATATTCTTAAGTACTTGAGAAGGACTAAAAAGATGTTCTTGGTGTATGGTATTGGTGAACTCCAGGTGGAGTCTTTTACCGATTCGAGCTTTCAGAGTGATAAGGACGATAGTAAGCCGGTCTCAGGTTTTGTCTTCACCCTCAGTGAAGGGACGATATGTTGGAAGAGTTCCAAGCTAGATACCGTAGCAGACTCGACGATGAAGGCTGAATACATCGCTACCAACGATGCTGCCAAAGAGGTTGTCTCGATGAAGAAGTTCATAAGATGAACTTGGTGAGATTCCATCCATTGAGCATCCAATACCTCTGTATTGTGATAACAATGGAGCTGTGGCTTTGGCCAAGGAACTCCGGTCCCATCAGTGATCCAGACATATTCTTAGACGGTATCACCTGATCAGGGTGATAGTAGATCACCGGGAGATCGAGATCAGGAGAGTTGACACAGAGGATAACACAGCGGATCCACTCACGAAGGCCCCTCCCCAGATGCTATTTGAGAGACATTTTGGGATATTGTGTATGATATACTACAACAACTTACCTTGGTGAAAGTGGGAGATTGTTAGTGATATATATACCCTAGAGGCCATTATTGTATGATATAGTGGATGCTTGGACATATATATGGAGGACTTTCTTGCTTGACATGATAGTATGCTATCTAGTTGCCTTTATCGTAACATGTTCACTGGTATTATTATACTGTCTCTCATATACATGTTGATAAAACCCTTAGGATGTAGGCTTGACTAACAGGACTATGATGCAGATTATACTACTGGGACCTGGGTAGTCCATAACCACATCCTTCAATTGTACCTAGTCGAGGGAATATCGAGACATGGCATCGATATTCTAGAGTAGACTAGTGTGTACGTTTCTTGACCCTGTATGGGGCAATGGTTGATCTCATATCCATTGGAGTTTGGCATCAAAGATTGTACACAGGTGCTCATTAGAGAATGGGTATACCGAACAGGACTCCCCGAGAACTCCTAGATGGTACTATATCTATCATCAGATAGCAGTTCTCTAATGACACTGGTACAGGTTAGTCTGTAGACCCGAGATCATCATAGAGTCTTGTGTGGTTCCCACTGTGCTTTGATTTCCTCCCTACCACGGCTCAAAGGAGTCGTGCAAACAGGTGGATTTTGGATACAGTCCCGAGTTACATGGAGGCAATGAGCGATAGGAGGGGTTTAGTCTCTCCCGGTATAGAGAGTTGATGTTGCGCTATACTCGATTAGCTATAATATGATGTCCCTGGCCAGGGCTGTTGATGAGATTTACTGGTAAGTGTTATCAGTAGTTTCTCATACCTTTATAGGCCTTACATCGGCATGACTTATCAAGTTATTTGGGTCTGACGATTCCACCCCAGACTCGATATGCGACATATCAGACGAAGAGACTGGACTGTACGGTAAGTGTTGCTTATAGGCTTCATGGGAGTTTGGACAAGCTTGCTTGTTGATCTTCTATTCGCTCAATACCTGGGTAGTCGTTACGTCCAGCTAGTACCGCTGACGGCTTGTGAGTGGTTGATGTGATCATCATCTACTGCTGGCGTATTGACGAGTTTTTAAAGTCCCACATAGAAGTATCCTGGTTCAAGCGAAACGAAGTAGGGCAAATATGTTGATACGTGCGAAGGCCTGATTAAATACGAGTATGAGATACCATATTATGATCTGGAAGTTATTTGTTATCGGGTAGGTTATATGTGATATAACCGGATTATTGAATCAAGTGTTGATTTGATAATATGATATATAGATAAATGATATTAGTCGATTATATGTGATATAACCAGATTATTAAATCAAGTGTTGATTTAATAATATGATATATATTTATATTTGATATAATTATATATTAACTAATATTGTTAGCTCACTAATTATTCTTCCTAATATATATATATATATATATATATATTAATTTGTGTGTCTGTGTGTGTATTATATGAAGCATGGCATGGATTTTCTATTTTAGAAAATAGAAAATGTGAGGTGGAAAATGGGGAGACTTTTGTGGAGGGGTGAAGCATGGCTTTGCTTTATATTATATTGGTTTGGATCTACTATAGAAGCATGGTTCAATTTTATATTGAATTGAATTCCATACTTAAATAATAGAGTTGATATTTGTGAAGCCATCCAACACATCATTCTACACTTGAGTTATTTTCTTCACTTAAGAGCTCATGTAATTAGTTGCTCTCTAGCTCTCTCCATCTTCTTCACCTCCACCTCCAAGCTCAATCCCTCGCATGAGTTGTGAACCCTTGAGCTTGTGAGAACCCTAATGAGCAAACAAAACCCCTACTTCACCATCCTATACTAGATTACCACTTTGGTGTAGTGTGTTTACTTCACTAAAGAGTTTAGTGAAGAGGTAGTTTGGATTAGCGGACTTCGGGTGGATCATCTTCGGCACGAAGGTCATCGAAGGAAGTTCGTTCAATCATCAAGTGGGGCCTAGTGGAGTCGCTGGACTACAACCCAAAGCTTTAGAAGAAAAGGACACGGTCTACAAAGGTTGTAGCCATCCATCTCTTAGTATATATCTTATGATATCATCATAGAAACCCTAATAATCTTGTTTGATCCTTATGTAATGTTGATTAGACCCTAGAAAATTTTAAAATTGCATGTGTGATGCCAGTTTTGACCCTACCATGGTGCTAGCATACTCTTTCAAGTATCTCGATTGGAACTCTTCCAATACACAGTTCCTTATAAGAGGGTAATCTAATGACTCACAACAGATACTTTGTCACCCTTGTCGCTACGGAAGCTGGAATCGGTAATTGCCTCTCGTAGGAGTCTGCCATTACCATACATCATAAAACATCTCATATGTTCTTCACTTCTTCCTATGTTTCTCCAGTATTGGATTAATGTCTGCTTACTACACTAAGTGTGAAAGCAATTACTGGTCTAGTATATGACATCACATGATTGACCTTATTGCCAAAGCATGTCGAATGTCATTCATGCGAGTCTATCTCTTCATCAGTCCTGAAAGACATCATTTTAGAGAGAGTGACCCCATTAACTACGGATACATTATCTCACTAGGAGTCCTCCATTCTATACCACTTTAGAATAGTGTCATTATACCTGAATTTGGATAATCCCAAATCCCTTACTAGATCTAAACTTATAGACCTAGTCACCAGAATCGATGATGTATATATAATCCATAAAGGAAAAACAGTGACAACCAATATTTGACCGAATTGTAGTGTAGGAATATCATTTCCTGTCAAGAGTATGTCATCCATATTAGTATGCGGAATCTGACAGTACTCCCTATAACTTTCTTACAAATACCTGGTTCATCTTTTATTTTGATGAAGTCAAACACTTTGACCGTTGCATAAAAAAACAGATGATCCACCTCCGCTATGTCTGCTTTAGTCTATAAGTAGACTTAAGCAATTTGCACACTATCCGCTGCTCCCAATGACTAAGACAATCCTCTAGTCGAGTCATATACACGTACACTTCTAAATCCAATTTTGAAAGACATTATAATCATATTCATACCAGATATCATAGTCATGAAAACAACAGTGGCAAATTTTATTCATACGGACTTCAGCACAGACTTTGAAGTAACAGTATCATCACAATCCACATCGGGTATTTGATGAATACCATATACTACAAGTCTATCCATTATTAGGTTAATACCTATCCATTTGCACTGATCTCGAAAGATCTGCTTGCTCCTTATGGGTTTTTCCCTTTCAGGAGCACACAACAAAATCTATAATTTGTTGTAGTGAATGGAGTCCAACTTGGATAACTTGGCATCCAGCCATCAGTCGAAAATCACCACTTACTATGGCGTGCTGATAACTAGTAGGGTCATCATCACATGATGCAAGCCTCCTTGTCACCGTCTATGAGAAAACTGAAGCATCTCTCGGGTGGCTGAGGTCACCTACTAGATCTACGGAGCAGCTATGGTCTGTCAGGGTCAATTGGATCATCAGGTTCTACTAAACTTTCGGTAACTTTTTGTGGTTCTGGAATCACTTCCAGTTCTACCATACTCCCACTAATTTCTTTTGCAAGAAATTCTTTAACCAAGGAAGTGGCGAGTCAAGAACAAAACATTTTTGAACTTGAAAATGGTAGAAACTGTCCCTCGTGAAATCTTGGGATAGCCGACAAACTGTTAATACTGAAACGTACCTCGAGTTTATCCGGATTATAGTTTTAAACCCATACCGGATAACCCCATATCTTAACAATTTTAAGACGAACACTATTCTATATCACATATAGAAAAGAGGCACTTGTTTAGGTAGAACCAGTATCAATTGATATGCATCTATTTCTAATGCATCCCTTAAATTGAAGAAGGCAGCTCAACATTACTCATCATAGAGCGCACCCATGGATGAGCAATCTGAGAGAGAATCACATTCTCAATATGGAATACCTAGTACCAACCTCCTGTCCGTATGGACATTGGACAACATACATCAATATGTATAAGTCCCTAGAGTTCATTAACTCATTTTCCGTGTGCTGCTAATTGAAAAACATTCTTTTGGTTAAAAGAAACCAAAAGTTTGTTGTTTATGAAAAACCTGATGATTCTCTTCAATAGCAACAATTGCTCCGAAAACCGACATTGAGGATAAAATCATCCATTCTCAATTCTCTGCTCCTTCTCAACATCTGTAACGCTTTACAGATGTGGGATTCTAATCTGATATCTATATACCCAGGAGCTAGAGTTTATTGAGAACAATTTTTCAAAACAGTGACACACGGGGAATACGAAACATCAAAATATTTCAGTGTGGTTAGTCGGGTATTCACAGTATTGTTAGGAATATGTATGTCCTAGAGGCCATTATTGTATATTATAGTGGATTCTTGGACATATATATAGAGGACTTTCTTGCTCGACATGATAGTATGCTATCTGGTTGTTCTTTATCTTAACATGTACACTTGTTTTAGTTTACTATCTCATTGATACATGTTGATAAAGCCCTTACGATGTTGGATTGACTACCAGGACTATGATGCAAATCATATTAGTGGGGCTTGTATAGTCCGCAAGCACATCCTTTAACAGTTCCTAGTCAAAGGAGTATCGAGACAGGACATCGATATTCCGGAGTAGACTAGTGTGTACGTTTCTTAACCCTGTATGGGGCGATGGTTGATCCCATAACCATTGGTGTTTGACATCAAGGATTGTACACAGGTGCTCATTAGAGAATGGGTACACCGAACAGGACTCGCCGAGAAGTCCTAGATGGTACCATACCTATCGTCAGATAGCAGTTCTCTGGCGACACTTGTATATGTTAGTTTGTAGACCCGATATCGTCATAGTGTCTTGTATGGTTCCCACTGTGCTTTGATTTCCTCCCTACCATGATTCAAAGGAGTCGTGCAAACAGGTAGATTTTGGGTACAGTCCCGAGTCATATGGAGGCAGTGAGCGATAGGAGGGATTTCGTCTCTCCCGGTATTGGGAGTTGATGTTGCGTTATACTCGATTGGTTATAACAGCAAGTTCCTGGCCAGGGCTGATAAGATTTACTAGTAAGTGTTATCAGTAGTTTCTTAAAAGGTTATAGGCCACACATCGACTTGACTTATCAAGTTATTGGGGTCTGACGATTCTACCCCCAGACTCGATATGCGACATATCAGACGAAGAGACCGGACTGTACGGTAAGTGTTGCTTATAGGCTCTACGGGAGTTTAGACAAGTTTGCTTGTTGATCTTCTATTCGTTCAATACCTAGGTAGCCGTTACGTCCAGCTAGTACCGCTGACGGCTTGTGGGTATCTGATATGATCATTACCTACTGCCGGCGTATTAACGAGTCTTTAGAATCCCACAAAGAGGTTTCCAAGCTCAAGTGAAACAAAGTAGGGCATGTATGGAGGTATGTGCGGGAGCTTGATTAAATACAAGTATATGATACCGTATTCTAATCTAGCGATATTTGATATTAGCCAGGTTATATATGATATAACCGGATTATTGAATCAAGTGTTGATTCAATGATTTGATATATATATATATATATATATATATGAGAATAATGGAGGAAAGAGGCCATAGTAGGGAATTTCCTCCTATGGCGTCGAAAAAGTACGACCTCCCTCGTTTTTTCCGATGATCGGCACCCATCATCTTCATCGTTATCATCTAAGATATGGGTACGCCAAATTTCATGTGATTCTACAACTTTTTCACCATTGATTCAGCAATGTAAAAAGTTATGTTGTGGGTAAACCGTTAATTTTGTACCACTAATTCAACAGTGAAAAAGTTGTAGAATCACATGAAATTTGGCATACTTACATCTTAGATGATAACGATGAAGATGATGGATTCCGATCGTCAGAAGAAACGAGGGAGGTCGTACTTTTTCGACGCCATATGAGGAAATTCCCTCCTATGGTATCTTTCCTCCATTATTCTCTCTCTCTATATATAAGTTAATATATATTTGATATTGGCCGGTTATGTATGATATGACTGAATTATTGAATCAAATGCCGATTTAATATCTAATATTGAATATTAGCCGGTTATATGTGATATAACCGGATAATTGAATCAAGTGTTGATTTAATGTTTTGATACACACACACACACACACACACACACACACACACACACATATATATATATGATATTAGTCGGTTATATATGATATAACCGGATTATTGAATCAAGTATTGATTTTATAATTTGATATATATTTATTTATTTGATATACATATATATCACACACACACACACACATAAATATATATATATAAAGAGAATAAAATCTTAAGTGAGCTTAGTATTAGTTTATACACACACACACACACACACACACACACACACATTGTATCATGGTTGATGATACAAGGAACTAGGATATGCGAGAATCACATTGAGAATGAGATAATAATAAACATTTTGAATTAAAAAGAATTGAAGAACGAGTCATGGTTTGTAGAAGCTTTGAGAAGCCATAACTCATCTTCTATTCTTGGATTATTCAAAGATATTTATCTATCTCATTCTTATCACATCTCATAACATGAGCTCATGGTTCATTCTCTCATCCAAGTTCATCCACATCTTCTTCTTCATCTCCTCACTAGGTTTTTCTAGAGTGAGAAAAGAAAAGAGAAAGAAGAAAATTTTGTGAGCAAAATTTCTAGTTCATCAACTTACACTATTCTAGCCCATTAGTTTAGGTTGTTAACTTCACTAATACCTTGATTAGTAAAGTGTGAGCTTGAGTGAGAGAGACTTCAAGGTGGATCATCTTTGGTATCGAAGACAACAAGCAAGCTCAATCCTTTTTTCAAGTGGAGCCTTAAGAAGAGTTCTAGGGACTACTATTTGGAGCTTTAGAAGTGAAGGATTGGTCTACAAAGGTTGTAAACTCTCTTCACTTAGTATAAAACTTATTTGCTTTACTTAAAAACCCTAATTCTCTAGTTCGATTCTAGGTTAGTATACTTAGCACTCTAAGATTTTGTAAAATTGCATACTTGATGCTCATTGAAACCTTGTAGAGGTGCTCAGACATACTTTCATGGTATCAGAGCCAAGCTAGAGGCTTAGGGTTGCACTAGATGACGTTAAAGTATTCGATCGAAGTTTTTAAACACGGGTTATGGTGGTTTCTGTCCATTTTTTAAAAAGTTGATTTTTTCACAATTAAAAATTCTCAGAAAATCATGCAGGATTTTTTTATGGAGCCTCAAGAAATACGAGAGCTTAACTCCACAAAGTGGCCGCGGAACCGCTGCCTAGACCATGGCTTGGCCGCGGTTCCGCCGCCGACTTGAGGTGTTATTGCCTCGTTTTTCTTTTGGTGCTTCATATTGATATTTTGGACTTTCTGGGTATTTTTGGTGAGACTTATGTTGTTGAGGTATCTGTGAAATGGTATTGTTTGAAACATCGATCGAAATGTTTAACATCGTCTAGATAGCTTTGGATATGTGATACAATTTTTGGAATCCACATTGATTAGTTTTGTGAAAACTAGTTAACGAAATGTAAATCTCGCATTTTAGTTTCAAATGATGGATTACCACGGAGTTTGGATTTGGATTGAAACTCCATCGCAATCTCGTATAGTACGCGAATACTCGCCGGAAGACACTAGTAGACAGCCACGCCCTATAGCCTCGACCAAATGACTATAGGACAACCCCATGGCCAAAAGCATCCACTCGGGTGTTCGCGACCATGGTGTTCCGCCCAAGTGCACTTCGTTGATGGCCCCGGGGGTGCGGCCATCTACTAAAGTTCCCGACAAGCATTCCATCATTTAATCGAGAATCTTGTTGAATTATCCGACCTTATTTTTGAAAAGTGTTTTCAATTCGAGACTTAAATGCAAGGTTTATAAGGTTAGGTATGAAATTCAGAATATGTGATAATCCGAGTTTATGATGTCTAAAGATAATACGGATTCTAATTATTTTAGTTTTCATTTCTTTTCTGTGACTGTAAGTGTAATATGTTACAGTATCCCCGATCTCATTGCTATACGTCAACGACATTAGGGATACACATATTTACTTACTTTGATGACATGTGATGTTATTGTGTTGCTGTTGATATGTTATATTGGATCGTCGTGATTGAATAGCCAGGTTTTTTTTACGTGAGATGAGAGTTTTTCAATTTTCATTCATGTATATATTTGTATGTAATCTTCTTTTATTGGAACACTTTTGGGTTGAGGTTGTTGGCTCTATTTGATGTATATTACTTACTTTTCCGCATTAGGATAGACCAAAGACGGGGAGCGCAAGTAACCGGGTTCTAGAGTCCAGTGGGAGGTCATCTCGAGGAGTCAAGACCGGTCGCCTAACTCTAGAATTGGCAGGCTTGCTTTCCGCTCTTGTGAGGGTCTATGGGTGTGGGCTTGGCTATTTATAACGACCGAGAAATCCATGTTTTTCATTACTGGCTTAATCTAAAACACGGACTTCCTAGTATATCCTATATTTCATATATTTGCTTTTGCTGTTTCTGTGATGTGATGTGATCATATAACTGCGTGAGACGAATGCTACTTGTGACCGAGAATTGGCAGGCTTGCTTTCCGCTCTTGTGAGGGTCTATGGGTGTGGGCTTGGCTATTTATAACGACCGAGAAATCCATGTTTTTCATTACTGGCTTAATCTAAAACACGGACCTCCTAGTATATCCTATATTTCATATATTTGCTTTTGTTGTTTCTGTGATGTGATGTGATCATATAACTGCGTGAGACGAATGCTACTTATATATATGATATACTAGTAGACACTATATGTTTTGCATCCGCGCTAGTCCTGACCCCGCCTTGTCGTAAGTTAAGTAACTTTACGGTGAAGACCCGGGTCCCTGTGGCGAATGCGGATGGCATATATGTGTGTTTTATTTTCGTTTCTTCTGTGATGTTTAGAAAACATAAATGATGGGACTTCATTAATAAGATTAATGAAAAGAAAAGAAACCTAAAATATGTTGTAGAATCAAATTGTTCAAAAAGGTAGCTCTAGTTCTTGCTTTGAATAGCGGTATTCCATTTTGAATATCCAGCACCTCATTCGATAAGGAAAGAGCCTAGATCCCTTCAACGGGAATGACCTCTTTAGCAAAACTAGCATATGCTACAACCCACTCAGTTTATTTTGAAAACTACTCGATTTTAAAGCGGAGCTTAAACCACTCCTTTTTCAAATCACTAGATTCTACAACGATATCAAGTTCATTACGCTAAAGGTTTTCTTCAAAACTAGTCGTAGCCTCCGTCATTTCAGATAAGTACTATTTAGTATTCGTGCTGCGTTTGTTGACCTTGTCAAGGCTTAATGTTCGGTAGCTGATTAGTGCTTATCTGCCGCATGTTGATATGATTGGATTAGGGTAGTCGTACGACCTTGTCGACCTTGTCAAAGGTCATGCGTGAGGGTTTAATTCAATTACGAAATGACGGGTTGAACTTGACAACGGCCTATGGTTTGTTGACCTCCGTCAAGGTCATAGGGCGTTAGGGGTAAAAACAGATATTGGGAATTTCAAGTGTTGAAATTTGCAATGAGATTGCATACCTTCTATATGATAGTTGGATCCCGATACCCACTGTGAGTAAGTGTTACTCCTGGAAGAGTTTTCCACTTTACAATTAGCTAATCCAGTAGGTGTCTTTGAAAGGTGTTAACGGGGTTATGCCCCTGCGGAAACGAGGTTATTTAATTAGTTCCATGCGAAAGCACTGGGAGGCTCCCTCGGAGTACCAACACCTGCCTAGCCTACCGATTAGCAAACTTGTAGGGTGTAATTAATCCTGGCTAATCTTACCTTTTAGGGTTTGAAGGAAGATATGATAAAAACAGTGGGAGCCATCTTGATTAGATAAGATAATAACCAGTCTAATCTTGCAAGAGCGCACACTAAAGTGTTTTCTTCTCTCTCTCTCTCCAGGCAGCCATCATATCACGCCTTAATCAAGATAATAATATGGATGTATTGACCGAACCCGTTTATTATACTGGGCTGGGGAACGTTGGTTCCGACCTATCTTATAAGAACTGTCATAATTCTGGGCAAGGGATAGGGGAATACAAGGATTTCCACGAAACCCGAATGAAGAAAGAGCATTTTGATGCATCTTCTTCGGGTGTGTTAGTTATTGAGAATGATTTCTCAGTCTGCTCTACGTCCAGAGTATTGGATACCGGATCATGATCCCATATTTATAATCTGTTATAAGGGTTAAAAAGAAGTAGAGAACTGGGAAAGGGTGATATGTCTCTCAGAGTAGGGAATAGAGCAATTGTTGCCGCCGAAGCGGGCGGCGAATATCATCTAGTATTACCAAATGGTAATACATTGATTTTGAACGACTGTTATTATATACCGTCGATGATATGCAATACAATATCCGTTTCTTTATTAGCTAAAGAAGGATATATCTTTGCATTAGAAAAATATTATGAACATTTTCCTAAATCAAGTGTTGATTGGGTTTGGTACATTGTGCAATGGTATATACATTCTAAATTAAAATACAGTTCTAAATACACAGAACATACACAAGAGGAAAAGTTCAGAAATGAACGAAGCCTTCTTATGGCATTTGTTGGTTATAGTGCCCTCAAGTCAATTATTGAATCGCAGGCACGCGATTGCGATGATTGAGGGAGGACCTATACGGATAGAACAGTCTTACTCAAAATGATAATATGCTATCTGGTTTATCTTTATCATCATGTACATGTTTTACGTATTACAGATCACTATTACATGTTGATAGAGACCATAGGATTCTTGCTTGACTACCAGCATTATGATGGCGATCATATACGTGGGAGCTGGGTGGTCTATAAGCACATCCTTAAATGTCCCTAGTCGTGAGAGTATCGAGACCGGGCATCGATACTCCAGAGTAGACTAGTGAATACTGATTGAGACCCTGACGAGGGGCGGTAGCCGGTCTCACAAGCCATTAGTGTTAGTTTGTTCACCTAAGATAGTATGCAGGTGCTCATTGGGTTATGAGTACACTGAACGGACTCGCCGGGAACGTGCTAGTTAGTATTATACCTATTGTCAGATAGCAGTTCCCAGGTGACATGTGTACAGATTAGTCTGTTGATCTGAGATCGTCATTTGTCTCGTGTGAGTTCCCACTGTGCTTTGATTACTACCCTACCACGGCTCAAAGGAGTCGTGCAAACAGGTTTTAGTTGGGTACAAGTCCCGAGCCACATGGAGGCAGTGAGCGGATCGTCAGGGATTCGTCTCTCCCGGTATTGGGGGTTGATGTCGCGTTGTGCACGGGTGGCCATCACCAGAAATCCTTGATCAAGGTAGTCGAGAATTACTGATTTGGATCGGTAGTTTCTCAGGTTGTGATGGGCTTCATACTGACACTAAATGTCGCGTTATTAGGGGTTCGACTTTATCCACCCCCTGACTTGATATGCGATACTCTTAGACGAAGAGACCGTACTGTACGGATATTGTCATGGACAGGCTCAGTAATGGTCAGGATGAGTTTTCTCATCGGCCTTCCTTTCGCTCAATACCTGGGTAGCCGTTACATACAGCTAGTGCCGATGACGTGCTTATGATTTAACCCATTGCCAGCGTATTGACGAGTCTTTAGAGTCCCACACAGAGGGTTTCCCTACTTCAGGCAAAACGATGTAGTGGCCGTATGGTTTTACGGCAGGGTTCGATCATATACTGCACTTGTGCACGTATCATGATTCGGACAGATAATACTAGTGGGCTTTGGTTTAAACCGGATCCTAGTATTATATTGTTAGATTATTTTCTTCTCATTGTATTCGTATTTTTCAAAATACGGATGCGGGTATGTATATACGGATGAAGGGCATTCTTGTAATTTATTACAAGATTATTTCTAGAAGAAAACACCTCATTATGTTTATTAACCATTTGGTTAAATGGTTAATTTTGGTGAGGGATGAGTGTGCTTAGCTTTAATTCAAGCATGGATACTTAGTGACTCATGGGATGGCTCATTGTGTGACACATGATACACTATTCTTGCATGCTTGATACTTATTGAGTTGTGAGATATTTTAGTGAACTTGAGATATTTTTCTTTAGTTGCTTTAATATTCTATTCTCACACTCACACAACACTTAGCCTTTTCTTGAGTTGAGCTCAAGCTTCACACTCTCATCTCTCATGGCTTCTTCTTCTACCTCCACCCTAATCCTCTCATGTGTTGAGGAACCTAGGGTGTTTAGGGACAAATTAATCCATCATTAGACTCTACATCTTCTAGGCTAACTAGTTTAGCAAACTAGATACCCCAGTTACCTCCGTTATGAGGTTGGAGCTCGATTCATAGACTCTCGGGTGGATCATCTTCAATGGAGGGAGACCGGTGACCAAACTTGATTATGGTGGCCACTAGGATCTTGGGAAGGTGTTTAAAGACCGAAGGACACGGATCATTTGGTATAACATTCCTAACTTTTTATATTGTTTGCTAGGTTTAGAGTTAAAGGTCGATCTGTATTCGCGGGTTGTGTTAGCGCCAGTTTGTAAAATTTTTGTTCCGCGATCGGCAACGGTTTAATGGCCAGGGCGCTGGCATAACCCAACATGGTATCAAAGCCAACCCTTTAATCCTAAACTAGCTAGTTCTCACGTGCTTGAAAGATCGATCGAGCAAAATTCCCGAAATCACGATTTCAATATACCTTGTTTCTGCCGATTTTTCAAGGTGGTCAAAAAATTATTTCCAGAGTCTCAAAAATTCGTGCAGGGTTTTCTAGGAAGCCAGAAGAAATTTGGGGACACAATACCCTAATACGGCCGTGGAACCACGGCAAAACAACTATATTTGCCGCGGTTGCGGGGCGGAATTTGGGTATCTATGCACCAGATTTCTATTGGAGTTCTATTGTTTGGAATTGTGGTTTCTGGGATGTTTTTGTTTCTGGCCCAGATTTGTTTGAGTACTGGTTTGCACTTGGGCCCAATACGAAAAGTTTTGTTGATCAAAATTTTAACTGCGTAAGTTTACAGTACATACATTACTATCTGCGACCGTGAATGTCATTAGAGCGATACAACTCGCCTAAATGCTATATGCTCTTTTAGACGGATTTGCGAATATGACATTTACGTTGATGTTCTGTATTGTGTTGTGGTTGTGGTTGGATCATCATGGTGGATAGCCAATGGTGCAATGGTAATACAGTTTAGATTCATTTGTACATTTGATATTGCAGGGCGAGCGTTCGACATGTTGATTGCCATCTCTTCCAGGTTGTATATTATTTGTTTGGGGCACGACCGGGTTGAGGTCGATATCACCGTTGTACATTTATTTTCTTTTCTATACTAGGATTACCCCAAGGCGGAGTGCACAAATAGCCGAGTTCTAGAGGGCAACGGATCCGCATCTCATGGCGTTGAGACGGAGGGGACATTACTCTAGAATTGGCGGGCTATTCGCCGCATTCGTAAGGGGTACAGGTTGAGCCACAGAGGGGGGCTCAAGTTACCGGATTCTGTGAAGTGCTGGTTGGCCCATTCACATTGTTGAATGGGGTTGCCTCGCTTCTGGAATTGGCGGGTAACTTGCCCACTCGTAGGGGTCTAGGTTTTCATTGCACGGGCTATCCACACGACAGGGAACGTCAGGTCTCATTTGCGGCTCAAGTGAAACCCGAGGCTCCAGGATTATCCACCACTCTTTGTTGCTTGGCTGAGATTCTGTGATGTTGCTTTATATCATCCCTGGGACGATTGTTATATATATTTATATATACTAGTAGATGTTGTATATGTTTTGCACCCGCTCTAGTCCAGCCCCCGCTCTGCCGTTAGTTAAGTAACCTAACGTGTGATGATGGGGCCCAGTGGTGAATGCGGATTGCATATACGTACATTTTATTTTCATTCCTTTATCTGGTGTGATATGTATAATTGATGGGACTGCGTTGATTCTGATCAATGCAAGAAAAAACAAACTTATATGATGTTGTTGGAACCAAGTTTTTTTAAAACTGACATTACAAACGTTTTCTTTTGCTTTGCACAGTGGTATTCGATTGGGAATATCCTGCACCTCATTCCACGTGGCAAGAGCCGAGATCCCTTCATCGGGATGACCTCTTTGGCAGAAGTTTGCGTCAACGTAATAACTTTACTATAGTCGATTCTTTGCTTTGCATCGCGGTATTCGATTATCCTGCACCTCATTCGACGAGGAAAAAGCTGAGATCCCTTCACAGGGAGTGACCTCTTTAGCAAAAGTTTGCGACACTATATATTTGCAAAGCCACTCGGTTCCTTTAACGATATCAAGTTCATTACGTTAAAGGGTTTTCGCCAAAAACCAGCCGTAGTCCTCCGTCATTTCAGATTAGTATTATTTAGTATTCGTGCTGCGTTTGTTGACCTAGTCAAGGCGTAGTGTAAGGTAGCTAAGTGGTACTTTTCTGTGCATTGTAAATGCGATTGGTTAGGACAGTCGTGCGGTCTTGTTGACCTAGTCAAGGGCACGTGCGGGTGGGTTTAATGCAATCAAGAAAAAGACGGGTTAAACTTGACTAGCGTTTTATGGTTTGTTGACCCAGTCAAGGTCATAAACCGTTAGGGGTAAAAATCACATCGGGAGTTTCAAACATACAGGAAACTTGTCAGGCATGCGCATACTTTCTAGAGAGTGGTGACTTGAGTGAATTCCATCAAATTATCATGCGATGATAGTTGGATCCCGATTCCCATTGATGAATAGGTGTTACTCCTCGGGTGATTTTAGATGATCCCGACTAATTCTCCTTTTAGCGTTTGAAGGAGAATTCGAGGAAACGGTGGGAGCCATACTGATTAGATAAATAAATAACTAATATAATCTAGGTTAGAGTGCACGCTGTGTGTTTCTTTTCTCTCTCTCTTTGGCAGCGACCATGAACCGACTCTAAACTAAAACTCATGAACCAAGTTAACCGAACCTTCTTAAAACACTTTGGCTTTTGGATTGTCATAGTCACATATTTCATTGCCACTCCGGAATATTCCGTATCGCTACGAAGATCCACATTTATTGGATATGCCATCGTATAGTTACATACGAACTCGAAGAAACTTGTTTCAGGTCAAGAATGGTTTCTGGTTCTGGAGAAATAGACTAGGATTATTCAGTTGTCTTTCCCTTTACCTTCTCTCAGGTTGCGAGGGCTCCTGTTATTTAGGAGAGTACACCTATTGCGCTTATTGGATATTCTTCTTCCAAACCATAGGCATGTGCCGAAAGGTAAGGAAGGAAGAAAACCAATTAGCCTAAGTGTGGTGTACAGAAAGTAATAAGTAAAGACATATAAAGGTTTAAAAGAGGGCAAAAGGAAATTGCGACTGCTATCATTCATGACGAAGCCACGTATATCATCCCCACTCCTGCTTCACCTTTGCATTTCTCCGGAACATTCCGTATCACTACGAAGATTCACATTTATTGGATACGCCATCGTATAGTTACATACGAACTCGAAGGAACTTGTTCCAGTTCGAAGATGGTTTCTGGTTCAGGAGAAATCGAATATGATTATTTGGGTTGTCTTTTATCTTTACCATCTTTCAGGTTGTGAGGGCTCCTAGGATTAGGAGAGTACACCTATTACGCTTATTGGATAGTCTTCTTCCAAACCTTAGGCTGATGCCGAAAGGTATGGAAGGAAGAAAACTAATTAGCCTAACTGTGGTGTACAGAAGGTAATAAGTAAAGACAAATAAAGGGATTGGAAAGATGGTAAGGAAATATACGGTTACAGTCATGAATCAGGATAGTGGAAGAGGCATTACTAGGAATACCTGGATACCCCTTCGAAACATTTTATAAAGTGAGATATAACTTTTTAAAATTATGTATTTGACATTTACCTATATCAGTTGGTGGTTAGGTAAGAAGCATTCAACAGTGGTGTAATTCTTCTTAACCATAGTACAGTTTTCAACTTACGACGCATAGGGTATGAGTTATTTAACTCAGGGGACTTATACAAAGTATTGTATGTTGTCCAATGTCCATTAGGACAAAGGGGTTGGTACTCATAATATATTCTGCTTACTTTTGACTTCTCTAGTTTTAAACAAGTATTTCATAGAAATACAGGGTCCAAGTTTAGAGAAGTTATAGGTACAAGAATAAAGTAGAAAACCATTTGTTGCAAAGTATCAGGATTCTTCAAGGTGATCGAAGATATAGATACTTGTGCTTGGTATTCCGTTTATAGTAATAGTTTTGAGAACTTGCTTCTCTTTCATGTTACTCATATATGGTTGTATTCTTTGATGAGTAACGCTGATTGGCTTCCTTCCATTTGGTTGATATGCACTGAAACAGCAGCATGATTTTTTGAATCTGGTTTCAATTAAATCAGTGCCTTTGTTTCTATATTGGATATATAGAATGGATTCGTGCCTTAACGATGTTAAGGTATATGGAGTTGTCCGGCTTATGCTTAAAACTAGAATCTCGACAAACTCAAGGCACGTTCAGTAATGGCAGTTTGTGGGTTATCCCGGACTTTGATGAGGGATAACTTTCTACCATCAGGTAGATCAATAGTTATATTGTTCTTGACTCGCCACCAGTTTTAGTAAAATGATTTTTTTTTCAGAAAACATAAGTGGGAGTATAATAGAAATGGAAGTGATTCCATAACTACAAACGATTACTGAAAATTTAGCAGGACCTAAAGATTCAATTGGATTCGACATTCCATTAGCCACTCCGCAGATTTGGTGGGTAACCTCAGGCACCCGAGAGGTACTTCGGTCTCCTCAAAGACGGTGATAGGGAGGTTCTTGTTTACCCAAACTTGCCACTACTGCTCTTCTAGACTAAGAGACCTGGCAGGAGGATGAGTATAACATCGTTCTAAACTAGCTTTAAAAGTGCACGTGTATATGACTCTGCCAGAGGGTTGTTGTAGTCAGTGGGAGCAGCGGAAGCATAGTGGGCAAATTGCTTATGTCTATTTATATACTAAAGCAGGTATAGCGGAGATAGATCATCTATTTTTGATATGACAGTCATTGGTTTTGACTTCATCAGAATAGGAGATGGATCTGGCAAGAAGGTAGCAGAGAGTGATGTCCAGGTATTTCGATGACATGCACTTGATAGGAAGAGATCTTCCTATACTACGATCGGTTATACTGTGGTTGTCACAAGGTGGTTTCTCCACATAGGATATGGATATGATATCAGGGATTCTAGTGACTAGATCTATGGTTTTAGATCTAGATTTGGGAAGTGTCCCAATTCGGGTACTTGACACTATTCTAAAGTGTTTTAGAATGGACGACTCCTGGCGTGGTGGTGTATCCGCAGGTGATGGAGTCACCCTCTTTAAAGAGATGTCTTATAGACTGATGAGCAGAAGGATTTGCATGATTGGCATATCACTTGCTTAGGCAATTGAGTCAATCATGAGATGTCAAGTACAACACCAGATATTGATTTTTGGACAGGCTGCAAAAAGTATATATTAATCCAATCCTGGAGAAACGGAAGGAAGCGGTTTTGAATATAAGTGGATGTTCTTAGTACATGGTAACGACAGCCTCCTTCAGGAGGCGGTTATCATTTTAGGCTTCCAAGATGACCTGGATGACAGAGAGACTGTCTGAGTTATAGTTTTCGCTCTTTTGAGGGGCAGTATGTTGGACAGGTAGTCCAAGCGGATACTGAGGAAGGTATGGCGCAGGATATTGATTAAATTCAGTTGATGATACAGTCTAAGAAGTTTGTTGGATTTGGAGTTCATTTGTGAACTGGGTCCCATCAGATATCCAAACAAATTCTAAGACATGTATTGCATATTTCGGGAGATAGTCTTTCTCCGCAAAGTTGAGATATAGAGAGATATAGAAAGAAACACTGGAGCTGATCTACTCACTGAGGCTATTTCTCGAACGCAATAGTTTTATAAACAAGCTTTGTAAAACTGATTAGTAGTGAAGTTGGGTATTCGGTATCACACGGGCTGTGAGTATGCGACACCGCAATAATTAGCCTTAAGTGCAAGTGGGAGATTCTTGGCTATAGTGCCCTCAAGTCAATTAAAGAAATCGCAGGAACGCGATTACGATGATTGAGGGAGGACCTATACGGATAGAACAATCTTACTCAAAATGATAATATGCTATCTGGTTTATCTTTATCATCATATACATGCTTCAGGTGGTATTACAGATCACTATTACATGTTGATAGAGCCCATAGGATTCTTACTTGACTACCAGCATTATGATGGCGATCATATACATGGGAGCTGGGTGATAGCACATCCTTAAATATTCGTAGTTGTGAGAGTATCGAGACTGGGCATCGATACTCCAGAGTAGACTAGTGTATACTGATCGAGACCCCGACGAGGGGCGGCCGGTCTCACAAGCCATTGGTGTTAGTTTGTTCACCTAAGATAGTATGCAGGTGCTCATTGGGTTATGAGTACATTGGACGGACTCGCCGGGAACATACTAGTTGGTATTATACCTATTGTTAGATAGCAGTTTCCAGGTGATATGTGTACAGATTAGTCTGTTGACCTGAGATCGTCATTTGTCTCGTGTGAGTTCCCACCGTGCTTTGATTACTACCCTACCATGGCTCAAAGGAGTCATGCAAATAGGTTTAATTAGGTATAGTCTCGAGCCATATGGAGGCAGTGAGGGGATTGTCGGCGATTCGTCTCTCTCGGTATTGGAGGTTGATGTCGCGTTGTGCACGGGTGGCTATCACCAGAAATCCTTGATCAAGGTAGTCGAGAATTACTGATTTGGATCAGTAGTTTCTCAGGTTGTGATGGGCTTCATACTGACACTAAATGTCGCGTTATTAGGAGTCTGATTTTATCCACCCCCTAGACTCGATATGCGATACTCTTAGACAAAGAGACCGTACTGTACGGATATTGTCACGGACAGGCTCAGTAGGGGTCAGGATGAGTTTGCTCGTCGGCCTTCCTTTCGCTCAATACCTGGGTAGCTGTTACGTACAGCTAGTGCTGCTGACGTACTTGTAGTTAAACCCACTACCAGCGTATTGACGAGTCTTTAGAATCCCACAAAGAGGGTTTTCCTCCTTCGGGCAAAACGATGTAGAAGCCGTATGGTTTTACGACAGGGTTCGATCATATACGTGCACTTGTGCACGTATCATGATTCGGACAGATAATACTAGTGGGCTTTGGTTTAAGCCGGATCCTAGTATTATATTGTTAGATTATTTTCGTCTTATTGTATTCGTATTTTTCGAAATACGGATGCCCGTATGTATATACAGATGAGGGGCATTCTTTTAATTTATTACAAGATTGAGGGATGAGTGTGCTTAGCATTAATTCAAGCATGGCTACTTAGTGACTCATGGTAGTAACTCATCGGGTGACTCATGATACACTATTCTTACATGCTTGATACTTGTTAAGTTGTGAGATATTTTAGTGAACTTGAGATATTTTTCTTTAGTTTCTTTAATATTCTATTCTCACACTCACACAACACTTAGCCTTTTCTTGAGTTGAGCTCAAGCTTCACACTCTCATCTCTCATGGCTTCTTCTTCTACCTCCACCCTAATCCTCTTATGTGTTGAGAAACCTAAGGCGTTTAGAGACAAATTAATCAATCATTATGTAAGTCTACGGTAGCGCCCCGGCCGTCAATCCGATGCTAAACGCGGAACAAAAACTTTTATAAAACTGGCACTAACGTAGTCTTTCACCCGGATCGTTCCATTAACCTATACTAGCTAACTACAAAGAAGTTAGAATGGCTATACCGATCGATCCGTGTCCTTCGGTCTTTAGCTACCATCCTTAGCTCCTCGCGGCATCTCCGATCTCTCTCGATCTCCGGTCTCCTCGTCGAAGTGGCACCACGTCAAAAAATCATTTTACGGGCTCTCGCTTCAAACCGAAGCAACTCGGACATGAAGTTTGCTAGCCGACATGTCCAAGGTGAAGTAGAGAATGTGTGTGATAATTTTGTCTCTAGACATCCATTGATTCTCAACACATGAGATGGTATGGATGGAGGTTGAAGAAGAAGCCATTGATGATGAAATTCTGAGCACAAGAAAGCTAGTGAAGAAGAAGAAGCTTGCTTGCTTATTGTGTTGGGATGAAAATGTGAGAGCTCTCATAATAAACACAAGACCAAGCCCCACTCTTAAGTGGCTGCCTCTCTCTCCTCACACATCATTTCAACACAATAATTAACCAAGAGATTAGACATGGCACAAAAAATAACACCATGAGTCATCAACAAAACACATGCTACATTTAATGCTCTTGATCATGACTAGCACTCACAATTTCCACTAATAAGCATTAATCCAAATGTTTATAACAATAAATAGAATGGTATCTTCTAAAATAAACTCATGACAGATCACAAGAATACCCCTCATCTGTATATACATACCTGCATCCGCATTTCGACTGAATACGAATGCAATGAGACGAAAGTAATCCAAAAAATCTAATACTAGGATCCGGTTTAAACCAAAGCCCACTAGTATGATCCGTCCGATCATGATCCATGCATAAGTGCACGTATATGATCGAACCCTGCCATAAAACCATACGGCCTCTACAACGTTTCGCCCAAACTTGGGAAACTTTCTGTGGGGGACTCTAAAGACTCGTCAATATGTTGGCAGTGGGTTTAACTACGAGCACGTCAGTGGTACTAGCTGTACGTAACGGGTGCCCAGGTATTGACCAAAAGGGAGGCCGATGAGCGAACTCATCCTGAAACCCTACTGAGCCTATCAGTGACAATATCCGTACAGTCCAGTCCGTTCGTCTATGAGTATCGCATATCGGGCCTAGGGGGCTGGTAAACGTCAGACCCCAATAGCGGTATAAGTCGTGTCGAAGTGTAGCCCAGAACACCCTAAGATACTACTGGAATACCTACTAGTAAATCTCGCTTGCCCTGGCCAGGGACTTTGTGTAATGGCTTTCCAGACACAGCACGATCTCACCCCCAATACCGGGAGATACGAATCCCCTGCCGATACTCTCACTGCCTCCATATGGCTCGGGACTGTACCCAACTAAAACCTGTTTGCATGACTCCTTTGAGCCGTGGTAGGGTAGTAATCAAAGCTCAGTGGGAACTCACATGAGACAAATGACGATCTCAGATCGATAGACTAACCTGTACATATGTCACCAGGGAACTGCTATCTGACGACATGTATAATACCAACTAGCATGTTCCCGGTGAGTCCTGTCCGGTGTACTCATAACCCAATGAGCACTTGTATACGTCTTAGGTGAACCAACTGACACCAATGGCTTGTGAGATCGGCCATTGCCCCTCGTCGGGGTCTCGATCCGTATACACTAGTCTACTCATGGAGTATCGATGCCCGGTCTCGAAACTCCCACGACTAGGGACACTTTAAGGATGTGCTTATAGACTACCTAACTCTCACGTATATGATCACCATCATACTGCTAGTAGTCAAGCAAGAATCCTAAGGGCTCTATCAACGTGTAATAGTGATCTGTAATGTCACCTGAAGCATGTACACGATGACAAAGACAAACCAGATAGCATACTATCATCTCGAGTAAGACTTTCCTACCGGTATAGGTCATCTCTCAATCATTGCAATCACGTGCCTGCGATCTAATAATTGACTTTGAGGGCACTATATCCAACAATCTCCTACTTGCACATAAGACTAATTATTGCGATGTCGCATACTCACAGCCCATGTGATACCGAACACCCAACTTCTCTACTGATCAATCTCACAAAGCCTGTTTGTGAAACTATTGCTTTCGAGAAATAGCCTCAGTGAGTGGATCCGCCCTGATGTTTCTTTCTATGTCTTTCTTAATCTCAAGTTCGCGGAGAAAGCCATCTCCCGAAATGAGCAATAACTGTCTTAGAATATGTCTGGATATCTGATGGGTCCTAGTTCATAAATCAACTCCAAATCCAAACTTCTTAGGCTGTATCGTCAACTGAACTTAATCAGTATCCGCTTGGACCACCTGTCCAAACTACTGCCCCTCATCAGAGGGAAAACTATAACTCTGACAGTCACTTTGTCATCCAGGTCACCTTGGAAGCCTGAAATGATAACCGTCTCCTGAAGGAGGCTGTCGTCATCATATCCCTAGAACATCCACTTATGTTCAAAAACTGCTTCCGAACGTTTTTCCAGGATTGGATTAATATTAACTTATTGCATCTAGTGCAAAAACAACATCTGGTGTAGTACTTGATATCTCATGATTGACTCAATTTCCTAAGTGATATGCCAATCATGCACATCCCTCTCCCCTTTAGTCTGTAAGACACCTTTAAAGAGGGTGACTCCATCACCTGCAGGTACACCACCATACCAGGAGTCGTCCATTCTAAAATATCTTTTAGAATATTGTCTAAGTACCCAGATTAGGAAACTACCCAAATCTAGATCTAAAACCACAGATCTAGTAACCAGAATGCCTGATATTATATCCATATCCTGTATGGAGAAACCACTGTGTGACAACCACAGTATAACCGTGTTGGAGATAGTGCCCTCAGAGTCAATTATTGGATCACAGGTACGTGATTGCAATGATTGAGGGAGGACCTATCCCGGTAGGACAGTCTTACTCGAGATGATAGTATGCTATATGGTTTACCTTTATCATCGTGTACTGTTTTAAGTGACCTGACACGTCGCTATTACACGTTGATAGAGCCCCTAGGATTCTTGCTTGACCACCAGCAGTATGAGGGCGATCATATAAGTGGGAGCTGGGGGTCTATAAGCATATCCTTAAAAGGTCCCTAGTCGTGAGAGTTTCGAGACAGGGCATCGATTCTCCATAGTAGACTAGTGTATACAGTCGAGACCCCGACGAGGGGCGGTGGCCGGTCTCACAAGCCACTGGTGTCAGTTGGATCACCTAAGATGTATACAGGTGCTCATTGGGTTATGAGTACACCGGACAGGACTCGCCGGGAACATGCTAGTTGGTCATATACCAGACATCAGATGGCAGTTCCCTGGTGACATGTGTGCAGGTTAGTTCATCGACCTGGGGATCGTCACTTGTCTCGTGTGAGTTCCCACTGTACTTTGATTACTACCCTACCACGGCTCAAAGGAGTCGTGCAAACAGGTTTTAGTTGGGTACAGTCCCGAGCCACATGGAGGCAGTGAGCGTATCTTCAGGGGTTCGTCTCTCCCGGTATTGGGGGTGAGGTCGTGCTGTGTCTAGGAGAGCCATTACACGAAGCCCTCGGCCGAGGCAAGGAGATTTACTGGTAGGTATTCCGGTAGTATCTCAGGGTGTTCTGGGCTACACTCCGACACGACTTGTACCGCTTTTGGGGGTCTGACTTTTACCAACCCCCTAGGTCCGCCATGCGATGCTCATAGACGAACGGACCGGACTGTACGGATATTGTCACTGACAGGCTCAGTAGGGAGTCAGGCTGAGTTGGCTCACAGACGTCCCTTTTGGTCAATACCTGGTAGCCCGTTATGTATTGGCTTATACCTCTAACGTGCTAGTGGTTAAATCCACAACCAAGGTGTTGACGAGTCTTTAGAGTCCCCCACATTCAGTTACTCAGCTTTCGGGCGAAAGGTTGTAGAGACCGTTTGGAGATATGGCAGGGTCCGATCAGATACGTGCGGTATTGCACGGATCAGGATCGGACAGTCTGTACTATAGGCCGTATGGTTATATGGCTGGGTTCGATCAGATACGTGCGGTATTGCACGGATCAGGATCGAACGGATATTACTAGCCGGCTTTGGTATAAGCCGGATCCTAGTATAGTACAGTGTAGATTTTGTCTCATTGCATTTGTATTTCGGTCGAAATACAGATGCGGGTGTGTATGCACAGTATCGGGGTTTTCCTGTAATTTATTACGGGACCAGTTTTCTGGAGGTGCCAGTTTGCTTTCCGTTTCGGCCAATTTCCTTTGTATCGATCATTGGCCGAAGTTTGGTGGAGGAGGGCTTATTTGCATTGTTGCAAATAAGTGTTTATGGAGGGGGTCTTTGCATATTCTTGAGTCATGATGGTTGCACCATTCCTTGACCTTGACTTCTTGACTTCTCCATCATGGCTTGACTTTCATATGACATGGTTTTCATGATGATTGTGGTGGAGTGAGGTTCTCTTTTGGTGATCATTTCTTTGCATGATTTGGTTGTTGAGTGTTGGTGTTTCTTTGTGATCATTATTCCTTATGATAACCATTCCTCTCTCTCTCTCTTGCATGATTGATATGGTCACCTCCCCCTTGACTTTTCCCTCTCTCTTTGATATACATGGGCCGGCCATCCCTTGTGGGGGGTTGATTGATTTTTGGTGTGGCATTTTTGGTTCTCTTCATGCTCCAAAAATCACACAACAAGACTCTCCAAAATTCCAAGTTCTTTTCCTCCACTAAAAAGGCAATTCCACAAACCCAAAGTGAGACATGGTTCTTCACACATTCTACAGCAAATCTTGGGCACGTCGAGTAGCCGGCTTCGTGCCCGAGTTGCCTCGGCATTGAGGTGGGAGCCCGTAAAAGAAGTAGGCGATGTGGTGCACTTCCGGCGACGAGGAGGAGACGGGACATTCCGCAGGAGATCGGGACGACGACGAGAAGACCGGAGGACTCGGATCTGTCGGTATACTTCTCTTCCCTATCTTGTAGTTAGCTAGGACTAGTTAGTGGTTCGATCCGGGTATTAGTGCGCGGCGGTTTGCCAGTTCAAGAAAATTTAAGTTTATCACCGCTTCCGCATTTGGCCGTCGGATTGACGGCCGGGGCGCCGCCGTGCACTTACACTGGTATCAGAGCCTCGCCATTAACTTAGTCTAGCTTGGTTTAATGTGTTTTTGAGTTCCGATCGACCAAAATTCCAAAATTCCAATTTTAGCTCACATCAGTTTTCTGTTAAGATTTTTTGGTGTCCAAAAATTTTTCAGGTTGCAGAAAACACATGTACAGGAAGTTCTAAGAGTTATGGAAAAATTCGACACAATGATCTCTCAGCCAGAGCGCGGAACCGCGGCCAAAACCCTCTTTGGGCCGCGGTTCCGCCGCAGTCTGGAGAGGTCAATGGGTCAACTTTTTCCAGTGGGCTTCAGGGGAGAAAATAGGTATTTTGGAACATTAATATTGGGCCCAGAATTTCTTGATCTGCTACAGTATTGCTTTGGGGCCCACTTGTTAATTTTTGGTCAATCGGAAAATTTTAAACACATTTTTCACAGTTTTTACATTATATCTGCGACCGTGAATGTCACTTGATCGGTAAATCCGGTCTAACTGCTATAGCCCGGTTAGACGGATTTGCGAACGTGACTTTCACGTTGATGTTTTGTTTTTGCTGTGATGTTGCGGATCGGTCGTGGGGATAGCCTGGATGCAATGCTAGTACAGTTGTGGTTGTATTATGTACATTTGATATTGCGGGGCGAGCGTCCGACATGTGGACTGCCGTCACTGCCTGTTTGTATTATTTTGGGGCACGGCCAGGTTGCGGTCGATGTACCCGTTGTATGTATATTTTACTTTCTGTACTAGGATTGCCCCGCGGAGGGGTGCACGGATAGCCGGGTTCTAGAGGGCAGCAAGCCCGCATCTCATGGCATTGGGACGGAAGGGGGCTTCACTCTAGGATTGGCGGGCTATTCGCCGCACTCGTAGGGGGTACAGGTTGACCCAGGAGGGGTGCCCAAGTTGCCGGATTCCGTGGAGTGCTGGGTGGTCCATTCACGGCGCTGAAGGGGGCTGTCTCGCTTCAGGTTTTGGCGGGTGACTTGCCGCGCCCGTAGGGGTCTAGGATTTCATTGCACAGGCTATCCACACGACCAGGGGAACGTCGGGTTTCAGCGGCTCTGTGAAACCCGGGGATCTCAGATATCTGTATTGTTTCTGTGATGCTGTACATATCTGTGATGTTGCATTTTTATTCACGCCTTGAGCGAAATATAATATATTGGTATATATATTAGTAGATGTTGTATATGTTTTGCATCCGCGCTAGTCCAGTCCCCGCTCTGTCGTTAGTAAGCTAACCTAACGGGTAATGACGGGACCCAGTGGCGAATGCGGATGGCATATACGTACATCAGTATATTTTCGTTCTTTTTGGTGTGATCAATTGATGGGACTGCATTGATTCGGATCAATGCAAGTTAAAAACAAACCTAATCTGATGTTGTTGGAACACTTTTCAAAAAGCTGTTATTGCAAGGACGTTCACTTTTGTTTTGCATCGTGATATTCAGTTGGAATATCCTGCTCCTCAGTCGACGAGGCAAGGGCCGAGATCCCTTCACCGGGAGTGACCCCTTGGACAGAAGTTTGCGTCAGGGCATTAACTTCACTATAGCCGACTACTTTTGCTTTGCACCGTGGTATTCAGTTAGAATATCCTGCACCCCATTCTACGGGGAAAGAGCTGAGATCCCTTCACCGGGAGTGACCTCTTTAGCGAAGGTTTTCGTCATTATATTTTTAAAAGCTATCCGTTCCTTCAACGATATCAAGTTCATTACGTTAAAGGTTTTCGCCAGAAACCATTCGTAGCCCTCCGTCGTTTCATATGGGTGGTCAATAGTATTCAAGCTGTGTATGTTGGCCAAAGTCAAGGCACAGTGATTGGTAGCTATTGGGTATTCATCTGCAGCATAGATAGATGCGTTGGTTTGGGACAGTCGTACTGCCATTTTGGCCAAAGTCAAGGGTAGGTACGGGTGGATTCAAATTAACCTGGAGAATGACGGGTAGAACTTGACATGTGACTTATGATATGTTGGCCAAAGTCAAGGTCATAAGAGCATGGGGCAGAAATCACATCGGGAGTTTCAAAAGAACTGAAACTTGCCAGATATGCGCATACCTTCTGGAGTATGACACCGTGAGCGGATTCCGTCACGTTATCATGCGATGATAGTTGGATCCCGATTCCTACTGATGAGTTAGTTTACTCCTCGGGTGATCCCGAATAATTCTTCTTTCAGGTTTAGAGGAGAATTTGAGGTACAGTGGGAGGTTTTCAGATTAGATAAATTGGTAACCATTCTGATCTAGGTTAGAGTGCACGCTGAGTGGTTCTTTTCTCTCTCTCTTTGGAAGCGACCATTGACCCGACCCTAAGACTATGACTCAGTGACCAAGTTGACCGAACCTTCTTAACACCGGCTTTTGGATTGTCAGAGTTGCAAACCTCATTGCCACTCCCACTTTTACCCTTTTCTCCAGGACACCCCGTATTGCTACGAACGTCCACTTCCATTGGACAAAACCATCGTATGGTTAGATACAAACTCGAAAGAATTTATTCGAGGATGGTTTCAGGTTCTGGAGAAAACGGATAGGATTATTCAGTTGTCTTTTCTTTTTACCTTCTCTCAGGTTGCGAGTACTCCTTAGTTTAGGAGATAGTACACCTATTACGCAAATTGGATAGTCTTCTTCCAAACCTTAGGCTGGTGCCGACCGGTAGGGAATGAAGAAAACCAATTAGCCTAACGATGGTGTACAGAAGGTATTAAGTTCAGACAAAGCAAGGGATTAGTAAGAGGGCAAGGTAAATTGCAACAGATATTCATGACCAAACCAAGTATTCCTTCGCCAATCCTAAAATCACCTTTGTATTTCTCCAAGACACTCCGTATCACTACGAAGATCCACAGTTTATTTGGATACTCCATCGTATGGTTATATACGAACTCGAATGGAACTTGTTCCAATTCGGGGATGGATTCTGGTCCAGGAGAAATAGGAATAAGGTTTATTCGGTTGTCTTTTATCTTCACCCTCTCTCACTGCGAGTGTTCCTATGATTGGGACAGTACACCCATTATGCTTATTAGATAGTCTTCTTCCAAACCATAGGCTGGTGCCGAACGGTAGGGAAGGAAGAAAACCATTTGGCCTAAAGGGGTGTACAGAAGGTAAAGACTAAAGACATAAGAAGGGATTTGGAGAGGTGGCAAAGAATTATACGGTTACAGTCGTGAATCTGGAAGAGGCATTACTAGGAATACCAGGATACCCCAATGAAACATTTCAATGTTTCAGTTTCACTGTGTACTGTTAAAGGAAAACTGATTTCCCAATTAGATACTTACTCCAGGGTATGTATTTACCAGGTACGATTCTCACATCTGTATGGTTTTACAGATGATGAGTGGGAGTAAGTTATTGGGAATTGGGTGATTATCCTCATTATATCGGGATTCGTTGTAATCGGTGATATTTGAGGAAATCACCTGGGCTGTTTGCCGGTTGGCAAATATTTGGTTTTGAATATCCGCTGTTATGCACCAATTTCAAATCGATATATCTGTACGTCTATTTTCATAGAGTGAGATATACCCTTTTGAAATTATGTCTGCGACATTTACCTATATCAGTGGATGGTTAGGTAAGGAGCATTAAACAGCGGTGTAATTCTTCTTAACCATAAGTACAGTTTTCAACCTACGACACACAGTGAGTGAGTTATCAGACTCAAGGGACTTGTATAGAGTATTGTATGATGTCCAGGGTCCATCAGGACAGAGGGGTTGGTCCTCGTACTATATTCGGTTTACTTATGACTTCTCTAGTTTGTAGACAAGTGTTTCGTGGAAACACATGGTCCGAATTTGGAGAAGTTATAGGTATTTGAATAGAGTAGAGAACCAGGTGTAGCAAGTATCGGGATTCTTCAAAGTGATCGAAGATGTAGATACTTGTATATGGTATTCAGTTGATAGTAGTGATTAAGAGAAATTGCTTCTCTTTCAGGTTACTCATAAATGGAAGCATTCCTAAGTTGAGTAACGCTGATCGGCCTCCTTCCATTAAGTTGACATGCACTGGAGACAGCTGCATGATTTGAATCTGGTTCAATTAAATCAGTGCCTCTGGTCCTATATGGGATATAGAACAGTTCATATCTTAACGATGTTAAGGTACGGGGAGTTGTCCGGCTTATGCTTAAAACCAGACACTGGACAACTCAAGGCACGTTTCTGTAATGGCTGTTTGTGGGTTGACCCAGGCTATGACGCGGGTTGATTTTCTACCATCTGGATGAACAATAGCAATATTGTTCTAGACTCGCCACAGTTTTATTAAAAAAATTTTTCTTCAGAAAACAGTAGTGGGAGTATGGTAGAACTGGAGGTGATTCCAGAACCACGAACGATTACTGAAGATTTGACAAGGAACCTAAAGATTCAATCTGAATTGACATTCCATTGGCCACTCCGCAGATACGGTGGGTAACTTCAGGCACCCGAGAGGTACTACGGTAGCCTCAAGGACGGTGACAGGGAAGTTCTTGTTTACCCACAATTACCATTGCTGTTGTTCCAGGCTGCGAGACCCGGTGGGAGGATGAGTATAGCGTCATTCTAAACTAGTTTTAGAAGTGTACGTCTATATGACTCTGCCAGAGGGTTGTCGTAGTCAGTGGGAGCAGCGGAAGCATTGGTGGACAGGTAGCTTATGTCTATTTATAGACTAGAGCAGATGTAGCGGAGATAGATCATCTATTTCTGACGTGACAGTCATGGGTTTGACTTCATCAGAATAAGGGATGGATCTGTTGAGAAGGTAGTAGGGTGTGATATCCTGGTATTTGGATAACATACACAGAGTAGGGAAGGAAACTCCTATACTACAGTCGGTTATACTTTGGTCGTCACACAGTGGTTTCTCCACAAAGGAAATGGATTTTATATCAGACATACTGGTTACTAGATCTATGGTTTTAGATCTAGATTTGGGTGGTTTCCCAATCAGGGTACTTAGACAGCATTCTAAGAGTATTTAGAATGGACGACTCCTGGCACGGTGGTGTACCTGCAGGTGACGGAGTCACCCTCTCTAAAGGTGTCTTACAGACTAAAGGGGAGAGGGATGTGCATGATTGGCAGATCACTTGCTCAGGCAATTGAGTCAATCATGAGATGTCAAGTACCACACCAGATGTTGTTCTTGCACTAGATGCAATAAGTTGACATTAATCCAATCCTGGAGAAACAGTCGGAAGCAATTCTAGAACACAAGTGGATGTTCTGGGGATTTGATAACGACAGCCTCATTCGGGAGACAGTTATCATTCCAGGCTTCCAAGGTGACCTGGACAACAAGGAGGTTGTCAGAGTTATAGTTTTTCCTTCTGACGAGGGGCAGTATTTTGGACAGGTCGTCCAAGGCAATACTGAGGGAGGCATGGCGCAGGATACTGATTAAGTTCAGTTGACGATACAGTCTAAGAAGTTTCGATTTGGAGTTCATTTATGAGCTAAGTCCCATCAGACATCCAGACATATTCTAAGACAGGTATTGCTCATTTCGGGAGATGGCTTTCTCCGCGAACTTGAGATATAGAGAGACATGGAAAGAGACAACAAGGCGGATCCACTCACTGAGGCTATTCCTCGAACGCAATAGTTTCGCAAACGAGCTTTGTGAGACTGACTAGTAGAGGAGTTGGGTGTTCGGTATCACACGGGCTGTGAGTATGCGACATCGCAATAATTAGCCTTGAGTGCAAGTGGGAGATTGTTGGAGATAGTGCCCTCAGAGTCAATTATTGGATCACAGGTACGTGATTGCAATGATTGAGGGAGGATCTATCCCGGTAGGACAGTCTTACTCGAGATGATACTATGCTATCTGGTTTACCTTTATCATCGTGTACTGTTTTAAGTGACCTGACACGTCGCTATTACACGTTGATAGAGCCCCTAGGATTCTTGCTTGACCACCAGCAGTATGAGGGCGATCATATAAGTGGGAGCTGGGGGTCTATAAGCATATCCTTAAAAGGTCCCTAGTCGTGAGAGTTTCGAGACAGGGCATCGATTCTCCATAGTAGACTAGTGTATACAGTCGAGACCCCGACGAGGGGCGGTGGCCGGTCTCACAAGCCACTGGTGTCAGTTGGATCACCTAAGATGTATACAGGTGCTCATTAGGTTATGAGTACACCGGACAGGACTCGCCGGGAACATGCTAGTTGGTCATATACCAGACGTCAGATGGCAGTTCCCTGGTGACATGTGTGCAGGTTAGTTCATCGACCTGGGGATCGTCATTTGTCTCGTGTGAGTTCCCACTGTACTTTGATTACTACCCTACCACGGCTCAAAGGAGTCGTGCAAACAGGTTTTAGTTGGGTACAGTCCCGAGCCACATGGAGGCAGTGAGCGTATCTTCAGGGGTTCGTCTCTCCCGGTATTGGGGGTGAGGTCGTGCTGTGTCTAGGAGAGCCATTACACGAAGCCCTCGGCCGAGGCAAGGAGATTTACTGGTAGGTATTCCGGTAGTATCTCAGGGTGTTCTGGGCTACACTCCGACACGACTTGTACCGCTTTTGGGGGTCTGACTTTTACCAACCCCCTAGGCCCGCCATGCGATTCTCATAGAAGAACGGACCGGACTGTACGGATATTGTCACTGACAGGCTCAGTAGGGAGTCAGGCTGAGTTGGCTCACAGACGCCCCTTTTGGTCAATACCTGGTAGCCCGTTATGTATTGGCTTATACCTCTAACGTGCTAGTGGTTAAATCCACAACCAAGGTGTTGACGAGTCTTTAGAGTCCCCCACATTCAGTTACTCAGCTTTCGGGCGAAAGGTTGTAGAGACCGTTTGGAGATATGGCAGGGTCCGATCAGATACGTGCGGTATTGCACGGATCAGGATCGGACAGTCTTTACTATAGGCCGTATGGTTATATGGCAGGGTTCGATCAGATACGTGCGGTATTGCACGGATCAGGATCGAACGGATATTACTAGCCGGCTTTGGTATAAGCCGGATCCTAGTATAGTACAGTGTAGATTTTGTCTCATTGCATTTGTATTTCGGTCGAAATACAGATGCGGGTGTGTATGCACAGTATCGGGGTTTTCCTGTAATTTATTACGGGACCAGTTTTCTGGAGTTGCCAGTTTGCTTTCCGTTTCGGCCAATTTCCTTTGTATCGATCATTGGCCGAAGTTTGGTGGAGGAGGGCTTATTTGCATTGTTGCAAATAAGTGTTTATGGAGGGGGTCTTTGCATATTCTTGAGTCATGATGGTTGCACCATTCCTTGACCTTGACTTCTTGACTTCTCCATCATGGCTTGACTTTCATATGACATGGTTTTCATGATGATTGTGGTGGAGTGAGGTTCTCTTTTGGTGATCATTTCTTTGCATGATTTGGTTGTTGAGTGTTGGTGTTTCTTTGTGATCATTATTCCTTATGATAACCATTCCTCTCTCTCTCTCTTGCATGATTGATATGGTCACCTCCCCCTTGACTTTTCCCTCTCTCTTTGATATACATGGGCCGGACATCCCTTGTAGGGGGTTGATTGATTTTTGGTGTGGCATTTTTGGTTCTCTTCATGCTCCAAAAATCACACAACAAGACTCTCCAAAATTCCAAGTTCTTTTCCTCCACTAAAAAGGCAATTCCACAAACCCAAAGTGAGACATGGTTCTTCACACATTCTACAGCAAATCTTGGGCACGTCGAGTAGCCGGCTTCGTGCCCGAGTTGCCTTGGCATTGAGGTGGGAGCCCGTAAAAGAAGTAGGCGATGTGGTGCACTTCCGGCGACGAGGAGGAGACGGGACATTCCGCAGGAGATTGGGACGACGACGAGAAGACCGGAGGACTCGGATCTGTCGGTATACTTCTCTTCCCTATCTTGTAGTTAGCTAGGACTAGTTAGTGGTTCGATCCGGGTATTAGTGCGCGGCGGTTTGCCAGTTCAAGAAAATTTAAGTTTATCACCGCTTCCGCATTTGGCCGTCGGATTGACGGCCGGGGCGCCGCCGTGCACTTACAAACCGATCTTAGTATAGGAATTTCACTTCCTACTATGTGTATGTCATCCAAATACCAGGACATCACACCCTACTATCTTCTTAACAGATCCATCCCCCATTTTGATGAAGTCAAAACTTATGACTGTCACATCAAAAATAGATGATCTATCTCCACTATATCTGCTTTAGTCTATAAATAGACACAAGCTACTTGTCCACTATGCTTCCGCTGCTCCCACTGAACAACAACCCTCTGGCAGAGTCATATACACGTACACTTCTAAACCTAGTTTAGAACGACGTTATACTCATCCTCCTGCCGGGTCTCATGGTCTGGAACAATAGCAATAGCAAGTCTGGGTAAACAAGAACCTCCCTGTCACTGTCCTTGAGGATACCGGAGTACCTCTCGGGCGCCTGAGGTTACCCACCATATCTGCTAAGTGGCTAATGGAATGTCAGACCTGATTGAATCTTTAGGTCCTATTAAATTTTCAGTAATCGTTTGCGGTTCTGGAATCACTTCCAGTTCTACCATACTCCCACTACTGTTTTCTGGAAAAAAATCCATTTTACTAAAACCGTGGCGAGTCAAAAACAATATCACTATTGATCTTCTAGATGGTAGAAAGTCAACCCTCATTATAGACCGAGTTAACCCACAAACTGCCATTACAGAAACGTGCCTTGCTTATCCAGAGTCTGGTTTCAAGCATAAGACGGAAAACTCCACATACCTTAACATTGTTAAGATATTAACCGTTCTATATCCAATATAGAAACAGAGGCATTGATTTAATTGGAACCAGATTCAAATCATGCAGCTGTCTCCAGTGTATGTCAACTAAATGGAGAGGCCGATTAGCATTACTCAACTTAGGAGTGCATCCAATTATGAGTAACCTGAAAGAGAAACAAGTTTCTCAAAACCATTACCATCAACTTAATACCTCACATAAGTATCTATATCTTCGATCACCTTGAAGAATCCCGATACTTGCGATACCTGGTTCTCTACTTTATTCTTGTACCTATAACTTCTCAAAACTTGGACCTTGTATTTCTACGAAACATTTGTCTAAAACTTGAGAAGTCACAAGTAATTAGAATATAGTACGAGGACTAACCCTTCTGTCCTAATGGACACAGGACAACATACAATACTTTGTATAAGTCCCCTGAGTTGAATAACTCAAACCCCGTGCGTCGTAGGTTGAAAAATGTACTATGGTTATGAAGAATTACATCGCTGTTGAATACTCCTTACCTAACCATCAACTGATATAGATAAATGTCATGGACATAATTTCAAAAAGTTATATCTCACTCTATGAAATAAACATACAGATATATTAGTTTGAAATTGGTGTATAACAACAGATATTCAAAACCAAATATTTACCGTCCGGCAAAAAACCCAGGTGATTTCCTCAAATATCACCAATTACAATTCTGATATAATGAGGATGATCACCTAATTTCTAATAACTTACTCCCACTCATCATCTGTAAAACCATACAGATGTGAAAAGCATACCTGGTAAATACATACCCTGGAGCAAGGACCTAATTGGGAAATCAGTTTTCAATTAACAACGCATAGTGAAACTGAAACATTAAAATGTTTCGAAGGGGTTTTCGGGTATTCCTAGTAATGCCACTTTCATTATCCAGATTCATGACTATAATCGTATATTTCTTTGCTATCTCTCCAAATCCCTTTATTTGTCTTTATACATTACCTTCTGTACACCATTGTTAGGCTAAATGGTTTTCTTCCTTCCCTTCCGTTCGGCACCAACCTATGGTTTGGAAGAAAACTATCCAATAAGCGTAATAGGTGTACTGTCCTAATCCTAGGTGCACTCATAACCTGAGAGAAGGTAAAGATAAAAGACAACTGAATAAACCTTATTCTATTTCTCCTGAACCAGAATCCATCCCCAAGCTGGAACAAGTTCCTTCGGGTTCGTATATAACCATACGATGGATTTATCCAATGGAATTGGATGTTCATAGTGATACGGGGTGTTTTGGAGAAATACAAAGGTGAAATAAGAATGGCGATGAAATACCTGGTTTGGTCGTGAATGATATCTCACGTGTAGGGTTACTCATAATTGGAGAAATACAGTTGCAATTTACTTTGCCCTCTTTCTAATCCATTTATTTGTCTTTACTCATTACCTTCTGTACACCACACTTAGGCTAATTGGTTTTCCTCATTCCCTACCTTTCGGCACCTGCCTATGGTTTGGAAGAAAACTATCCAATAAGCGTAACAGGTGTACTCTCCTAATCCTAGGAGTACTCGCAACCTGAGAGAAGCTAAAAGGAAAAGACAACTGAATAGTCTTATTCATTTTCTCCAGAACCAGAATCCATCCTCGAAAAAGTTCCTTCGAGTTCGTATGTAACTATACGACGGATTTATCCAATGGAAGTGGATGTTCGTAGTGATACGTGTAGGGTTACTAGGCACACTAACAAGGCTCTACAAGGCATCGACCATGCCAAAATTAAATTTTTATGTGCCGAACAATCCTAAGCAAGATCGTATACTAGAGATTAGGCGAATAAAATAGCAAGTAAACAACTTTACGACTAAGGGTATGTGAAATACAACCTTTGTAGATCGCTCCTTCACTTCTTTGGCTCCTTGTTGAAGTCCTTTCGCTGCGATCGTGGTTCTCCCGGGCTCTTGCATGGCTTCTGTAGGGTTCCTAGGCACACTAATGAAGTCTCACAAGTGATCAAACATGGCCAATTCAAATTTTTCATGTGCCTACAAACCCTAATACGGATCGTTAACTAGATGTATAGGCGATGCAATGCGAGCTAACTACTTTAACTAAGAGGAAAGTGTTGGAGATAGTGCCCTCAGAGTCAATTATTGGATCACAGGCACGTGATTGCAATGATTGAGGGAGGACCTATCCCGGTCGGACAGTCTTACTTGAGATGATAGTATGCTATCTGGTTTATCTTTATCATCGTGTACTGCTTTAAGTGACCTGACAGGTCGCTATTACACGTTGATAGAGCCCCTAGGATTCTTGCTTGACCACCAGCAGTATGAGGGCGATCATATAAGTGGGAGCTGGGGTCTATAAGCAAATCCTTAAAAGGTCCCTAGTCGTGGGAGTTTCGAGACAGGGCATCGATACTCCAGAGTAGACTAGTGTATACAGTCGAGACCCCGACAAGGGGCGGTGGCCGGTCTCACAAGCCACTGGTGTTAGATGGTTCACCTAAGATGTATACAGGTGCTCATTGGGTTATGAGTACACCGGACAGGACTCGCCGAGAACATGCTAGTTGGTCTTATACCTGACGTCAGATAGCAGTTCCCTGGTGACATGTGTACAGGTTAGTTCATCGACCTGGGGATCGTCATTTGTCTCGTATGAGTTCCCACTGTACTTTGATTACTACCCTACCACGCTCAAAGGAGACGTGCAAACAGGTTTTAGTTGGGTACAGTCCCGAGCCACATGGAGGCAGTGAGCGTATCTTCAGGGGTTCGTCTCTCCCGGTATTGGGGGTGAGGTCGCGCTGTGTCTAGGAGAGCCATTACACGAAGCCCTCGGCCGAGGCAGGAGATTTACTGGTAGGTATTCCAATAGTATCTCAGGGTGTTCTGGGCTACACTCTGACACGACTTGTACCGCTTTTGGGGGTCTGACTTTTACCAACCCCCTAAGCCCGCTATGCGATGCTCATAGACGAACGGACCGGACTGTACGGATATTGTCACTGACAGGCTCAGTAGGGTGTCAGGATGAGTTCGCTCATCAACGTCCCTTTTAGTCAATAACTGGTAGCCCGTTACGTATTGGCTTATACCTCTGACGTGCTAGTGGTTAAATCCACAACCAACGTGTTGACGAGTTTTTAGAGTCCCCCACATTCAGTTGCTCAAGTTTTCGGACGAAAAGCTGTAGAGGCCGTATGGAGATATGGCAAGGTCCGATCAGATACGTGCGGTATTGCACGGATCAGGATCGTACAGTTTGTACTACAGGCCGTATGGATATATGGCAGGGTTCGATCAGATACGTGCGGTATTGCACGGATCAGGATCGGACGGATATTACTAGCCGGCTTTGGTTTAAGCCGGATCCTAGTATAGTATAGTGTAGATTTTGTCTCATTGCAATTGTATTTCGGTCAGAATACAAATGCGGGTGTGTATGCACAGTAGCGGGGTTTTCCTGTAATTTATTACAGGACCAGTTTTCTGGAGTTGCCAGTTTTCTTTCCATTTCGTCCATTTTCATTTGTATCTTTCTTTGGCCGAAAATTGGTGGAGGAGGGCTTATTTGCATTTGTGCAAATAAACTTTTGTGGAGGGGGTCTTTGCCTTTTCTTGTGTCATGATGGTTGCACCATCCCTTGACCATTTGACTTCTTCTTCTTTCATGATGGCTTGACTTTTGAAGCCATCATGGTTCTTGATGGTTGGTGGAGTGTGGGTTTGTTTTTGTGATCATGTTCCTTCATGATTTGATTTTGATTCCCTCTTGCATTATTGATCAAGCCACTCACTCCCTCATTGCCTCACTCTCATTCTCTCCACCACCATGGTCATGGCCGGCCTCATAGAGGAGAGGGGCTGTCCAAATTTTTTGGAGTGGGTATTTGGTTCATTTCATGCTCCCAAATATCCCCAAGTTCCTCCACATAATTCTTGTATCATCCCTCCACCAAAATGGCACCTCCATGAACCCCAAATGAGACACAAGTCTCTACACTACATTCTATAGTAAATCTTGGGCACGTCGACTAGCCAGCTTCGTGCCCGAGTTGCCTCGGCAATGAGGTGGGAGCCCATAAAAGATGTAGGCGATGTGGTGCACTTCCGGCTACGAGGTGGAGACAGGACATTCCGCGGGAGATCGGGACGACGACGAGAAGACCGGAGGACTCGGATCTGTCGGTATATCTCTATTCCCCTTCTTGTAGTTATCTAGGACTAGTTAATGGTTCGATCCGGGTGTTTAGTGCGCGGTGGTGCCGGTTTGCTAGTTTGCAAAATTAAAGTTTATCACCGCTTCCGCATTTGGCCGTCGGATTGACGGCCGGGGCGCCGCCGTGCACTTACAGTGGTATCAGAGCCTCGCCATTAACCTAGTCTAGCTTTGTGTAATGTGTTTACATTTCCGATCGACCAAAATTCCAAAACCCGCATTTTGTTTGCATCAGTTTTCTGTTGAAATTTTTTGGAGTCGAAATATTTTTCAGGTTACAGAAAAGTGATGTACTGGAAAATATAAGGCTACTGTAGAAATTCGACAGAGTAATTCCATAGTGGGAGCGCGGAACCGCGGCCAAACTCCCCTTTGGGCCGCGGTTCCGCCGCACTATGATCAGATCACTGTGTCAATTTTCTTCAGTTACTTTCTGGGCTAATAATAGGGGTTTTGGAATATTAATTTTGGGCCCAGTATTTCTTGATGTGCTACAGTAGTACTTGGGGGCCCACTTGTTAAAATTTGATCGATCGAATATTTAAAACACATTATTTCACAGTATTTACATTATATCTGCGACCGTGAATGTCACTTGATCGGTAAATCCTGTCTAGCTGCTATAGCCCGGTTAGACGGATTTGCGAACGTGACTTTCACGTTGATGTTCTGTGTATTGCTGTGATGTTGCGGATCGGTCGTGGGGGATAGCCTGGATGCAATGCTAGTACAGTGTTTTGTTGTATTATGTACATTTGATATTGCGGGGCGAGCGTCCGACATGTGGACTGCCGTCACTGCCTGATTGTATTATTATTTTGGGGCACGACCAGGTTGCGGTCGATGTACCCGTTGTATGTATATTTTACTTTCTGTACTAGGATTGCCCCGCGGAGTGGTGCACAGATAGCCGAGTTCTAGAGGGCAACAAGCCCGCATCTCATGGCATTGAGACGGAGGGGGCTTCACTCTAGGATTGGCGGGCTATTCGCCGCACTCGTAGGGGGTACAGGTTGACCCAGGAGGGGTGCCCAAGTTGCCGGATTCCGTGAAGTGCCGGGTGGTACATTCACGTCGCTGAAGAGGGCTGCCTCGCTTCAGGTTTTGGCGGGTAACTTGCCGCGTCCGTAGGGGTCTAGGATTTCATTGCACAGGCTATCCACACGACCAGGGGAACGTCCGGTTTCAGCGGCTCTGTGAAACCCGGGGATCCCAGATATCTGTTTTATTCTGTGATGCTGTACATTTCTGTGATGTTGCATTTTATCACGCCTTGAGCGAATATAATATATTGGTATATATATTAGTAGATGTTGTATATGTTTTGCATCCGCGCTAGTCCAGTCCCCGCTCTGTCGTTAGTTAGCTAACCTAACGGGTAATGACGTGACCCAGTGGCGAATGCGGATGGTATATACGTACGTCATATTCTTTTCGTTCTTTGTGGTGTGATCAATTGATGGGACTGCATTGATTCGGATCAATGCAAGTTAAAAACAAACCTAATCTGATGTTGTTGGAACACTTTTCAAAAAGCTGTTATTGCAAGGACGTTCACTTTTGTTTTGCACCGTGGTATTCAGTTGGAATATCCTGCTCCTCAGTCGACGAGGCAAGGGCCGAGATCCCTTCACCGGGAGTGACCCCTTGGACAAAAAGTTTGCGTCAGGGCATTAACTTCACTATAGCCGATTACTTTTGCTTTGCATCGTGGTATTCAGTTGGAATATCCTGTACCTCATTCTACGGGGAAAGAGCCGAGATCCCTTCACCGGGAGTGACCTCTTTAGCGAAAGTTGTCGTTACTATATTTTTAAAAGCTATCCGTTCCTTCAACGATATCAAGTTCATTACGTTAAAAGTTTTTGCCAGAAACCATTCGTAGCCCTCCGTCGTTTCATATGGATGGTCAATAGTATTCAAGCTGTGTATGTTGGCCAAAGTCAAGGCACAGTGATTGGTAGCTATTGGGGTATTCATATGCAACATAGATAGATGCGTTGGTTTGGGACAGTCGTACTGCCATTTTGGCCAAAGTCAAGGGTAGGTATGAGTGGATTCAAATTAACCTGGAGAATGACGGGTAGAACTTGACATGTGACTTATGATATGTTGGCCAAAGTCAAGATCATAAGAGCATGGGGCAAAAATCACATCGGGAGTTTCAAAAGAACTAAAACTTTCCAGATATGCGCATACCTTCTGGAGTGTGATACCGTGAGCGGATTCCGTCACGTTATCATGCGGTGATAGTTGGATCCCGATTCCTACTGATGAGTGGGTTTACTCCTCGGGTGATCCCGACTAATTCTTCTTTTAGGTTTGGAGGAGAATTTGACGATACAGTGGGAGGTTTCCAGATTAGATAAATTGGTAACCATTCTGATCTAGGTTAGAGTGCACGCTGAGTGTTTCTTTTCTCTCTCTCTTTGGCAGCGACCATTGACCCGACCCTAAGACTATGACTCAGTGACCAAGTTGATCGAACCTTCTTAAAACACTGGCTTTTGGATTGTCTGAGTTGCGAACCTCATTGCCACTCCTACTTTTACCTATTTCTCCAGGACACCCCGTATTACTACGAACGTCCATTTCCATTGGACAAAACCATTGTATGGTTATATACGAACTCGAAGGAATTCGAGGATGGTTTCAGGTTCTGGAGAAAATGGATAGGACTATTTAGTTGTCTTTTCCTTTTACCTTCTCTCAGGTTGTGAGTACCCCTTAGATTAGGGGATAGTACACCTATTACGCAATTTGGATAGTCTTCTTCCGAACCTTAGGCTGGTGCCGAACGGTAGGGAATGAGGAAAACCAATTTGCCTAACGATGGTGTACAGAAGGTATTATGTAAAGACAAAGAAAGGGATTAGAAGGAGGGCAAAGTAAATTGCGACTGATATTCACGACCAAACCAAGTATTCCATTACCACTCCCACTTCACCTTTGTATTTCTCCAGGACACTCCGTATCACTACGAAGATCCACAGTTTATTGGATACTCCATCGTATGGTTATATACGAACTCGAAAGGAACTTGTTCCAGTTCAGGGATGGATTCTGGTTCAGGAGAAATAGGAATAAAATTTATTCAGGTTGTCTTTTATCTTCACCTTCTCTCGCATTGCGAGTGCTCCTAGGATTAGGACAGTACACCCATTATGTTCATTGGATAGTCTTCTTCCAAACCATAGGCGGGTGTCGAACGGTAGGGAAGGAAGAAAACCATTTGGCCTAAAGGGGTGTGCAGAAGGTAATGACTAAAGACATATAAAGGGATTTGGAGAGGTGGCAAAGAATTATACGGTTGCAGTCGTGAATATGGAAGAGGCATTACTAGGAATACCTGGATACCCCATCGAAACATTTTAATGTTTCAGTTTCACTGTGTACTGTTAAAAGAAAACTGATTTCCCAATTAAGACACTTGCTCCAGGGTATGTATTTACCAGGTATGATTCTCACATCTGTATGGTTTTACAGATGATGAGTGGGAGTAAGTTATTGAGAATTAGGTGATCATCCTCAATATATCGGAATTCGTTGTAATTGGTGATATTTGAGGAAGTCACCTAGGTTGTTTGCCGGACGGCAAATATTTGGTTTTGAATATCCGTTATAATGCACCAATTTCAAATTGATATATCTGTACGTCTATTTTCATAGAGTGAGATATACCTTTCTGAAATTATGTCTACGACATTTACCTATATCAGTGGATGGTTAGGTAAGGAGCATTAAACAGCGGTGTAATTCTTCTTAACCATAAGTACAGTTTTCAACCTACGACACACAGTGAATGAGTTTTCAGACTCAAGGGACTTATACAGAGTATTGTATGTTGTCCAGGGTCCATCAGGACAGAGGGGTTGGTCCTCGTACTATATTCGGTTTACTTATGACTTCTCTAGTTTTTAGACAGGTGTTTCGTGGAAACACAGGGTCCAAATTTTGAGAAGTTATAGGTATTTGAATAGAGTAGAGAACCAGGTGTAGCAAGTATCGAGATTCTTCAAAGTGATCGAAGATGTAGATACTTGTATACGGTATTCAGTTAATAGTAATGATTTAGAGAACTTGCTTCTCTTTCAGGTTACTCATAATTGGAAGCATTCCTAAGTTGAGTAGCGCTGATCGACCTCTCTCCATTTAGTTGACATGCACTGGAGATAGCTGCATGATTTGAATCTGCTTCAATTAAATCAGTGCCTCTGGTTCTATATTGGATATAGAACAGTTCATATCTTAACGTTGTTAAGGTACGGGGAGTTGTCCGGTTTATGATTAAAACCAGACACTGGACAGCTCAAGGCGCGTTTCTGTAATGGCTGTTTGTGGGTTGACCCAGGCTTTGACGAGGGTTGATTTTCTACCATCTGGAAGATCAATAGTGATATTGTTCTGAACTCGCCACAGTTTTAAATAAAATGGATTTTTCAGAAAACAGTAGTGGGAGTATGGTAGAACTGGAAGTGATTCCAGAACCGCAAACGATTACTGAAGATTTGATAGGAACCTAAAGATTCAATCTGGTTTGACATTCCATTGGCCACTCCGCAGATACGGTGGGTAACCTCAGGCACCCGAGAGGTACTTCGGTATGCTCAAGGACGGTGGCAGGGAGGTTCTTGTTTACCCAAACTTGCCATTGCTGTTGTTCCAGACCGTGAGACCCGGCAGGAGGATGAGTATAGCGTCTTTCTAAACTAGTTTTAGAAATGTACGTGTATATGACTCTGCAAGAGGGTTGTCGTAGTCAGTGGGATCAGCGGAAGCATTGGTGGACAGGTGGCTTATGTCTATTTATAGACTAAAGCAGATATAGCGGAGATAGATCATCAATTTCTGATGTGACAGTCATAGGTTTGACTTCATCAGAATAGGGGATTGATCTGTTAAGAAGGTAGTAGGGTGTGATGTCCTGGTATTTGGATGACATGCACAGAGTAGGATGTGATACTCCTATACTACGATCGGTTATACTTTGGTCGTCACACAGTGGTTTCTCCACATGGGACTTGGACATTATATCAGACATACTGGTTACTAGATCTATGGTTTTAGATCTAGATTTGGGTGGTTTTCTAATCAGGGTACTTCGACAGCATTCTAAGAGTATTTAGAATGGACGACTCCTGGCACGGTAGTGTACCTACAGTTGATGGAGTCACCCTCTTTAAAGGTGTCTTACAGACTAAAGAGGAGAGGGATGTGCATGATTGGCAGATCACTTGCTCAGGCAATTGAGTCAATCATGAGATGTCAAGTACTACACCGGATGTTGTTCTTGCACTAAATGCAATAAGTTGACATTAATCCAATCCTGGAGAAACAGTCGGAAGCAGTTTTAGAACATAAGTGGATGTTCTAGGGATATGATAACGACAGCCTCATTCGGGAGACAGTTATCATTCCAGGCTTCCAAGGTGACTTGGACGACATGGAGGTTGTCAGAGTTATTGTTTTCCTTTTGACGAGGGGCAGTATTTTGGACAGGTGGTCCAAGGCAATACTGAGGGAGGCATGGCGCAGGATACTGATTAAGTTCAGTTGACGATACAGTCTAAGAAGTTTGGATTTGGAGTTCATTTATGAGCTAAGTCCCATCAGACATCCAGACACATTCTAAGACAGGTATTGCTCATTTTCGGGAGATGGCATTCTCCGCGAACTTGAGATTTAGAGAGACATAGAAAGAAACATCAAGGCGGATCCACTCACTAAGGCTATTCCTCTAACGCAATAGTTTCGCAAACGAGCTTTGTGAGACTGACTGGTAGAGGAGTTGGGTGTTCGGTATCACACGAGCTGTGAGTATGCGACATCGCAATAATTAGCCTTGAGTGCAAGTGGGATATTGTTGGAGATAGTGCCCTCAGAGTCAATTATTGGATCACAGGCACGTGATTGCAATGATTGAGGGAGGACCTATCCCGGTCGGACAGTCTTACTCGAGATGATAATATGCTATCTGGTTTATCTTTATCATCGTGTACTGCTTTAAGTGACCTGACAGGTCGCTATTACACGTTGATAGAGCCCCTAGGATTCTTGCTTGACCACCAGCAGTATGAGGGCGATCATATAAGTGGGAGCTGGGGTCTATAAGCACATCCTTAAAAGGTCCCTAGTCGTGGGAGTTTCGAGACAGGGCATCGATACTCCAGAGTAGACTAGTGTATACAGTCGAGACCCCGACAAGGGGCGGTGGCCGGTCTCACAAGCCACTGGTGTTAGATGGTTCACCTAGGATGTATACAGGTGCTCATTGGGTTATGAGTACACCAGACAGGACTCGCCGGGAACATGCTAGTTGGTCTTATACCTGACGTCAGATAGCAGTTCTCTGGTGACATGTGTACAGGTTAGTTCATCGACCTGGGGATCGTCATTTGTCTCGTATGAGTTCCCACTGTACTTTGATTACTACCCTACCACGCTCAAAGGAGACGTGCAAACAGGTTTTAGTTGGGTACAGTCCCGAGCCACATAAAGGCAGTGAGCGTATCTTCAGGGGTTCGTCTCTCCCGGTATTGGGGGTGAGGTCGCGCTGTGTCTAGGAGAGCCATTACACGAAGCCCTCGGCCGAGGCAGGAGATTTACTGGTAGGTATTCCAGTAGTATCTCAGGGTGTTCTGGGCTACACTCCGACACGACTTGTACCGCTTTTGGGGGTCTGACTTTTACCAACCCCCTAGGCCCGCCATGCGATGCTCATAGACGAACGGACCGGACTGTACGGATATTGTCACTGACAGGCTCAGTAGGGTGTCAGGATGAGTTCGCTCATCGACGTCCCTTTTAGTCAATACTTGGTAGCCCGTTACGTATTGGCTTATACCTCTGACGTGCTAGTGGTTAAATCCGCAACCAACGTGTTGACGAGTCTTTAGAGTCCCCCACATTCAGTTGCTCAAGTTTTCGGGCGAATAGCTGTAGAGGCCGTATGGAGATATGGCAAGGTCCGATCAGATACGTGCGGTATTGCACGGATCAGGATCAGACAGTTTGTACTACAGGCCGTATGGATATATAGCAGGGTTCGATCAGATACGTGCGGTATTGCACGGATCAGGATCGGACGGATATTACTAGCCGGCTTTGGTTTAAGCCGGATCCTAGTATAGTACAGTGTAGACTTTGTCTCATTGCATTTGTATTTCGGTCGGAATACAAATGCGGGTGTGTATGCACAGTAGCGGGGTTTTCCTGTAATTTATTACAGGACCAGTTTTCTGGAGTTGCCAGTTTGCTTTCCATTTCGGCCATTTTCATTTGTATCTTTCTTTGGCCGAAGATTGGTGGAGGAGGGCTTATTTGCATTTGTGCAAATAAACTTTTGTGGAGGGGGTCTTTGCCTTTTCTTGTGTCATGATGGTTGCACCATCCCTTGACCATTTGAGTTCTTCTTCTTTCATGATGGCTTGACTTTTGAAGCCATCATGGTTGTTGATGGTTGGTGGAGTGTGGGTTTGTTTTTGTGATCATGTTCCTTCATGATTTGATTTTGATTCCCTCTTGCATTATTGATCAAGCCACTCACTCCCTCATTGCCTCACTCTCATTCTCTCCACCACCATGGTCATGGCCGGCCTCATAGAGGAGAGGGGCTGTCCAAATTTTTTGGAGTGGGTATTTGGTTCATTTCATGCTCCCAAATATCCCCAAGTTCCTCCACATAATTCTTGTATCATCCCTCCACCAAAATGGCACCTCCATGAACCCCAAATGAGACACAAGTCTCTACACTACATTCTACAGTAAATCTTGGGCACGTCAACTAGCCAGCTTCGTGCCCGAGTTGCCTCGGCATTGAGGTGGGAGCCCGTAAAAGATGTAGCGATGTGGTGCACTTCCGGCTACGAGGTGGAGACAGGACATTCCGCGGGAGATCGGGACGACGACGAGAAGACCGGAGGACTTTGATCTGTCGGTATATCTCTATTCCCCTTCTTGTAGTTAGCTAGGACTAGTTAATGGTTCGATCCAGGTGTTTAGTGCGCGGTGGTGCTGGTTTGCTAGTTTGCAAAATTAAAGTTTATCACCGCTTCCGCATTTGGCCGTCGGATTGACAGCCGGGGCGCCGCCGTGCACTTACAGAAAGTGATTACAACCTTTGTAGATCCGGTCCTCCACCTCTCTAGCTCCACGATGACGTCCCTCCGCTGTCCATATCGGATCCCGGACTCTAGCATCGGCTTCATCGGAGAAATGGGCGGGCTAGGTCGTCGACTTCGATGCCGAAGATGATCTACGTCGAGGCAACACAAGATCAAGCTCCAACTTCACTAAGTCATGAAACTTGTGAAGAAAAACACCCTATACTACTTGGCAAGAGGTAGAGAATGAAGAAATAGGAAGTGGGTTCACTTTGGAATTGGATTTCTCACTCATTTTCACAAGTTGCCATTGATGGAGGCAAGCTTTCTTCATTGTTGAAGATGAAGAAGAAGAAGAAAAGAATATGATAGAATAAAAAGGATTATTATCCAAAAGGAAAATCCAACTCATTCTTATCATAATCCAACCTTGGTTAAGTGTAGAGAATGAACTTGGGTTAGTTGAATGGTTAGGGTTAAAGATGAAGACAAAATGGTCACTTAGTCAAAGCTTCATGAAGCTTCAACAACAAACAAAGAAAGCCATCATTTCTCTTTATCTTTCAAAAAGAATAATAAATAAATAAATAGTTAATAAAATCAAAACCCTAACCATTACATAACCATGGTTTAATCGCACACTTAACCAAGTTTGCATGTATCATCAAACATGATACAAACGAGTGCACAAAAGTATATCACATATACAACTTGTGTACATCAAGTGAGAAAATCCATTTAAAGTGAACCAATACTAGTTAATGTAAAGTAATATATCAAATATATAATTATACATTAAATCATTAACTCAACACTTGATTTAACGATCCGGTCATGTCGCATATAACCGACTAATATCCAATGTATCGGCTTATCGAATCAATCCTCGATTCGATAACTAGGTTATATCGCATACAACCAATCGATACATTCATCGCGAGAATAGAATACGATATCACATACACGCATTATTCTCGGTCCCGCACATATCTCATATGCGCTTTTATTTCGTTTCGCTTGAGCCAGGAAACCTCTGTGTAGGACTCTAAAGACTCGTCAATACGCCGGCAGCAGGTGATGATCATATCAAACAACCACAAGCCGCAAGCGGTCTGCTAAACGTAACGGCCACCCGGGTATTGAGCGATCAGAAGATCGACGAGCAAGCCCGCTCACACTCCTGTGAATCCAACCAGTAACACTTACCGTACAGTCCGGTCTGTTCGTCTGATATGTCGCATATCTCGCCTAGGGGTGGTAAACGTCAGACCCCAATAGCTCGATAAGTCATGCCGACGTAAGGTCCATAACAATCGTGAAACTACTGATAACTCTTACCAGTATATCACAGCAACCCTGGCCAGGAATTTCCTGTTATGGCCAGTCGAGCATAGCGCAACATCAACCCCCAATACCGGGAGAGCCAAATCCCCTCCTATTGCTCATTGCCTCCATGTGAATCGGGACTGTACCTAAAAACCACCTGTTTGCATGACTCAGTAGAGCCGTGGTAGGGTGGAAATCAAAGCACAGTGGGAGACACACAAAACTCTATGACGATCTCGGGTCAACAGACTAAGCTGTACCAGTGTCACCAGAGAACTGCCATCTGACGTGAGGTATAATACCATCTGGGAGTTCTCGGCGAGTCCGTTCAGTGTACCCAGTCTCCACTGAGCACCCGTATACCATCTCTGATGTCAAACACCAATGGATATGGGATCATCCATCGCCCATCGCATGGGTCGAGAAGATATACGCTAGTCTACTCTGGAATATCGATGCCCCGTCTCGATATTCCCACGACTAGGAACATTGAAGGATGTACTCATGGACTACCCAGGCCCCACTAGTATGATCTACATCATAGTCCTGGAAGTCGAGTACACATCCTAAAGGCTTTATCAACATGTAACAGAGAGGCAGAAATTATACATGTTAAGATAAAGAGCAACCAGATAGCGTACTATCATGTCGAGCAAGAAAGTCCTACCTATATATGTCCCAGCATCCACTACAATATACATCCAATGTACAGTAATGGCCTCTAGGGCATACATATAACTAAGAGCTTCACGAGGCGAAAGAACGTCCTTGCTTGAAGTCTTCGAGGCCGAAGATGATCTACGTCAAGGGGATGCCAACTCAAGCTTCTACTTCACTAACTTGAGAATTAGTGAAGCAAACACCCTAAACTAAAGTGCTAGTCTAGTAGAGGATGGAGAAATAGGAAGTGGGTTCTCTTTAGAATTTTGTTTCTCACAATCTATCTCACTTTGGATCAAACCCTAGCAATCTTTTCTTTTGAACTGAAGAAAGAAGAGGATGAACAAAAGAAAAGAGATGAGGATAATGATCAAGTGTCAAAGCTAACCATGGTGAGTGAGTATCATATACTAACTCTTGTAGAGACATAACCATAGCTAAGTGTGATGGTTAGGTTAAAATCCAAAGTAAAAACAAATTTAGTGGACTTTAGTCAATGCATCCACAAGCTTCCACAAGCTTCATGCATTTTCTAATTTTCCACTAATTTTGTAATTACTTTTAAACTTTAAATCCAACATAACAAATAGGATGGTGTATGTCTCATACACTCATGGATGTTGTATCACCAACCATGATACAAAAAGAAAACACATTTTAATATATAACACATATATATTAAAGTTGTGCTTATGTGAGAAAAATCCTAAAGTGAACATGTGTTAGTTAATGTAAACTAGTATATCAAATATACAATTATACAATAAATTATTAAATCAACAATTGACTTAATAATCCGGTCATATCACATCTAACCGACTAACATCCAATACATCGACTTATCTAATCAACACTTGATTTGATAACTCGGCTATATCATATATAACCGACCGATACAAAAAGTAGCGAGAATAGAATACGGTATCACATACACGCATTATTCTCGGTCCCGCACATATCACATATGCGCTTCTATTTTGTTTTGCCTGAGCTAGTAAAACCTCTGTGTAGGACTCTAAATACTCGTCAATACGCCGGCGGTAGGTGATGATCACATCAAGAACCCACAAGCCGTCAGCGGTACTAGCTGGACGTAACGGCTACCCGGGTATTGAGCGATCAGAAGTTCAGCAAGCAAGCCCGCTCCAACTCCTGTAAAAGCCTGCCAGTAACACTTCCAGTACAGCTCGGTCTCCTCGTCTGATATGTCGCATATCAAGTGTAGGGGTGGTAAACGTCAGACCCCAATAACCGATAAGTCATGCTGATATGAGGCTCATAACGGGTCGAGAAACTACTGGTAACACTTAACAGTAAATTTCTAATCAGCCCTGGCCAGGGACTTCCCTGTTACGGCCAATCGAGCACAGGGCAACATCAACCCCCAATACCGGGAGAGACGAAACCCCTCCTATCGTTCATTGCCTCCATGTGACTCGGGACTGTACCCAAAAACCACCGTTTTGCACGCCCTCATGGACGTGGTAAGGTGGAAATCAAAGCACAGTGGGAATCATACAAGACTCTATGACGATCTCGGGTCTACAGACTAACCTGCACAAGTGTCACCAGAGAATTGCCATCTGACGTGGGGTATAATACCATCTGGGAGTTCTCGGCGAGTCCTTCCAGTGTACCCAGTCTCCACTGAGCACCCGTATACCATCTCTGATGTCAAACACCAATGGATATGGGATCATCCATCGCTCATCTCATGGGTCGAGAAGCGTATACGCTAGTCTACACCGGTATATCGATGCCCCGTCTCGATACACCCACGACTAGGGACCTTGAAGGATGTACTTATGGACTACTATGTCCCCACTAGTATGATCCGTATCATAGTCCAGGTAGTCAAGTACACATCCTAAGGGCTTTACCAACATGTAACTATAAGACAATATAAAGAGACAAGTACACATGTTAAGATAAAGAGCAACGAGATAGCATACTATCATATCGAGCAAGAAAGTCCTCTCTATATATGTCCAAGCATCCAATATAATAAACATCATCTGTACAATACTGGCCTCTAGGGCATACATACAACTAACAATCTCCCACTTGCACTAGGGCCAGCTGCTGTAGTATCGCATACCGAGCATCCCGAAGAGTCTCTCAAACTGTATCTCGGGAATGGCCTTCGTGAGTGGATCCGCTGTGTTGTTCTTCGTGTCAACCCTCCTGACCTCGATCTCCCGGCGATCAACTATCTCCCGGATCAGGTGATACTGCCTCAGAATATGCCTGGATCGCTGATGGGACCTGGGTTCCTTGGCCAAAGCCACCGCTGCATTGTTATTGCAATACAAAGGAATTGGATGCTCAATGGATGGAACCACTCCAAGTTCAGTATTGAATTTCTTGATCCAGACAGCCTCTTTGGCAGCATCATTGGCAGCGATGTATTCAGCCTCCATCGTCGAGTCTGCCACGGTTTCTTGCTTGGAACTCTTCCAGCTAACCGCCCCTCTGTAGAGGGTAAAGACAAATCCCGAGTGCGACTTAGAGTCATCCTTATCACTCTGGAAGCTCGAATCGGTAAAGGACTCTACTTGGAGTTCTCCGTTGCCATACACCAAGAGCATCGCCTTAGTCCTTCGCAAGTACTTGAGAATGCTCTTCACAGCTGTCCAGTGACTCTCTCCAGGATCAGCTTGATACCTACTCACTACACTTAGTGAGTATGCTACATCGGGTCTGGTACATAGCATCGCGTACATGATAGAGCCTACAACCGAAGCATAGGGTATCCCTTGCATGCGAGCTCTCTCCAAATCAGTCTTGAGAGACATTTCTTTGGAGAGAGTGAGCCCTGAGATCGTAGGTAAAAACCCACGTTTGGACTCTTCCATACTAAACCTCTTTAGTATGGTGTCAATGTACCTGGATTGGGACAATCCCAATATCCTTTTTGATCTATCTCTATAGATCATAATTCCCAATATGCAGGAGGCATCACCAAGATCTTTCATTGAGAATCTTTGTGATAAGAAGAGCTTGACCGATTGCAGCATAGGAATGTCATTTCCTATCAAGAGTATGTCGTCCACGTATAATACGAGGAAGACAACCTTACTCTCTGCCACCTTCTTGTAGATACAAGGTTCATCTACGTTTTTGACGAAATCAAACTCTTTGATAACGACGTCAAAGAAGATGTTCCAACTCCGTGATGCTTGCTTTAATCCATAAATGGATTTAAGCAGCTTGCACACCTTCCCGCTGCTCCCACTATCTACGAAGCCCTCTGGCTGAGTCATGTACACGCACTCTTCTAAATCACCGTTTAGAAAGGCGGTCTTAACATCCATTTGCCAGATTTCGTAGTCATGATATGCAGCGATGGCAAGCATGATCCGGATGGATTTAAGCATAGCCAATAGAGAAAAGGTTTCGTCATAGTCCACACCTGGTCTTTGACGAAAACCCTTCTTTAGAAATTCCCGATATATATTTTTGCCCCATGCTCTTATGACCTTGGCGTTGGTCAAAATATCATAAGTCACATGTCAAGTTCTACCTATCATTATCTTGTTAATTTGAACCCATCCGTACATATCCTTGACGTTGGCCAAAATGATCATACGACTGTCCCAAACTAACTCATCTATCTATGCAACAAATGAATACCCAGCAGCTACCAAACACTATGCCTTGGCGTTGGTCAAAATACATAGCTTGAATACTACTGAATACCCAGATGAAATGACGGAGGGCTACGAATGGTTTTGGCGAAACCGTGAACGTAGTGAACTTGATATAACCGAAGGAACCTGATAGCTTTTAAAAGGAGTGGTTAAAGCTCCGCATTTAAAAATATATGTTTTTAAAATTAACCGAGTGGTTTCTTTTAAATTGTTCCAACGATTAAACTTTTGGTTTATTTTCTTTGCATTATAAATAATGCGTCCCATCATTAACCAATCATTGCAGAAAACAACGAAAATACAACGTCCTCTTATGCCATCCGCATTCGCCACGGGGTCCCGTCATCACCCGTTAGGTTACTTAACTAACGACAGAGCGGGGGCTGGGCTAGCGCGGGTGTAAAACATAAGTGACGTCTAAATAGCTATCATATATAGATATTGTACATTCGTCAGACGCAATAATAGGCATTCCAGATCACAGATGAACTTTATTGGATTTGCAAGTAATCCGTGTTTGTTTTGAGCCTGCAACAAAAGACGGATTACACAGTTGTGATGAATAGCCATTACCGCACCCAAGACCCCAACGGGTACGGCAAACTACCCGCCCGGCAGTTTGTGCACCCCACCTTGGGTCTGTCCTAGGAGCAAAAACAGTAAAATGAAATAATACAACGGTGGCTACAACCGCAACCTGGATTGCCCCGCAAAATAATATTACAACAAATTACATTTACATCAAATGAATTAAATAATAACCCATCACATAACCCCGGCTATACATCACAACAGTCCAACACAGTTCATATCCACAAATAGTAAAAACCATTACAGAAATGTACAACCCCTTGCTAACCGACATACTAGCAGTTAGGAGAGGTTTACGAACACATTATACAAACACAGATATAATCCAACAAGCAAATACTGTACAATTTCGATCGATTAAACACTTTTAATTTTGCTCCAATACTTCTCTGTAAATCTGAAACCTGAGCAAAAATAAAAACTTCTAGAAAATACCAAATATCACAGAGAAGCAACACAGGAAATTTGGGTTCCTGAATCGCCAACTCGGCGGCGGAAGCGCGGCGGATCGGTGCGATCCGCCGCGGTTCCGCGGCTCTTTAGGCGATTCAGGGGCCCAAATTTCTTGGGTGTTCTTATACTGTCTTTTTAAGCTTTCTGAACCTCCCTGAAAAATTTTAGGACTTCATTTAAAATTCGACAGAAACTTGTGATTTCGGGGTTTTCCGGATTCGTTTTTTTCCGTTCGAAATTCATACAAATTTGCAAGTAAGTTATTTATTGTTTAGCGAGGCTCTGATACCACTGTAAGTCGATGTACAACACCCCACGACTTGCGGGGAGGCGGAAATATGAAAAACGATCTTATTTATATGCTAAACATCGACTAATCGCATGAATCGAAGCTAAACGATAACTAACAAGAAACATAGAAGTTCTATACTACTATGTTTAGGGATTATACCTAACGAATCGTGTCCTTCGTCTTTGCGAACTCCACCTCCTCCTCGGCCTTCTCGAAGTAGTAGACGATCCACCCGAGAGCTTTACTCCAAGCTTAGCCTCTAAACTTGAGGCAACTAACTTTCTTCAAGTGCTAATCAAAGAAGCTAGGTGATATAGAGTGAGGGTTATGGTTTAATTAGTCTAACTAATCTTTGTACTCAACACATGAGAGGGGAGGATTAGGGTTTGAAGACGGAGAGCTTGAGGAGAGAGAAGGTGAAGATAATAATGAAGTGAGAAGAATGAGTTATGATAATATATATCAAGCATTTCTTTTATCAAGAAAAGAAAAGAAATGAATTTAACAACCATGCTTGATAATATCTAGTGATGATTCACATCCATGAGTCATTAAGCATTTATGATGCATTAATGACATGGATGAATCATCCATATGACTCACTAATCACATTCATTGTATATGCCACCTAAACCTCCTTAGTCACCATCTTCTAGAAGCTTCTCGCGCAATTACGAGAACGCCCCTCCTTTCCGCAAAAATACGGAAAAACTTTAGACTGTATAAATCCAATAACCGGATACCAGTAACTGGCTTAAACCAAAGCCGACTGGTAAAAACTGTCCGAAAGTCGTACGTGCGTAAACACACGTATGCGTCCGAACCCTTGTCGTAAAACCATACGACCTCTATATCGTTTCGCCCGGAGTAGGGAAACTCTCTGTGTGGGACTCTAGAGACTCGACTACTACGCTGGCAGTGGGTTTAACCACAGACCGCAAGCGGCACTAGCTGTACGTAACGGTCCCCAGGTAGATGTCGATAAGAAGGCCGATGAGGAAACCCATCCGAACTCCTACTGAGTCTGATGTGACAATCTCCGTACAGTCCGGTCCGTTCGTCTAAGACTATCGCATATCGGGCCTAGGGGGCGGCAAGCGTCAGTCCCCTAATAGCGGTATAAGTCGTGTCGGAGGGAAGCCCATTACACCCTGAGAAACTACTGGAACCTACCAGCAAATCTCGCTTGCCCTGGCCAGGGACTTTGCGTAATGGCTCTCTGACACAGCGCGATATCAACCCCCAATACCGGGAGAGACGAATCCTGTCTAACCGCCACTGCCTCCAAGTGCTCGGGACTGCACCCAACTGCTACCTGTTTGCACGACTCCTTTGAGCCGTGGTAGGGTAGCAATCTAAGAACAGTGGGACACACTCGAGGCGAAGCAGCAGTGTCAAGTCTGCGGACTATGCTGTACTCATGTCACCTGGGAACTGTTCACTGACGACTGGTATAAAACCAACCAACAGTTCCCTGTGAGTCCTGTCCGGTGTACCCGTAACCTAACGAGCACCTGCATACTATCTCCAGTACGACGTACTGATGGCTGTGGGACAGACCATCTCCCCAACTGGGACGAGAAGCGTACACACTAGTCTACTCCGGAGTATCGATGCCCTGTCTCGATAATCCAACGACTAGGGACCTGAATAAGGATGTGCTTGTAGACTACCCAGCCCCCACTAGTGTGACTGCCATCACAACGCTGGTAGTCAAGCAAGATCCTAAGAGCTCTATCAATACGTATACTCACATATTAAGATAGAAAAAACCAAGTGGCATACTACCATGTTTAGCAAGACTGTTATATACATGTGAATATCCCAAGCTTCCATTAAGTAATATACAAACTAGTATGATACAATAATGGCCCCTAGGGCATATACACTAACAACTTGAGCAATGAATTCCTGAACTTCCTAAAAGAGAATGGGATTCTCTCTCAGATGACTCTTCCATATACACCACAGCACAACGGTGAATCAGAACGGAGGAACCGCACCCTATTAGATATGGTGCGCTCTATGATGAGCACAGCTGAGTTACCTATTTCCTTCTGGGGATATGCGCTGGAGACAGCAGCATACCTATTGAATCAAGTTCCAACTAAATCTGTACCTACCACACCATATGAGATATGGAGTGGGAAGAGACCATGTCTTAAACGAGTTAAGATATGGGGTTGTCTGGCCTATGTCAAAAGGCAAAATCCAGACAAACTCGAGGCACGGTCAGTTCTATGTAAGTTTGTGGGATATCCTAAACATTCAAATGGATATTTTTTCTACCACAGTGAACAACAAAAAGTTTTTATTGCTCAACATGCCACCTTTTTAGAAAAGGAATTTCTTGCAAAAGAAATTAGTGGCTCTGAGGTAGTACTGGAAGAAGTTCCAGAAACACAAACTATAACTGAAGATTTAGTGGAACCAAAAGATTCGGTAGTACCCGATGAACCCCAGCCTCTCCGCCGATCTAGTAGGGTTTCTCGTCCACCTGAGAGATACTACGGTTTTCTCAATGATGGTGGAAGCGAGGATTGCATCATGGAAGATGATGACCCGACTAGTTTCGAGCAGGCCATCACGAGTGGTGACTCTGTGAAATGGCTGGATGCAATGCGGTCCGAGATGGAATCCATGTACACCAACAAAGTATGGACTTTGGAAGTTGCTCCTGAAGGGGTAAAACCCATTGGGAGCAAGTGGATCTTCAAGAAGAAACTTGGTGTAGATGGGAAAGTGGAGACTTTCAAAGCTAGACTTGTTGCAAAGGGTTTTCGTCAAAGACTAGGTGTGGACTATGACGAAACCTTTTCTCCAGTGGCTATGCTTAAATCCATCCGGATCATGCTTTCCATCGCTGCATATCATGACTACAAAATCTGGCAAATGGATGTTAAGACCGCCTTTTTAAACGGTGATTTAGAAGAGTGCGTGTACATAACTCAGCCAGAGGGCTTCGTAGATAGTGGGAGCAGCGGGAAGGTGTGCAAGCTGCTTAAATCCATTTATGGATTAAAGCAAGCATCGAGGAGTTGGAACATCTGCTTTGACGTCGTTATCAAAGAGTTTGATTTCGTCAAAAACCCAGATGAACCTTGTATCTACAAGAAGGTAGCAGAGAGTAAGGTTGTCTTCCTCGTATTGTACGTAGACGACATACTCTTGATAGGAAATGATATTCCTATGCTGCAATCGGTCAAGCTCTTCTTATCACAAAGATTCTCGATGAAAGATCTTGGTGATGCCTCCTGCATATTGGGAATTAGGATCTATAGAGATAGATCCAAACGGATATTGGGATTGTCCCAATCCAGGTACATCGACACCATACTAAAGAGGTTTAATATGGAAGAATCCAAGCGTGGGAACTTGCCCACGATCTCTGGAGTCACTCTCTCCAAAGAGATGTCTCCCAAGACTAATTTGGAGAGAGCTCGCATGCAAGGGATACCCTATGCTTCGGCTATAGGCTCTATCATGTACGCGATGCTATGTACCAGACCCGATGTTGCATACTCACTAAGTATAGTGAGCAGGTATCAAGCTGATCCTGGAGAGAGTCACTGGACAGCTGTGAAGAGCATTCTCAAGTACTTACGAGGGCTAAAGAGATGCTCTTGGTGTATGGTAACGCAGAACTCCAAGTGGAGTCCTTTACCGATTCGAGCTTCCAGAGTGATAAGGACGACTCTAAGTCGCAGTCGGGCTTTGTCTTTACCCTTTACGGAGGGGCGGTTAGCTGGAAGAGTTCCAAGCAGGAAACCGTGGCAGACTCGACGATGGAGGTTGAATACATCGCTGCCAACGATGCTGCCAAAGAGGTTGGCTGGATCAAGAAGTTCATTACTGAACTTGGAGTGGTTCCATCCATTGAGCATCCAATACCTTTGTATTGCGATAACAATGGAGCGGTGGTTTGGCCAAGGAACCTAGGTCCCATCAGCGATCCAGGCATATTCTGAGGCGGTATCACCTGATCCGGGAGATAGTTGATCGCCGGGAGATCGAGGTCAGGAGGGTTGACACGAAGAATAACACGGCGGATCCACTCACGAAGGCCATTCCCCAGATACAGTTTGAGAGACTCTTCGGGATGCTCGGTATGCGATGCTACAGCAGCTGGCCCTAGTGCAAGTGGGAGATTGTTAGTTGTATGTATGCCCTAGAGGCCAGTATTGTACAGATGATGTATATTATATTGGATGCTTGGACATATATAGAGATGACTTTCTTGCTCGATATGATAGTATGCTATCTGGTTGCTCTTTATCTTAACATGTACACTTGTCTCTTTAAACTGTCTTATAGTTACATGTTGGTAAAGCCCTTAGGATGTGTACTTGACTACCTGGACTATGATGCAGATCATACTAGTGGGGACATGGTAGTCCATAGGTACATCCTTCAAGGTCCCTAGTCATGGGTGTATCGAGACGGGGCATCGATATACCAGTGTAGACTAGCGTATACGCTTTTCGACCCATGAGATGGGCGATGGATGATCCCATATCCATTGGTGTTTGACATCAGAGATGGTATACGGGTGCTCAGTGGAGATTGGGTACACTGGACGGACTCACCGAGAACTCCCAGATGGTATTATACCTTACGTCAGATGGCAGTTCTCAGGTGACACTTGTGCAGGTTAGTCTGTAGACCCGAGATCGTCATAGAGTCTTGTGTGATTCCCACTGTGCTTTGATCTCCACCTTACCACGTCCATGAGGGCGTGCAAAACGGTGGTCTTTGGGCACAGTCCCGAGTCACATGGAGGCAATGAGCGATAGGAGGGGTTTCGTCTCTCCCGGTATTGGGGGTTGATGTTGCGCTGTGCTCGATTGGCCGTAACAGGGAATTCCCTGGCCAGGGCTGATCAGAGATTTGCTAGTAAGTGTTACCAGTAGTTTCTCGACCCGTTATGAGCCTCACATCGACATGACTTATCGGTTATTGGGGTCTGACGTTTACCACCCCTAGACTTGATATGCGACATATCAGACGAACAGACCGGACTGTACGGTAAGTGTTACGGGTTGGATTCACAGGAGTGTGAGCGGGCTAGCTCGTCGATCTTCTGATCGTTCAATACCCGGATGGCCGTTACGTTTAGCAGACCGCTTGCGGCTTGTGGGTGATTGATATGATCATCATCTGCTGCCGGCGTATTGACGAGTCTTTAGAGTCCTACACAGAGGTTTCCTGGCTCAAGCGAAACGAAATAGGAGCGCATATGAAATATGTGCAGGACCGAGAATAATGCGTGTATGTGATACCGTATTTCATTCTCGCGATGGATGTATCGATTGGTTATATTCGATATAACCTAGATATCGAATCAAGGATTGATTCGATAAGCTGATACATAGGATACTGGTCGGTTATATGCGATATGACCGGATCGTTAAATCAAGTGTTGATTTAATGATTTAATATATAATTATACATTTGATATATTACTTTGCATTAGCTAGTATTAGTTCACTTTAAATGGATTTTCTCACTTGATGTGCAAGTTGTATATGTGATATACTTTTGTGCACATGTTTGTATCATGTTTGATGATGCTTGCTCTTTTGGTTAAGTGTATAGAATTAAACCATGGTTAAGTTGATGATTAGGGTTTTGCTTTTTCATTTATTTATTTATTTTTTTATTTATTTATTTGGAAAAGATAAAGATGAGTATGGTGGCTTTCTTTGTTTCTTATTGAAGCTTCATGAAGCTTTGACTTAGTCACCATTCTTGTCTCATGCTTAACCCTAACCATTTGAACTGACCCTAGTTAATTCTCTACACTTAACTATGGTTAAGATTATGATAAGTCTTCAATTTCTTTTTCATTTTATAACACTTATCATATTCTTTCTTCTTCTTCATCATCTTCTTCTTCAAGAAAAGCTTAAGTCCATCAATGGCAACAAGAGCAAAAGTGAGAGAAATCTAATTCTAAAGTGAACCCACCTCCTATTTCTTCACCCTCTACCTCTTGCCAAGTAGTATAGGGTGTTTTCTTCACAAGTTTCACAACTTGGTGAAGTTGGAGCTTGATCTTGTGTAACCTCGACGTAGATCATCTTCGGCACGAAGCCGACGACCTAGCCCGCCCATTTCTCCGATGAAGCCGACGATTGAGTTCGGGATTCAAGATGGACAGCGAGAGGACGCCTACGTGGAGCTAAGGAAGTGGAGAAACGGATCTACAAAGGTTGTAGCCTCTCTACTTTAGTTAAGTCGTTAACTAGTTTCGTTTTTCGCCTAAAATTCTAGTTAACGATCCGTATTAGGGTTTCTCGGCACCCATAAAATTTGAAATTGGCATGGTTGATGCCTTGTGAGACTTCATTAGCGTGCCTAGGAACCCTACAACAGATATGAGAATGAAACCTGGTAAATACATACCCTGGAGTAAGTATCTAATCGGGAAATCAGTTTTCCTTTAACAATGTACCGAAACATGAAAATGTCTCGTAGGGGTATCCTGGTATTCTTTGTAATGCCTCTTCCATAATACAATTCATGAATTTAACCGTATATTTCCTTTGCCATCTCTCCAAATCCCTTTATTTGTCTTTATTCATTATCTTTTGTACACCATCGTTAGGCTAAGTGGTTTTCTTCCTTTCCCTACCGTTCGGCACCAGCCTATGGTTTGCAAGAAGACTATCTAGTAAGCATAACAGGTGTACCCTCCTAATCCTAGGAGTACTCGCAACTTGAGAGAAGGTGATGATAAAAGATAACTGAATAATACCTTATTCTATTTCTCCCGAACTGGGGAAAAAGCAAAGGTGAAATAGGAGTGGCGATGAAGTACACGGTTTGGTCGTGAATGATAACAGTCGCAATTTACTTTGCCCTCTTTCTAATCCCTTTATTTTGTCTTTAGTTATTACCTTCTGTACACCCTGCTTAGGCTAATTGGTTTTCTTCATTCCCTACCTTTCGGCACCTGCCTATAGTTTGGAAGAAGACTATCCAATAAGCGTAATAGGTGTACTCTCCTAAACTACGGAGCCCTCGCAACCTGAGAGAAAGTGATAATAAAAGACAACTGAATAAACCAATTCTATTTCTCCTGAACCTGGATCCATCCTCGAAGAAGTCTCTTCGAGTTCGTATATAACCATACGATGGATCTATCCAATGGAAGTGGATGTCCGTAGTAATACGGGGTGTTCTGAGAAATACAAAGGGTAAAAGAAGGAGCGGCAATGACTTATGCAACTCAGACAATCCAAAACCCAGTATTATAAGAAGGTTCAGTCAACTTGGTCACTGAGTCATAGTCTAGGGTCGGTCAAAATTCGCTGCCAAAGAGAGAGAGAGAAAAGAAATACTCTTCGTGTACTCTAACCTAGATTAGAATGGTTATCACTTTATCTAATCAGGAAACCTCCCACTGTAATCTCAAATTCTCCAAACCTGAAAGAAGAATTAGTCGGGATCACCCGAAGAGTAAAACAACTCATCAGTGAGAATCGGGATCCAACTCTCATCGCATGATAACTTGATGGAAGCCACTCAAGTTATCACACTCCAGAAGGTATGCGCATGCCTGGCAAGTTTGCTGTTTGTTTGATACTCCCGATGTAAATTTTACCTCATGCTCTTATGACCTTGACTTAGGGCCAACAAATCATAAGTCACATGTCAAGTTCTTCCCGTCATTGTCCAGGTTGATTTGAATCCACCCGTACATACTCTTGACTAAGGGCCAACAAAGTAATACGACTGTCCCAAACCAACGCATTTATCTATGCAACAAATGAATACCCAGCAGCTACCAAACACTATGCCTTGACTAAGGGCCAACAAACATAGCTTGAGTACTACTGACTATCCATAAGAAATGACGGAGGGCTACGGCTGGTTTTTAGCGAAAAAACCTTTAACGTAATGAACTTGATCTCGTTGAAGGAACCTGAAAGCTTTTTATAAAAATATAGTGGGGAAAACCTTTGCTAAAAAGGTCACTCCCGGTGAAGGGATCTCGGCTCTTTCCTCGTGGAATGAGGTGCAGGATATTCTAACTGAATACCGCTATGCAAAGCAACTTGTAATCGACTATAGTGAAGTTATTACCGTAACGTAAACTTCTGCCCAAGGGGTCACTCCCGGTGAAGGGATCTCGGCCCTTGCCTCGTCGAATGAGGTGCATGATATTCTGACTGAATACCGCTATGCAAAACAAATGGAAACATCTTTGTAATAACACCTTTTTAAAATTTGTTCCAACAACATCAAATATAGGTTTGTTTTATCCTTGCATTGATAAGAATCAATGCAGTCCCATCAATCAATCACACCAGAAAAGAATGAAAATAAAATGTACGTATATGCCATCCGCATTCGTCACTGGGTCCCGTCATCACCCGTTAGGTTACTTAACTAACGACAGAGCTGGGGCTGGACTAGCGCGGGTGTAAAACATATACAACATCTAATAGTATATATACCAACATACAATAATCGCTCCAGGCATGATAATATGCAACATTACAGAAAAGTAATAAGCATCACAGAACAATACAGATAATCTGGGATCCCCGGGTTTCACAGAGCCGCTACTGAAACCCGACGTTCCCCTGGTCATGTGGATAGCCTGTGCAATGAAACCTAGACCCTTACGGGTGCGGCAAGTTACCCGCCAAAACCTGAAGCGAGGTAGTCCCCCACAGCATAGTGAATGGAACACCCGGCACTTCACGGAATCAGGTAAATTGAGCACCCCTCCTTGGGTCAACCTGTACCCCTACGAGTGCGGCGAATAGTCTACCAATTCTAGAGTGAGGTCCCTCTGCCTCTCAAAGCTATGAGATACGGACCCGTTGCCCTCCAGAACCCGGCTATCCGTGCACTCCTTCGTGGGATAAACCTAGTACAGAAATAAAAATATGTACAACGGATACATCGACCTCAACCCGGTCGTGCCCCAAAAGAATATTATACAAACAGGCAGTGACGACAGTCCATATGTTGGACGCTTGCCCCGCAATATCAAATGTACAAATAAATCCAAACTGCACTATCATTCCACCTTGCTATCCACCACAACAAATCCGCAATATCACAGCACAACACAAAACATCAACGCGAATGTCACGTTCGCAAACCCGTCTAAAAGAACTATAGCAATTAGATGCGGTTTACCGATCAAATGACATTCCCGGTCGGAGATATAAAGTAAGTACTGCATACTAACAAGTTTAAAATTTCGATCGACAAAATTTCCCGAAGTGGGCCCCACGTACATCTGCTGTACAGTAACAAAAACTGGGCCTAAATGAACAGTACCAAAAACCACAATTTCCCAGGGAAAGCCTACTGGAGAATTTTGATGCACTGTTCCCAAAGTACTGCCGCGGTTCCGCGGTCAAACCCTAGGTTTGACCGCGGATCCGCAGCAATCGCGTGGGATCACGTGCTCAAAATTTTCCCATTTGCTTAAAAAAACCCTGCTTTGCTTTCTGTGATATATAAAATAATTTTTAGACACAGTTTAAAATCGACAGAAACTCAGAACTTGAAAAATTGCGATTTTTGAAAATCCGTTCGATCAATGTTTTAAACGCGTTAGCACAAGTTAGTATAGCTTAATGGTGAGGCTCTGATACCACTGTAAGTCCACGGTAGCGCCCCGGCCGTCTAACAGACGCCAAATGCGGAACAAAAACTTTTTACAACTGGCGCTATCGCGTACTATAACCTGGATCTGCCATTAAAGCTAAACTAACAAATAACAAAGTGGGTAGAAATGTTATACCGAATGATCCGAGTCTTTCGGTCTTCAACCATCATCCCACGCTTCGTTGCGGCTGCTCCGATCTCCAGAATCTCCAGTCTTCTCGTTCAGGTGGCACCACGTCGACGGATCTTTAAACGGGCTCCCGCCATTGAACCGAGGCAACTCGGTTGTCAAGTTTGCTAAAAGAGACGGCCAAGATGATGTAGAGAATGAGTAGAACACTTTGTCTCGTTACGTCCAAGGCTATGGACGAACGGTTAATGAAGTTGCCTTTTGGATCGGGTGGAAATATGAAATGAGTATGCTTAATTTCCATGAACTAAATAACTATATCTTTTTTCTAACAACCATGAACCTCCACCAAAAGAATGGCCGGCCAAATATATAGAAGGAGGGAGACGAGTGTAGAAGCAAGTGGTGATCATTAGAAAAGCTTCTCACAAATGATCAAGAGGAAATATCTAAGCAAGAACAAAAAACATTAATGAAAAGGTGACTCACTAATTACACCTCATCATCTAATTAATGCAAGATGGTGACTCACTAATCTAGTCACCAAAACAAGAAGCTTCCACTAATGACTCACCTCATGACTCACCCTCAAGAAGAAAAGATAAATCCACATTTAACCGAATGCTAAATACGGTTGATAGAAAACTGGAAACTGGCAACTTCCAAAAGTGATCCTGAAACGAATTTCAGGATAACCCCGTATCAGTATAAACATACCCGCATTTGTATTACGACCGAATACAAATGTAACTGAGACAAAGATATTATTTCTACACAGTATAATACTCGGATCTGGCTTAAACCAAAGCCGACCAGTATTATCTGCCCGAAATATGACAAGTGCGAAAACGGACGTGCATTTTCCGAACCCTGCCATAAAACCATACGGCCTCTACAACGTTTCGCCCGAACTTGGGAAAGTGTCTGTGGGGGACTCTAATGACTTATCAATACACTGGCACTGGGTATAACCTCTAGCACGTCAGAGGTACAAGCTGTACGTAACGGTTTGCTTATGTATTGATTGGAAGGGAAGCTGACGAGCGAACTCATCCATAAACCCTACTGAGCCTAATAGTGACAATATACATGCAGTCCGGTCCGTTCGTCTATGAGTATTGCATATCTGCCTAGGGGGCTGGTAACGTCAGACCCCCATTAGCGGTATAAGTCGTGTCAGAGAGTGGCCCAGAACACCCTGAGATACTACTGGAGTACCTACCAGTAAATCTCCTGCCTCGGCCGAGGGCTTTGTGTAATGGCTCTCCTAGACACAGCGCGATCTCACCCCCAATACCGGGAGAGACGAATCCCCTGCCGATCCGCTCACTTGCCTTCATGTGGCTCGGGACTGTACCTAACTAAAACCTGTTTGTACAACTCCTTTGAGCGTGGTAGGGTAGTAATCTAAGCACAGTGGGAACTCACACGAGACAAATGACGATCTCAGGTCGTGAACTAACCTGTACACATGTCACCAGGGAACTGCTATCTGACGATATGTATAATACCAACTAGCAGGTTCCCGGCGAGTCTTGTCCGGTGTACTCATAACCTAATGAGCACCTGTATACATCTTAGGTGAACCTACTGACACCAATGTCTTGTGAGACCGGCCATCGCCCCTTGTCGGGGTCTCGACTGTATACACTATTCTACTCTGGAGTATCGATGCCCTATCTCGAAACTCCCACGACTAGGGACACTTTAAGGATGTGCTTACAGACCTCGGCTCCCACGTATATGATCGCTATCATACTGCTGGTAGTCAAGCAAGAATCCTATGGGCTCTATCAATATGCAATAGCGAACTAAAGCATGTATACGAAAATAAAGATAAACCAGATAGCATACTATCATCTCGAGCAAGACTGTCATATCGGTATAGGTCCTGCCTCAATCATTGCAATCACGTACCTGCAATCCAATAATTGACTTTGAGGGCACTATCTCCAACAATAGTAATGTCAAGTCATCGGACTATCCTATTCTAATGTCACCAGAGAATTGCTATCCGACGATAGGTATAATACCAACCAGCAGTTCCCAGCGAGTCCGTCCAGTGTAACTCATAACCTAATGAGCACCTTGTAGGGTTCCCCAGTGCCCACGGTGCAGCGGAAGCACGAATGGCGAACAAAAATTTCAAGCAAACACGAAAGAACCCCAAACCTAGAATCGATCCAAACGCCTAAACTAGCAAACGAAGCATACAAAGATACGGAATACTACCTTTGACGTGTGTCCACCCAATCGTGGAAGACCCCTCCAAGCTCCGTGTATGCTGTCCGGATCGTGCTTGAGTGGTGACCTCCCTTGCCGAAGAAGATCCACCTGAGGGAAACCGATCCAAGCTCCGGCTTCACCTAGTAAAGCGACCGAAAAGAGAGTGGGGATGTAGGAATATTCTCACTATCTTTTTCTCTCTTTTCTAAGCTCAAGTGAGCTACCTTGAAGAAGGACGAGGAGGTGAAGAAGAAGAAGCCATGAAAAATGGCTAAGTCTTTTGTGTAGGAAAAAAACTAGCAAGCATAGAAAAGAATTGGCTTGATTTTTGCAACCATGCCACAATAGTAAATCCAAATAATTATACAATATAATAACCAAGGCCATCCCTCTCTGCCATGCTTTTTAACACCACATTCTCCACCCCATTCTTGATTTTCTTTTAAAGGAAAATCAAGAAATGAAGTGTCCATCTTCTAGAACAAATCCCGTATAAATACGGAATACAACCCGGTATAAGTATCGAAATACATATACGCGTATTCGTACAAAAAATATGAATAGCCAAGAAAGTAAATGAATAGTGAACAATAATACTAGAATATACATATTAAAAATATATATAAATTATTAAATCAAAACCTGATTTAATAATCCAGCTTAATACTAAGCCGCTAGTATTATCAACCATCCGATTAAATTCCGTATAGCCTGTACACGTATTTAATTGGACACCATGTATGTACCAACATACGTCATCTACATCATATCGCCTGAACCGGGAAAACCCTCTGTGCGGGACTCTAAAGACTCGACAATATGCTAGCAATGATTTACTGGATAAATCCAAAAACCATAAGCACGTCAGCGGCACTAGCTGTACATAACGGCTGCCCAGGTATCTGTCGAAAGGGTGGTCGACAATCAAGTCCGTCCGTACCCTACTGAGCCTGAATATGACAATCTCCGTACAGTCCGGTCTCTTCATCTGAGAGTATCGTAAACCGGGTTTAGAGGGTGGAAACGTCAGATCCTTAATAACCCGATAAGTCATGTCGGAGTCAAGCTCATCACCAACCGAGAAACTTCTGAACTCATATCAGTAAATCTCAACTACCGTGTTCACGGATTTGAGGTGATAGCCTACCGAACATAGCACGACATCGACTCCTAATACTAGGAGAGACGAATCCCCGACAATCGCTCACTGTCTCCATGTGGCTCGAGACCATACCCAACTAAAACTTGTTTGCACGACTCTTTCAAGCCGTGGTAGGGTAATAATCAAAGTACAGTGGGAACTCACACGAGACAAATGACAATCTCAAGTTAAAAGACTAACTTGTACTATGCCACTCGAGAACTTCCATCTGACGATAGATATAATACCATCTAGAAATTCTCGGCGAGTCCGTCCAGTGTACTCACCTCCAGTGAGCACCTGTATACTATCTTAGGTGACATAACACCAATGGCTTGTGAGATCAGCCACCGCCCCTCGTCGGGGTTTCGAAACGTATACACTAGTCTACTCCGGAATATCAATGCTCAGTCTCGATACTCCCATGCCTAGGGACATTTAAGGATGTGTTTATAGACTACCCAGCTCTCACGTATATGATCGCCATCATAATGCTGGTAGTCAAGCAATAATCCTACGGGCTTCATCATTATGTTTTAGCGATACGTAATAACAAGTAAAACGTGTACACATTAATGATAAAGACAACCCATTTAGCATACTATCATTTCGAGTAAAATTGTTCTACCTGCATAGGTCCTCCGTCAATTATCATAATCGCGTGCCTGCAATTACAATAATTGCCTTCAGGGCACTATATCCAACACACTTATATACTATCTTTGGACCGTATACCAATGGCTGTGGGACTGGCCATCTCCCTTGACAGGGGTAAGAAACGTATACACTAGTCTACTCTAGAGTATCGATGCCCAGTCTTGATAATCCTATGGCTAGGGAAAATTTTGAGGATGTGCTTATAGACTACCCAGCCCCCATTATTGCGATTGCTATCACAACGCTGGTAGTCAAGCAAAGATTCTAAGGGCTCTATCAACATATATTAGAGATACGTAAATAGAAACATATACACAAGTTAAGATAGTTACAAACCAGATAGCATACTATCATATTGAGCAAGATTGTATATACATGTATATATCCCAAGCTTCTAAAATATAATATACAATCTTATACTATACAATGATGGCCTCTAGGGCATATATCACTAACATACAGGTGCTCACTGGGGGTGAATACACTGGACGGATTCACCGAGAACTTCTAGATGGTACTATACCTATCATCAGATAGCAGTTCCCTGGTGACATGAGTATTGTTGGATATGTATGCCCTAGAGGCCTGTATTGTATAGGATACTGGGGATATGTATATACATGACAATCTTGCTCAGTTGTATAGTATACTGTTTGAGTTGTCTTCATCTGAACATGTGTATTTTTTTCTTACTGCTTTATATTGCTTATACACATTGATAAAGTCTCGTTATAGATGTATACTATTTTGGTTTGTCTTTATCTTAATATGTGCATATGTTTTACTCGATATCACATATGGTCGTAGGTGTTGATAAAGCACGTAGGATTTTGCTTGACTACCAGCGTTACGATGGCGATCATACTTGTGGGGGCTGGGTAGTCCATAAGCACATCTTTAAATGTCCCAAGTCGTAGGAGTATCGAAACCGGGCATCGATATTCAAGAGTAGACTTTTGTAAACGTTTCTAGACCCCGATGAGGGACGGTGGTTAGTCCAATAGCCATTGGTGTGATCACCTAAGATTGTATACAGGTACTCACTAGGCGTGAGTACACTGGACGGACTCACCGAGAACTTTTAGATGGTATTATACATATCGTTAGATAGCGGTTCTCAGGTGACATGAGTACATGTTAGTCATTAGACCTAAGATCGTTATTTGTCTCATGTGAGATCCCACTGTACTTAGATCACTACCTTACCATGGCTCTACTGAAACATGTAAATAGGTTTTGGTTGGGTACAGTTCTGAGCCACATGGAGGCAGTGAGCGATTGTCAGGGATTCATCTCTCGTGGTATTGGGAGTCAATATCGCACCGTGTCCAGTTAGCTAGAACTATAAGACCTTGGCCAAGGAAGTTGAGATTTACTGATGATTAGATCAGTAGTTTCTCAGATCGGTCCTGAGCCATATCGACACGACTTATTGGGTCAGTAGGGATCTGACATTTACCATCCCCTAGACCCAGTATGCCACACTCTTAGACGAAGAGACCGGACTGTACGGCGATTGTAACGGATAGGCTCATTAGAGTTTCGGATGAGCTTGCTCATCGGCCTTCTTATCGACAGGTACATGGGTAGCCGTTACGTACATCTAGTGCCGCTGACGTGCTTGTGGTTGAACCCATTGCTAGCATACTGTCAAGTCTATAGAGTCCCACACAGAGGGTTTCCCTGGTTCAGGTGAAATGATGTATAGGCCTTATGTTTATATGTGCAGGGTTCCGATTAATTAGATGTACTATTTGTGCGGAATTTAATCGGATGGATTATAATACTAGCGGGCTTAGGAATAAGCCGGTTTGTTAAATCTGATATTGATTTAATACTAGTATTATATTAGTAATATTATTCTATCTCTAAGGTATTCATATTTTTGTACGAATACGGGTATGTAAATACAGTAGAAAGTATTTTGTATTTATACAAAATACCTTCTAGAAGATGACACCTCATTATGTATTTTTCTATTTATTAGAAATAGAAAATGAAGTGGAGGGGTGAGGTGGCTTCAAGCATGGTGAGAATCATGGATATTAGTTTTATTTATTCATTTTGGAAAACTATTCAAGCATGGTTGATATTCTTTATTGAGAAAAGAAATACTTGATATTTTCCTTAACCATTTTTCTTCCATCATTTTAGCTTTTCCATTCTCTTTCCTCTCTTAAGTTTATCATCTTCCTAAAATTCTAACCCTCTCATGAGTTGAGAAACATATAGTTTTAGAGATAGAAAAATACCACTAAACATCTCTACATCAGCTAAGCAAACTAGTTTGTTTAGTTGCTTATTTTTGAGGTGCAAGCTTGAGCCATATTCTCTTGGGTGGATCATCTAGGATCAAGAAGGCCATCAAGCAAGGTTGATCAAGAATCCCTAGGAGCACAAGAGGAAGGAGTTTTGAAGACTCGAAAGACATGTATCTTTTAGGTATAACCCCTTTTCATAGTAGATAACTCATAGTAGTTGCTAGTCTATGCTTATGGTTTGATCACTAGGGATTTAGTTGGTTGTGCTTGCTCAAGATTTAATTTTTGTGTATTATGCCCTCTACTTTCAATGTAGAGTGAGCACAACTAACCAATATGGTATCAGAGCCACTCCATAAGCCTAAACTACCTAGTTATGATGTTAGAATCGCGCCGTTTTTGACTTTTTTCTGTCCAAATCTACCGCTGTCCTAGTTTTTTGAAAATGATTTTTAAGCGTTATCTCGATGCCCGGTGCTCTCGTTTTGTAGCGGGGGCTCCGTAGGGTATTGAGGGTGACACGTAAGGTCTTTGTAACCTTCTTTATAAATCTTTTTCATCGATAGGGGTTGTTTTTCGGAGACTAAAAACTGTCGGAAAAAACTGTCCCTAAATTCAAATTGTTAGTGTTTTTCGTACCTTGCGAGCTATTTGTTTGAACAAAGAACTTGCGTGATGGTTCGGGGTTACCTTAGTGAGTTTCCGGGGTATGAGGGAGGGGAATAGCCACCCAAGACTATGACAAAGTGGTCTTGGGGGGCTAGTGAACCCGAGAGCACCATGTTGGTGCTCTAGGATTCTGTTCAGTCCCCTGAGACCACTTCGTCGTGGTCTCGAGTGGCAAGCACCCCCCTTAGCATCCTAGGCCTCTCTTGGTACATGCCTTAGTGCCCCATCGGTCACTCAGGCACATTATGAGTCATTTGGGATTCGTATGATTGCTAAAATATTGGAGTTTTGGGAGTAGAAGTGCACTAGTTTTTCATTGGCGAAAAATTTGAGTGTTAGCTTCAAGTGTTTGCGATTCTAACGTCATGTTTCCTTTACTTGCTTCTGTGATACGTTTATGTGTTGTGAACGTCTTCTAATCACTATACGTCAATTAGAAGGGGTTACACGCATCTAGTTGTTGCGATATTTATCTCTATGATGTTATGGATGGATTGTTGTGATAGATAGCCTTTTGTTCAATGTTTGTTGTACAGTTTTGAATTCATTTGTATATTCATTATTGCGAGGCAAGCGTCCTACATGTGGACTACCATTTCTGCCAGTTTGTATATTCTTTTATTGGGGCAAGGCCGGGTTGAGGTCGATGTCATCGTTTTATATATATTTCTTTTCTGTAATAGGATTACCCCGCAGAGGAGTGCTCGAATAGCCGGGTTCTAGAGGGTAACGGGCCTCCATCTTATGGCGTTGAGACCGGGTGCCTTACTTTAGAATTGGCGGGCTATTCGTTGCACTCGTAGGGGGTATAAGATTACCCATGGTAGAGTGCTCAAGTTACCAGATTTCGTGAAGTGTTGTGTGGCCCATTCACTTCGTTGATTGGGGTTGCCTCACTTCCGGGATTGGCGGGTAACTTGCCGCTATCGTAGGGATCTTGGTGTTGGATATAGGTGCCCTCAAGGCAATTATCGTAGTTGCAGAAATGCAATTACTGAATTTGAGGAGGACCTATACCAAGAACAGTATTGCTCGAGATGATAGTATGCAATCTGGTTTGTATTTATCATTCATAAGTATACGCTTTACTGTAATGTATCATTAGTACATGATGATAAAGTCCATAGGATCTTTGCTTGACTATCAGGATTATGATAGAGATCATACTAGTGGGCCCTTGGTAGTATGTAAGCACATCCTTAAAAGTCCCTAGTCGTAGGAGTATCGAGATTGGGCATCGGTACTCCAGTTTAGACTAGTGTATACATTTCATGACCCTGTACTGGGCGATGGCTGATCCCATAGCCATTGGTGTTTGACACCAATGATTGTATACAGATGCTCATTGGATGAGTTACACTGGACGGACTCGCCGAGAACTTTTAATGGTATTATACCAATCATCAGATAGCAGTTCTTTGGTGACATGAGTACAGGGTAGTCCTTAGACCCAAAATCTCCATAGTGTCTTGTGTGTGTTCCCACTATACTTAGATTACTACCCTACCATGGTTTTAAAGAGTCGTGTAAACAAGTTTTAGTTGGGTACAGTCCCGAAGCACATAAAAGAAATGAGCGGTCGAGAGAATTCATCTCTCCCGGTATAGGGAGTTGATATCGTACTGTGCACAGATGGCTATGACCATAAGACCTTAGCCAAGGCATACGAGATTTACTGAAAAGTGTTATCAGTAGTTTCTCATACGGACATGAGCATGACGCCAGCACGTCTTGTCGGGTTATTGGGAGTCTGAAGATTTCCACCTCCCAGACCCGTTATGCGACAGTCTTAGACGAAAAGACCGGACTGTACGGTGAATGGCACTGATAGTCTCTAGCAGGGTACGGACAAGCTTGGTTGTCGATCGGCTTTTCGTTCAATACTTGGGTAGCTATTTTGTATAGCTAGTACTGCTAACGTGCTTGTAGGTTAACCCGGTGGGGGATTGATCTGAAAATGTTTCAGATCAATCGGATATGATCCTGACCTACTGCCAGCGTATTGTAGAATCTTTAAAGTCCCACACAGAGGGTTTTCCCGTTCTATGAAAATGACGTGGTGTACGAACGGCAATGTGTGCGGGGTTTAATTAAACATGTGTATGTGATATTACATATATTAATTGGACAGATGATACTAGCCAGTTTACGATTGAACCGGATCATTAAATCAAGAGACGATTTAATGATATCACTTACATATGATGGTGCATATATAAACTAGTATTATTGTTTTATTCTTTTACTCTCTTTATTAATATGTCATGTACATATTATTTAAATGTATAATGGTTATACATTTATATATGTATAATGTTGTTATATATATATATATATATTTGTTTTCTTTTTTATTTCTCTTTTTACATGGCTAAGGGTGAGGTGTATGCTATGTGGCATACACTCTCATCCTTAGTGCCATGTGTAAGGAGGAGAGAAAATATGTAGTGATATGGCTAAGTGGTCGTACTACTCTTGCCATAACATAATATAATATTCTCTCTCATCCTAACTAGAGAAACGAAGGAGAAGATAAGAGAAAGAAAGAGAGTTTGAGAGTTCATCATAATTCTACATCTCTTACTCATTTTATCTAGAAAATTGAATGAGTGAGTTACTTCAATTTGATTGAAGTAGAAGCTAGAGCCGGTGGCCTTTGTGTGGATCAACTTCGACGGAGTCGATCGGGAACCAAGTGAGATCCGAAACGCCGCAGAGCCTAGCTGGAGTCCGGAATTCATCATTGGAGCAAATGAGGAAGTATCAAAGGTTGTATTTTCTCCATGTTCCATTCTTTAGTTTGCACATTTTAGTCTATGGTTGATTCTAGTGATTGGGTGATCTTGTTCGTATGGAATACTTCATTTTTACGCTTCCGCAAATATTTTTAAACACCTGTCCAGCGAGCAAGACCCCCTAACAGTGGTATCATAGCTGTCCATTGACTTTTAACTTGCTTTTCGATGGCTAATTGATTCCTATAACCATTTTTCAAAATGAATTGTTCACTGTTTTTAAAACTGTTCCAAACCAGTAACTATTTTTGCATATAACTCGCGTCCCGAAGCTCTCGGTCTTAACCGAGAGCCCCGTGGTGGTGCGGGAGTGACCCCAGGGTTGTCCTCGAGAGATTGTGTGGGCTCCTACACCCGAGACCATCACGAAATGGTCTCGGGTGTGGCGCTAGGACAGCAAGCGCGCAGCTGCGCACTTGCTGTCCCAACAGCCAACCTATGACCACAATTTCATGGCCATGGGTTGGAGCCCCTACCCACTGCCCCTCGGGGCCTCATGGGTCGTGTCGAAGGTCCCCCTCGGTGTCTCGGACAGTTTTTGGGTCGTTTGGGTTTCGATTCGTGCAAGAAATGGTAGTGTTTTGGGGCCGGGGCTGATCTTGAATTTCAGTTTTTTTAAATTCGATTTCGGCTTCATGGGTTTTGGGATTCATTGGCCATGGCTTCCGTATTGACGCGGTTAAAGTTTTTAACCTCGTTAATGTGATAACGTACTCGTTCGTGTATGTTTGGTTTCTCAATATGTCAAAGCGTGGCAATACGTCGTCTAATTGCTATAGATCAATTAGAACGAGTTACGAGCTTGACAATTATGATGATGTTTCTTCTGATATAGTGATATCTTGTTGTTTGGATTGGTTGCGGATTGTCGTGAAATGAATAGCCCCGTGCGTCCTGTGTAATGTGATGTATTTCATTTCATTCATGTTGTAAACAAATATATATTCTTTTATTCGGAGCGAGCGGTCAACATATGGCCGTCGCTACCACTTTTTGTATTATTATTTGTCGGGGCTCGATCAGGTTGAGATCGATGTCACCGTTGTATTAATACAGGTTTTAGGATTACCCCACGGAGAAGCGCATTGGCAGCTGGGTTCTAGATTGCAGCGGGTGGCCATCTCAAAGAGTTGAGACTGGGTCACTCGATTCTAGGACTGGCGGGCTGCTTGCCGCGCTTGTAGGGAGTTAGGATAGACCCGCGGAGGAGTGCTCGAGTCATCGAATTCGAGAAAATGCTGGGTGGCCCATCATGGTGTTGATGTCGGGTCGCCTCCTTTTCTCGGATTGGCGGATGACTTGCTACACTTGCATGGGTCTGCTTTTGGCTACGCACGGGCTATTCAAGCGACCGGGGAATGTCGCTGTAACACCTTAGGATATGTTTAGTGAATAATTATATTTAAATATTGGGTTTTAACAAAAAGTTTACCAAATTGTGTTTTAAATATTTTTCCTAATTTAATAAATATTTTTCCAAAATTTTCCTAGGCTTGCACACACTTGTGCATGTAAACTAGGGTTTTTAAAATAAGACTTTACCATGATTAATAGCCATGGTGGGTTAATCTTGAGGATTAAGTCTTATGGGTTTTTAAGTGGGTTTAATTAGTAGGTAGTAATTACTTTAATTTGAATTTGTGTTAGGTGTTGACTTGTGAGAGAGAGAGAGAGTGCATCATGGCTTTAAGCCATGCTTGCAATCATGAGGAGAGAGAGAGAGGAGGGTTGACAATTGGATGATAATTGTCTCCTCTCATTCTTATTTTTCTTTTCTCTCAAGTCTCACACACCCACACACTCACACAACACACCCACATACCTCTCAGCTCCAGAACCAAGCAGCAGCAACAGCAACTGAAGCACAGCAGCAGCAGCAGCAGGTATTCAGCAGCAGCAACAGCAAGCAATTCAGCAGCAGCAACTGCAGCTTCTCCCCTTCACCTCTTCATCTTCCTCCAGCTCCCTAGGGTTAAGTATGAGGTATATTTCCTAAACTTATTCCCTAGTTGCTTGGTTAGAGTAGTTTTGCATCGGTTAGTGGTTTTTAGTGTGTTTTAGTGCGATATGAGGTGTTTAGTAGGAATCTTGTGCTAGTGTGGTGTGAATTGATTTCAGTAAGTTGTTAGTGAGTTATTGAGACCATATTAACTTAGCTTAACCCCAATTGCACTAAAATACCACCAGTTTTCCAAATTGATGCAAATCCGTCGTTTTTAAGCAAAACTGAGTTTGCTGGAACTGCTTTTGACCCGATGAGTTCTGAGTGAAATTGGGAAGACTGCAGTATAATGGAGATGTGTTGATACCATAGATTTAACCCCCTAATTCATCCCTTTGGCCGCCAATTAATTCATTCTGGCCGCCAATTGCGGCCAGATGGGTAGGGTTTGGGTTGGGGTTTGGTCCTGTAGGTGTCTGCTAGTGTGTAGATTGCTGTGGTGTATATATTTTTGTAAGTTTAGTTCTGTATAGAAATCTTGGACCAAATACCTGTTTTGCCGTTTTTCTAAACCTTCGCGACACGCGTGATACGTGAGTGGGTTTGGGGTTTCTGCGTATCGTGACGCGTCGGGGTAGTTTCAGGCGCGTGATCACACGTTTTAGCGTATCGCGCACACGCACGATTGGTTCGCGACACGGGTCTCTAGTTGGACCGTAATGTCGCGTTTCTGTGAAATCGAGCTTATGTGTGATATCTGTTATGTGATTCTAGGTTCGCAGGCCAGTGAGACGGACGCTGCGAAGAAGGGCAAGCAAGTTGTTGGATACACTTAGCGCGAGACACTGTGAGTAGATTTCACATCTACGGGGATATCGCCCGCATGGCGTTATGCGTCAGGGCTGATAGGACTTTATTATTATATGTTGCATGTACCCCATAGACTGTCATCGCATATTGCATTCCCTGCTACATATATATATATATATATATATATGCTTAGAACTGATAGAACACCGCACTATTACTAACGGTTTATGTTGCACGGGCACTATTTGCATGCTACACACACCGTTAGTAATTGCTATGCCACACTCACTGTAGAGCTGCCATGATTATATTGCTGTAGTTTATCTTACATATGATTGGTGGTGATTTCCTGGAAATTGGGAGCCGCATGACATCTTTAAAAACGGAAACTACTTTTTAAAAGCGGTTTTCCCCTATTGCTCATACCATGGATTGATTTACATTGTACCTCGCATTGTATTTACTTATTGGTGTTGGATTTCATGCGATTTCTGGTTTTGAGGACCGTGGAAGTATTTAAGAAAAGATGCACTATTTTGAAAAACCCGGTACCTCGTGATATGATATTTTGGTGTGTCCACCACGCGTTTTCTCGGTGCTGAGACGTGTGCTTGAAACCCGATTCGAGGAGCGGATGATCCGTCTGCGGGTTCGTGGTGGGCCCGGTATGGTTCCCCTCAGCGAGATGATCGATGGGTTTTGCCGATTGAGCCTGGAGGCGGGCGAGTACCTACCGGTGATTGGTTGGACCTGGCATTTGTCCGGAGGATACTGACCAGAGTCGAGAGATGGATGCGGGATGATCCGTACTGCCGGGGCCGAGGGCCGGCACCGCAGACGGACCCCGTGGGCCGATCTGGACTGACGGAGCCCGATATACGAGGATTTGCGTGTCGATGCTGGACACGAGTATTTTATGATATTTTGGGTGCCGATGTTGGGCACTCGTGATTTCTTAGAGATGTACAGGATTTGAGGGCCGATGGGTGTGCCGGCGCCTGAGTGTATTTAGGATTTGGGTGCAGTCTGAGGCACCGATTATTGTTTCCATGTTGACATATCCATGTAGATGTTATTTATGTTGGAGATAGTGCCCTCAGAGTCAATTATTAGGTCACAGGTACGTGATTGTAATGATTGAGGGAGGACCTATCCCGATAGGACAGTCTTACTCGAGATGATAGTATGCTATCTGGTTTACCTTTATCATCGTGTACTGCTTTAGGTGACCTGACACGTCGCTATTACACGTTGATAGAGCCCCTAGGATTCTTGCTTGACCACCAGCAGTATGAGGGCGATCATATAAGTGGGAGCTGGGGTCTATAAGCTTATCCTTAAAAGGTCCCTAGTCGTGGGAGTTTCGAGACTGGGCATCGATACTCCATTAGTAGACTAGTGTATACAGTCGAGACCCCGACGAGGGGCGGTGGCCGGTCTCACAAGCCACTGGTGTCAGTTGGATCACCTAAGATGTATACAGGTGCTCATTGGGTTATGAGTACACCGGACAGGACTCGCCGGGAACATGCTAGTTGGTCATATACCAGACGTCAGATGGCAGTTCCCTGGTGACATGTGTGCAGGTTAGTTCATCGACCTGGGGATCGTCATTTGTCTCGTGTGAGTTCCCACTGTACTTTGATTACTACCCTACCACGGCTCAAAGGAGTCGTGCAAACGGGTTTTAGTTGGGTACAGTCCCGAGCCACATGGAGGCAGTGAGCGTATCTTCAGGGGTTCGTCTCTCCCGGTATTGGGGGTGAGGTCGTGCTGTGTCTAGGAGAGCCATTACACAAAGTCCTTGGCCAAGGCAAGGAGATTTACTGGTAGGTATTCCAGTAGTATCTCAGGGTGTTCTGGGCTACACTCCGACACGACTTGTACCGCTTTTGGGGGTCTGACTTTTACCAACCCCCTAGGCCCGCCATGCGATACTCATAGACGAACGGACCGGACTGCACGGATATTGTCACTGACAGGCTCAGTAGGGTGTCAGGATGAGTTCGCTCATCGACGTCCCTTTTAGTCAATAGCTGGTGGCCCGTTACGTATTGGCTTATACCTCTGACGGGCTAGTGGTTAAATCCACAGCCATTGTATTGACGAGTCTTTAGAGTCCGCCACACTTTTAGTTACTCAGCTTTCGGGCGAAACGTTGTAGAGGCCGTATGGAGATATGGCAGGGTCCGATCAGATACGTGCGGTATTGCACGGATCAGGATCGGACGGTTTGTACTAGTAGCCGTATAGGTATATGGCAGGGTTCGATCAGATACATGCGGTATTGCACGGATCAGGATCGAACGGATTTTACTAGCCGGCTTTGGTTTAAGCCGGTCCTAGTTTAGTACAGTGTAGATTTTGTCTCTTTGCATTTGTATCCGGACGGAATACAGATGCGGGTGTGTATGCACAGTATCGGGGTTTTCCTGTAATTTATTACGGGACCAGTTTTCTGGAGTTGCCAGTTTGCATTCCGTTCCGGCCGGTTTTCCTTTGTTCTTTCCCAGCCGGACTTTTCCGATGGAGGGGGGTTATTTGCAATTGTACAAATAACATTTGTGGAGGGGGTTTCTTGTAAAAGATTGATTATGATAGCTTTCATTTCTTTTCAACCATGCTTTTGCTTTATGAGATTTGATTGTGATAAAGTGAGGGTATGGGTTTAATAGTAACAAGCATGGTTGTATGTTTCTTTGTCCCTTGGATGTGGTCACCTCTTCTTCACTCCTACACTCACCTCCCTCATATGATATATGGTTTTTCCTCCACCATTCTTCTCACTTGATGAAAGAAGTTTTTCATGGTTGAGAGAAAGAAAAAGATGAGAGCTTCATCTTTGAGAGAGTAGCATTCTTGATTTCATTTTCGATGCTAGAAAAATGCAAGCACCATTTTTCTTCTTGATTCCTCCATCATCTTTCAAAAGGCAACAAACCCCAAAGTGAGACATCCACTCTACACTACACTTCCTACAGCATATCTTGAGCATGTCGAGTTGCCGGCTTCATGCGCGAGTTGCCTCGGTATTGAGGTGGGAGCCCGTAAAAGTACCCGGCTTCGTGGTGCCCTTTCCGACGAGGAGGAGACGGACGGAGATCCCGCGAGGAGATCGGAGTGGAGATGAAGACCGGAGGACTTGGATCGTCGGTATACATCTCTTCCCTTTCTTATTAGTAGCGTAGACTTGTTAATGGTTACGATCCGGAGTTTAGTGCGCGGTGGTGCCGGTTTGCAAAGTCCGCAAAATTTAAGTTTATCACCGTTTCCGCATTCCGGCGTCGGATTGACGGCCGGGGCGCCGCCGTGCACTTACAGTGGTATCAGAGCCTCGCCATTAACTTAGTCTAGCTTTGTGTAATGTGTTTGCATTTCCGATCGATCAAAAAGTTCCAAAACTGCATTTTAGTTCGCATCAGTTTCTGTTGAAAATTTTTGGTCTCGAAAAATTTTTCAGGTTATAAAATATTGATGTACTGGAAAATCTAAGAGTTCTGTAAAAATTTGACGAAGTAACTCCACAGTTGGAGCGCGGAACCGCCGTGAAAACCCCATTTGTGCGGCCCTTCCGCCGCGCACTATTCACATCACTTCACCAAATTTTTACAGAGGCCTTCTGGGCTTAAAATATGGGTTTTGGAATATTAAAATTGGGTCCAGGTTTTCTGTGGTTGCTACAGTTTTTGTTTGGGGGCCCACTTGTTAATGTTTGATCAATTGGAAAATTTTAAACACATTTTTCACAGTATTTACATTATATCTGCGACCGTGAATGTCACTCGATCGGTAAATCCGGTCTAACTGCTATAGCCCGGTTAGACGGATTTGCGAACGTGACTTTCACGTTGATGTTCTATGTATTTGCTGTGATGTTGCGGATCGGTCGTGGGGGATAGCCTGGATGCAATGCTAGTACTGTGCTGTTGTATTATATACATTTGATATTGCGGGGCGAGCGTCCGACATGTGGACTGCCGTCACTGCCTGTTTGTATTATTATTTTGGGGCACGACCTGGTTGCGGTCGATGTACCCGGTGTATGTATATTTTACTTTCTGTACTAGGATTGCCCCGCGGAGGGGTGCACGGATAGCCGGGTTCTGGAGGGCAACAAGCCCGCATCTCATGGCATTGAGACGGAAGGGGCTTCACTCTAGGATTGGCGGGCTGTTCGCCACACTCGTAGGGGGTACAGGTTGACCCAGGAGGGGTGCCCAAGTTACCGGATTCCGTGAAGTGCTGGGTGGTCCATTCACGGCGCTGAAGGGGGCTGCCTCGCTTCAGGTTTTGGCGGGTGACTTGCCGCGCCCGTAGGGGTCTAGGATTTCATTGCACAGGCTATCCACACGACCAGGGGAACGTCGGGTTTCAGTAGTGGCTCTGTGAAACCCGGGGATCCCAGATATCTGTATTGTTTCTGTGATGCTGTACTTTTCTGTGATGTTGCATTTTATTCACGCCTTGAGCGAATATAATATATTGGTATATATATTAGTAGATGTTGTATATGTTTTGCATCCGCGCTAGTCCAGTCCCCGCTCTGTCGTTAGTAAGCTAACCTAACGGGTAATGACGGGACCCAGTGGCGAATGCGGATGGCATATACGTACATCAGTATATTTTCGTTCTTTTTGGTGTGATCAATTGATGGGACTGCATTGATTCGGATCAATGCAAGTTAAAAACAAACCTAATCAGATGTTGTTGGAACACTTTTTCAAAAAGCTGTTATTGCAAGGACGTTCACTTTTGTTTTGCATCGTGGTATTCATTTGGAATATCCTGCTCCTCAGTCGACGAGGCAAGGGCCGAGATCCCTTCACCGGGAGTGACCCCTTGGACAGAAGTTTGCGTCAGGGCATTAACTTCACTATAGCCGATTACTTTTGCTTTGCACCGTGGTATTCATTTGGAATATCCTGCACCTCATTCTACGGGGAAAGAGCCGAGATCCCTTCACCGGGAGTGACCTCTTTAGTAAAGGTTTTCGTCACTATATTTTCTAAAAAGCTATCCGTTCCTTCAACGATATCAAGTTCTTTACGTTAAAGGTTTTCGCCAGAAACCATTCGTAGCCCTCCGTCGTTTCATATGGGTGGTCAATAGTATTCAAGCTGTGTATGTTGGCCAAAGTCAAGGCACAGTGATTGGTAGCTATTGGGGTATTCATATGCAGCATAGATAGATGCGTTGGTTTGGGACAGTCGTGCTGCCATTTTGGCCAAAGTCAAGGGTATGTACGGGTGGATTCAAATTAACCTGGAGAATGACGGGTAGAACTTGACATGTGACTTATGATATGTTGGCCAAAGTCAAGGTCATAAGAGCATGGGGCAGAATTCACATCGGGAGTTTTAAAAGTACTGAAACTTGCCAGATATGCGCATACCTTCTGGAGTGTGATACCGTGAGCGGATTCCGTCACGTTGTCATGCGATGAGAGTTGGATCCCGATTCCCACTGATGAGTTGGTTTACTCCTCGGGTGACCCCGACTAATTCTTCTTTCAGGTTTGGAGGAGAATTTGAGGTACAGTGGGAGGTTTCCAGATTAGATAAATTGGTAACCATTCTGATCTAGGTTAGAGTGCACGCTGAGTGTTTCTTTTCTCTCTCTCTTTGGCAGCGACCATTGACCCGACCCTAAGACTTTGACTCAGTGACCAAGTTGACCGAACCTTCTTAAACACCGGCTTTTGGATTGTCAGAGTTGCAAACCTCATTGCCACTCCTACTTTTACCCTTTTCTCCAGGACACCCCGTTTTACTACGAACGTCCACTTCCATTGGACAAAGCCATCGTATGGTTAGATACGAACTCGAAAGAATTTATTCGAGGATGGTTTCAGGTTCTGGAGGAAACGGATAGGATTATTCAGTTGTCTTTTCCTTTTACCCTCTCTCAGGTTACGAGTACTCCTTGGTTTAGGGGTAGTACACCTATTACGCAAATTGGATTGTCTTCTTCCAAACCTTAGGCTGGTGCCGACCGGTAGGGAATGAAGAAAATCAATTAGCATAACGATGGTGTGCAGAAGGTATTAAGTTCAGACAAAGCAAGGGATTAGTAAGAGGGCAAAGTAAATTGCAACAGATATTCACGACCAAACCAAATATTTCGTTACCACTCCCACATCACCTTTGTATTTCTCCAGGACACTCCGTATCACTACGAAGATCCACAGTTTATTTGGATACTCCATCGTATGGTTATATACGAACTCGAATGGAACTTGTTCCAGTTCGGGGATGGATTCTGGTTCAGGAGAAATAGGAATAAGGTTTATTCGGTTGTCTTTTATCTTCACCCTCTCTCATTGCGAGTGTTCCTAGGATTGGGACAGTACACCCATTATGCTTATTGGATAGTCTTCTTCCAAACCATAGGCTGGTGCCGAACGGTAGGGAAGGAAGAAAACCATTTGGCATAAAGGGGTGTGCAGAAGGTAATAACTAAAGACATATGAAGGGATGTGGAGAGATGGCAATGAATTATACGGTTGTAGTTGTGAATCTGGATAATGGAAGAGGCATTACTATGAATACCAGGATACCCTACGAAACATTTCAATGTTTCAGTTTCACTGTGTAATGTTAAAGGAAAACTGATTTTCCGATTAGATACTTACTCCAGGGTATGTATTTACCAGGTACGATTCTCACATCTGTATGGTTTTACAGATGATGAGTGGGAGTAAGTTATTGGGAATTGGGTGATTATCCTCATTATATCGGGATTCGTTGTAATCGGTGATATTTGAGGAAATCACCTGGGCTGTTTGCCGGTCGGCAAATATTTGGTTTTGAATATCCGCTGTTATGCACCAATTTCAAATTGATATATCTGTACGTCTATTTTCATAGAGTGAGATATACCTTTCTGAAATTATGTCTACGACATTTACCTATATCAGTGGATGGTTAGGTAAGGAGCATTAAACAGCGGTGTAATTCTTCTTAACCATAAGTACAGTTTTCAACCTACGACACACAGTGAATGAGTTATCAGACTCAAGGGACTTATACAAAGGATTGTATGTTGTCCAGGGTCCATCAGGACAGAGGGGATGGTCCTCGTACTATATTCGGTTTACTTATGACTCCTCTAATTTTTAGATAGGTGTTTCGTGGAAACACAGGGTCCGAATTTGGAGAAGTTATATGTATTTGAATACAGTAGAGAACCAGGTATAGCAAGTATCGGGATTCTTCAAAGAGATTGAAGATGTAGATACTTGTGTATGGTGTTCAGTTGATAGTAATGACAAAGAAATCTTGCTTCTCTTTCAGGTTACTCATAATTGGAAGCATTCCTAAGTTAAGTAACGCTGATCGGCCTCTTTCCATTTAGTTGACATGCGCTGGGGACAGCTGCATGATTTGAATCTGGTTCAATTAAATCAGTGCCTCTGTTTCTATATTGGATATAGAACAGTTCATATCTTGACGATGTTAAGGTACGGGGAGTTGTCCGGTTTATGATTAAAACCAGACACTGGATAACTCAAGGCACGTTTCTGTAATGGCTGTTTGTGGGTTGACCCAGGCTATGACGCGGGTTGACTTTCTACCATCTGGATGAACAATAGCAATATTGTTCTAGACTCGCCACAGTTTTATTAAAAATGGATTTTTTCAGAAAAACAGTAGTGGGAGTATGGTAGAACTGGAAGTAATTCCAGAACCGCAAACGATTACTGAAGATTTGATAAGGAACCTAAAGATTCAATCTGGATTGACATTCCATTGGCCACTCCGCAGACAAGGTGGGTAACTTCAGGCACCCGAGAGGCACTACGATAGCCTCAAGGACGGTGACGGGGAAGTTCTTGTTTACCCACACTTTCCATTGTTGTTGTTCCAGGCTGCGAGACCCGGCAGGAGGATGAGTATAGCGTCGTTCTAAACTAGCTTTAGAAGTGCACGTCTATATGACTCTGCCAGAGGGTTGTCGTAGTCAGTGGGAGCAGCGGAAGCATTGGTGGACATCAGGCTTATGTCTATTTATAGACTAAAGCAGATGTAGCGGAGTTAGATCATCTTTTTCTGACGTGACAGTCATGGGTTTGACTTCATCAGAAAAGGGGATGGATCTGTTGAGAAGGTAGTAGGGTGTGATGTCCTGGTATTTGGATGACATACACAAAGTAGGAAAAGAAACTCCTATACTACGATCGGTTATACTTTGGTCGTCACACAGTGGTTTCTCCACAAAGGACATGGATTTTATATCAGACATACTGGTTACTGGATCTATGGTTTTAGATCTAGATTTGGGTGGTTTCCCAATCAGGGTACATGACAGCATTCTAAGAGTATTTAGGATGGACGACTCCTGGCACGGTAGTGTACCTGCAGGTAATGGAGTCACCCTCTCCAAAGGTGTCTTACAGACTAAAGGGGAGAGGGACGTGCATGATTGGCAGATCACTTGCTTAGGCAATTGAGTCAATCATGAGATGTCAAGTACCACACCAGATGTTGTTCTTGCACTAGATGCAATAAGTTGACATTAATCCAATCCTGGAGAAACAGTCGGAAGCATTTTTAGAACATAAGTGGATGTTCTAGGGATATGATAACGACAGCCTCATTCAGGAGACGGTTATCATTCCAGGCTTCCAAGGTGACATGGACGACAAGGAGGTTGTCAGAGTTATAGTTTTCCCTCTGACGAGGGGCAGTATTTTGGACAGGTGATCCAAGGCAATACTGAGGGAGGCATGGCGCGCAGGATACTGATTAAGTTCAGTTGACGATACAGTCTAAGAAGTTTGGATTTGGAGTTCATTTATGAGCTATGTCCCATCAGACATCCAGACACATTCTAAGACAGGTATTGCTCATTTCGGGAGATGGGTTTCTCCGCGAACATGAGATATAGAGAGACATGGAAAGAAACAACAAAGCGGATCCACTCGCTGAGGCTATTCCTCGAACGCAATAGTTTCGCAAACAGGCTTTGTGAGACTGACTAGTAGAGGAGTTGGGTGTTCGGTATCACACGGGCTGTGAGTATGCGACATCGCAATAATTAGCCTTGAGTGCAAGTGGGAGATTGTTGGAGATAGTGCCCTCAGAGTCAATTATTAGGTCACAGGTACGTGATTGTAATGATTGAGGGAGGACCTATCCCGATAGGACAGTCTTACTCGAGATGATAGTATGCTATCTGGTTTACCTTTATCATCGTGTACTGCTTTAGGTGACCTGACACGTCGCTATTACACGTTGATAGAGCCCCTAGGATTCTTGCTTGACCACCAGCAGTATGAGGGCGATCATATAAGTGGGAGCTGGGGTCATAAGCTTATCCTTAAAAGGTCCCTAGTCGTGGGAGTTTCGAGACTGGGCATCGATACTCCATTAGTAGACTAGTGTATACAGTCGAGACCCCGACGAGGGGCGGTGGCCGGTCTCACAAGCCACTGGTGTCAGTTGGATCACCTAAGATGTATACAGGTGCTCATTGGGTTATGAGTACACCGGACAGGACTCGCCGGGAACATGCTAGTTGGTCATATACCAGACGTCAGATGGCAGTTCCCTGGTGACATGTGTGCAGGTTAGTTCATCGACCTGGGGATCGTTATTTGTCTCGTGTGAGTTCCCACTGTACTTTGATTACTACCCTACCACGGCTCAAAGGAGTCGTGCAAACAGGTTTTAGTTGGGTACAGTCCCGAGCCACATGGAGGCAGTGAGCGTATCTTCAGGGGTTCGTCTCTCCCGGTATTGGGGGTGAGGTCGTGCTGTGTCTAGGAGAGCCATTACACAAAGTCCTTGGCCAAGGCAAGGAGATTTACTGGTAGGTATTCCAGTAGTATCTCAGGGTGTTCTGGGCTACACTCCGACACGACTTGTACCGCTTTTGGGGGTCTGACTTTTACCAACCCCCTAGGCCCGCCATGCGATACTCATAGACGAACGGACCGGACTGCACGGATATTGTCACTGACAGGCTCAGTAGGGTGTCAGGATGAGTTCGCTCATCGACGTCCCTTTTAGTCAATAGCTGGTGGCCCGTTACGTATTGGCTTATACCTCTGACGGGCTAGTGGTTAAATCCACAGCCATTGTATTGACGAGTCTTTAGAGTCCGCCACACTTTTAGTTACTCAGCTTTCGGGCGAAACGTTGTAGAGGCCGTATGGAGATATGGCAGGGTCCGATCAGATACGTGCGGTATTGCACGGATCAGGATCGGACGGTTTGTACTAGTAGCCGTATAGGTATATGGCAGGGTTCGATCAGATACATGCGGTATTGCACGGATCAGGATCGAACGGATTTTACTAGCCGGCTTTGGTTTAAGCCGGTCCTAGTTTAGTACAGTGTAGATTTTGTCTCTTTGCATTTGTATCCGGACGGAATACAGATGCGGGTGTGTATGCACAGTATCGGGGTTTTCCTGTAATTTATTACGGGACCAGTTTTCTGGAGTTGCCAGTTTGCATTCCGTTCCGGCCGGTTTTCCTTTGTTCTTTCCCAGCCGGACTTTTCCGATGGAGGGGGGTTATTTGCAATTGTACAAATAACATTTGTGGAGGGGGTTTCTTGTAAAAGATTGATTATGATAGCTTTCATTTCTTTTCAACCATGCTTTTGCTTTATGAGATTTGATTGTGATAAAGTGAGGGTATGGGTTTAATAGTAACAAGCATGGTTGTATGTTTCTTTGTCCCTTGGATGTGGTCACCTCTTCTTCACTCCTACACTCACCTCCCTCATATGATATATGGTTTTTCCTCCACCATTCTTCTAACTTGATGAAAGAAGTTTTTCATGGTTGAGAGAAAGAAAAAGATGAGAGCTTCATCTTTGAGAGAGTAGCATTCTTGATTTCATTTTCGATGCTAGAAAAATGCAAGCACTATTTTTCTTCTTGATTCCTCCATCATCTTTCAAAAGGCAACAAACCCCAAAGTGAGACATCCACTCTACACTACACTTCCTACAGCATATCTTGAGCATGTCGAGTTGCCGGCTTCATGCGCGAGTTGCCTCGGTATTGAGGTGGGAGCCCGTAAAAGTACCCGGCTTCGTGGTGCCCTTTCCGACGAGGAGGAGACGGACGGAGATCCCGCGAGGAGATCGGAGTGGAGATGAAGACCGGAGGACTTGGATCGTCGGTATACATCTCTTCCCTTTCTTATTAGTAGCGTAGACTTGTTAATGGTTACGATCCGGAGTTTAGTGCGCGGTGGTGCCGGTTTGCAAAGTCCGCAAAATTTAAGTTTATCACCGTTTCCGCATTCCGGCGTCGGATTGACGGCCGGGGTGCCGCCGTGCACTTACAATTTATCCCATGCTCAGTATTGATTACTATATACCTAATCCTGTAGCATTTACCTGATAGAGCACTTGCATTACTATTGCATCCACTGTTGGCATGCATTGATATCATCTGCTGGCATTAGTAGAGCCACGCTATATGTGCATGCTTGCGATCACCTTTATATGTTATCTCTATTCACGAGTTGGCAACTCACCCCTGTTGTGCCACAGTATTTGCAGGTTGCCCTTGGGAGTAGTCACGGCTGGCTGTTTACCGCATCTTTTGGCACAGATACCGTTGCTGAGGCGAGTTAGCCTTTTTACTGTTAGGTGGGTTTTTGTACGGTATCTGTTATCCTTCAATTGTATATTGATGTATCTAGTATTCTCCATCTACCTTTCTGTATTGACTTAGAGACAGTTGTGAGGACGATGTGTATGATTTTATACTCTGGTGTCGAGCTCGCATGTGAGCCGACTTTATTTTATGCAGTCTTATCTTTGTGATATTTGTCCTTGCTTTACTGTGTATTCTTCGCTATGGCGTCGTATATCATATTGTGATGCTTTATTCATTTCACTTGTTATTTCTGCTACACCTTGCTTTTACCCGACTTGCGGGACAAATGTTTAAAAAAATGAAATGTTGCCAAAATTATAAAAATTATAACTCTTGAACTAAAAAGGATTTCTACTAAATAAATGGAAGTTTCTCAGACATGTACGACTGTTTTTACAAAAATGTTTTAAAGCACTCTATATTTATTGGTTTTGATTTCTGGGTTCGGCTTACTTAGCCGCGTTACGCCTGTAGACGTTGCGTGGTTAAGTGCCGGTCACGAGTCGAATTCTCGGGTCGTGACAAAGTTGGTATCAGAGCGTAGGTTTTACCTTCGGAGTGTAGGATGACCCTGGTATGATGGAGTAGGTAGCTGCAGCAGGGTAGCGTAGCGTGTGTATGTTCCGCGGCATACTCACGACACGGTACTCCGCCTACGCGACCTTAGGACTTGTTGATTTAAATTCCTCCTTGATTACATTTGTTCTTGCGATTCGATTTCCGTGATTCTTGTCGAATCCTAATTTTCTTTCAGCCATTATGCCGCCTAAGACTACGAGGGCACAGAGAGCGGCCGTGAGGGCCGAGATTCGTGTTGAATCGTCCGAGACGAGGACTGATCCGGGCAGTGCACCTGTTGTACCCGAGCAGGCTGTTCCTGCCGTGACAGATCAGATCGCCACGCTAGGGGCTGGTATGCAGGAGATGCGCCAGACGGTGGGATCTAGCATGCAGGAGATGCGCCAGATGATAGGGTCGCTAGTTGAGACGCTTCGAGCGCAGCGACCAGAGGTAGCTCCACCCGTTCCAGCGACCGCGATGGTACCTACCGCACAGCCAGTTGCCCCTGCAGCCACGGAGGTGATCACAGTATCGTTATCAGAGTTCATGAGGCTGAAGCCTCCGGTCTTCACAGGCACCGATACAGCCAAGGACCCACAGTCTTTCATCAACAGGATGGCCAGGATATGCCGTTCCCTCAGATGCGCAGATACGAGATGGATTGAGTTCGCGAGCTTTCGCCTGGAAGGTCTTGCGCAGAAGTGGTGTGATTCAGTTGAGAAGGGCAGAGCAGCAGGTCTTCCTCCTATGACCTGGACGGAGTTCGTGACCATATTTCTAGCCCGTTTCCTTCCCCAGAGTGTTAGGGATGCCCGAGCATGCAGATTTAAGTCCTTACGCCAGACGCCAGGGATGACAGTGGCAGAGTATGACGTGCTGTTTACAGAGCTAGCAGTCTATGCCCCATATTTAGTAGCTACCGAGGAGTTGCGAGTCAGGAGATTTGTTCGAGGCTTGCTTACACCACTGTTCCTCGCGATCAGCGCACAGCACTACGAGACCTATGCAGCAGCTATAGACGCAGCCCTAGTAGTCAAGGAGCACCTTGCTAAGACTTCGGTAGTTCCAGAGCCGAAGAGAGTTCGTACCAGTATTTCCGCACGGAGGCAGTCATTCAGACGCCGCGACAGGTATCGTTCTGGTACGAGGAGTAGCAGAGATTCGGGACGGAGCCAGATGTTTAGTTCCTATCCATGAGAGGGTCAGCAGTCGCCGCGGGGTTGCTTTAGATGCGGCAGCCTACTTCACCTCGTTAGAGATTGTCCCGAGACACACCGGAGGGAGGCGGCAGCACCACATGTTACCTTACCACCTTCACCAACCCAAAGGGCGTTGCCCGTTGTACCCACCGTTGCTCCGTGCCAGACTCATGCACAGAGAGGTCGTGGGCGTGGAGGAGTTGCTCAGAGAGGGCGAGATGACCGAGGCAGAGGGCAGTCAGTTACAGGTGGTGGACAGGCGCGGGTTTTTGCTTTGACACATCAGGACGCGCAGGCGTCTAATGCAGTGGTTTCAGGTATCCTTCATGTATGTTCAGTTGATGCACATGTATTGTTCGATCCCGGATCCACGCACTCGTACGTATCCACACACTTTGTGCCGAGTTTGGGTAGAGAGTCCGGCTTGCTTGATCAGCCGCTTGTGGTGACCACTCCTGTAGGAGAGTCGTTTGTTGCGAGGCACGTGTTCCGATCCTGTATCGTCTGTATTGGCGAGAGAGAATTGCCTGTCGACTTGATCCTTCTGGAGATGTTGGACTTCGACGTTCTTTTGGGCATGGATTGGTTAGCCACGTGCTGTGCTTCTGTGGACTGCCGTGAGAAGACAGTTAGATTCTGCTTTCCCGGCGAGTCGGTTTTTGTTGTGTTGGGAGACCGTGGTGCCGCCCCTCACAGTGTGATTTCTTCTTTTCGCGCTGGACAGCTTTTGAGGAAGGGATGTCAGGGATTTCTCGCCTATGTTTGCGATGCTCGCGCTACAGAGGTTCCATTGGATCAGGTTCCGGTTGTCAGCGAGTTTCCTGATGTGTTCCCTGCCGAGCTTCCAGGGTTGCCGCCCGAGCGCGACATTTCCTTCTGTATTGATTTGGTTCCTGGCTCGGGGCCTATTTCCATACCGCCTTATCGGATGGCCCCGGCGGAACTTAGAGAATTGAAGGGTCAGTTGCAAGATTTGCTGGACAAGGGACTTATTCGACCCAGTGTTTCTCCTTGGGGTGCTCCTGTCCTGTTCGTCAAGAAAAAGGACGGCAGTTTGCGTCTGTGCATCGACTACCGCCAGCTGAACAGGGTGACAGTGCGGAACAGGTATCCTTTGCCGCGCATCGACGATTTGTTCGACCAGCTTCAGGGGGCAGGGTACTTTTCAAGGATCGATTTGCGATCGGGCTATCATCAGCTGCGGGTTCGACAGGAGGACATTCCCAGGACAGCTTTCCGTACGCGCTACGGCCATTACGAGTTTTTGGTGATGTCGTTCGGACTCACCAATGCGCCAGCAGCCTTCATGGACTTGATGAACCGTATTTTCCGGCCATATTTGGATCTATTCATCATAGTCTTTATTGACGATATCTTGGTGTATTCCCGGAGTAGTGAGGAGCACGAGCAGCACCTGCGGATTACATTGCAGACCTTGAGGGAGCACCAGCTTTATGCGAAATTCTCCAAGTGTGCTTTATGGCTGGACAGCGTGGACTTCTTGGGACATGTGATTTCACGAGACAGTATATGTGTAGACCCGAGGAAGATCGAGGCCGTTCAGCGTTGGCCAGACCCACATCGGTGACGGAGATTCGCAGCTTTTTGGGGCTGGCCGGTTACTACAGACGTTTTGTGCAGGACTTCTCCCGTATTGCTACACCGTTGACCGGGTTGACCCGGAAGGGAGTTCCTTTCGATTTGACGGAGGAGTGCGAGCACAGTTTCCAGCAGTTACGGACTCGGCTGACGACGGCACCGGTGTTATCTTTACCTTCCGGATCGGGCGGATTTGTGGTATATTGTGATGCTTCTCGAGTGGGGTTAGGGTGCGTACTGATGCAGCATGACAGGGTGATCGCGTATGCCTCGCGACAATTGAAGAAACATGAGCAGAACTACCCCACTCACGATTTGGAGATGGCTGCAGTAGTCTTCGCACTTAAGATCTGGCGACATTACCTATACGGCGAGTCGTGCCAGATATTCACGGATCACAAAAGTCTGAAATACATATTCCAGCAGCGGGATCTGAACCTTCGACAGCGCCGATGGATGGAGTTGGTAAAGGATTACGATTGCGAGATCTTATATCACCCGGGCAAGGCAAATGTGGTGGCGGATGCTTTGAGTAGGAGGCCCGGGGGTAGTTTATCTTGTTTGAGCGCAGTACAGGAGCAGTCATCCGCGGACTGGCAGATATTATGCGACAGCCAGATACAGTTCGAGTTCACGCCGATTGGAGGACAGATAGCGCATGTCCGTGCATGCCCACAGTTGATCGATCGTATACGTGAGGCACAGCTCAGTGATGACCGATGTTCAGAGATCATGGCATAGATTGGACAGGGCAGATTTTCCGAGTTCGTGATCGATGATCAGGGGATACTACGATTTGGAGTCAGACTGTGCGTACCTGATGCTGAGGGACTGAGGCGCGAGATTCTTGAGGAGGCACATCGATCGGTGTACAGCGTCCATCTCGGTTCCACCAAGATGTATCATGATATGAGAGATGTTTATTGGTGGGACGGAATGAAGAGGGACATCGCAGATTTTGTGTCGAGATGCCTGACTTATCAGCAAGTCAAGGCTGAACACCAGAGGCCCGCGGGAGAGCTACAGCCGTTACCCATTCTGGAGTGGAAATGGGAACAGATTTCGATGGACTTCATTGTGGGACTACCCAGGACTAGTCGGGGGTATGACTCCATCTGGGTGATCGTGGATCGTTTGACGAAAGCGGCTCACTTCCTACCGGCGAAGACGACTTTCGGATTTACTCAGTATGCCCAGATCTACATTGACGAGATAGTGCGACTACACGGAGTCCCGACATGCATTGTGTCCGACAGAGGCACCCAGTTTACCAGTCGACTATGGCAGAGGCTTCAGGAGGCTTTGGGCACTCGCTTGAGTTTCAGCACAGCATTTCATCCGCAGACCGACGGACAGTCAGAGCGGACCATTCAGACTCTCGAGGACATGCTCAGAGCTTGTGTATTGGATTTCGGAGGTAGCTGGGATCACCATTTGCCCTTAGTAGAGTTCTCCTACAATAACAGCTACCAGGAGACCATTCAGATGGCACCATTTGAGGCTCTTTATGGGAGGAGATGCAGGTCGCCCACTTGTTGGACAGAGCTCAGTGAGAACAGTATCTTAGGGCCACAGATTGTTGAGGAGACGACAGCGAAGATCCAGTTGATTCGCGATAGGATGAGAGCAGCCCAGAGTAGGCAGAGATCTTATGCGGACCGTCGGCGGCGCAGACTCGAGTTTTCTGTTGGTGATCATGTTTTCTTGAGGGTCTCCCCAATGAAAGGTGTGATGAAGTTTGGGAAGAAGGGGAAGCTCAGTCCCAGGTATGTGGGCCCCTTCGAGATCCTCGAGCGTGTTGGTGCAGTAGCCTACCGTTTAGCCCTTCCGCCCAGCTTTCCAGATGTGCATCCCGTATTTCATGTCTCGATGCTCCGCAGATATCTTCATGATCCTTCGCATGCGATTCAGCATCCGACGATCCAGCTGGAGCATGACCTTTCCTATGCAGAACAGCCAGTGATGATCTTGGATCGATAAGTGAAGAAATTGAGATCAAAGGACATTCCATCTGTTAAGGTACTTTGACGTGGCCAGAACCGTGAGGAGGTCACTTGGGAGACCGAAAGCGAGATGATGAAGACGTATCCCTATCTTTTTGAAGGTACGTGTAGTTAGATTTTTGAAATTCGGGGACGAATTTCTTTAAGGGGGAGAGATTGTAACACCTTAGGATATGTTTAGTGAATAATTATATTTAAATATTGGGTTTTAACAAAAAGTTTACTAAATTGTGTTTTAAATATTTTTCCGAATTTAATAAATATTTTTCCAAAATTTTCCTAGGCTTGCACACACTTGTGCATGTAAACTAGGGTTTTTAAAATAAGATTTTACCATGATTAATAGCCATGGTGGGTTAATCTTGAGGATTAAGTCTTATGGGTTTTTAAGTGGGTTTAATTAGTAGGTAGTAATTACTTTAATTTGAATTTGTGTTAGGTGTTGACTTGTGAGAGAGAGAGAGAGAGTGCATCATGGCTTTAAGCCATGCTTGCAATCATGAGGAGAGAGAGAGAGGAGGGTTGACAATTGGATGATAATTGTCTCCTCTCATTCTTATTTTTCTTTTCTCTCAAGTCTCACACACCCACACACTCACACAACACACCCACATACCTCTCAGCTCCAGAACCAAGCAGCAGCAACAGCAACTGAAGCACAGCAGCAGCAGCAGCAGCAGCAGTAGGTATTCAGCAGCAGCACCAGCAAGCAATTCAGCAGCAGCAACTGCAGCTTCTCCCCTTCACCTCTTCATCTTCCTCCAGCTCCCTAGGGTTAAGTATGAGGTATATTTCCTAAACTTATTCCCTAGTTTCTTGGTTAAAGTAGTTTTGCATCGGTTAGTGGTTTTTAGTGTGTTTTAGTGCGATATGAGGTGTTTAGTAGGAATCTTGTGCTAGTGTGGTGTGAATTGATTTCAGTAAGTTGTTAGTGAGTTATTGAGACCATATTAACTTAGCTTAACCCCAATTGCACTAAAATACCACCAGTTTTCCAAATTGATGCAAATCCGTCGTTTTTAAGCAAAACTGAGTTTGCTGGAACTGCTTTTGACCCGATGAGTTCTGAGTGAAATTGGGAAGACTGCAGTATAGTGGAGATGTGTTGATACCATAGATTTAACCCGACCCCCTAATTCATCCCTTTGGCCGCCAATTAATTCATTCTGGCCGCCAATTGCGGCCAGATGGGTAGGGTTTGGGTTGGGGTTTGGTCCTGTAGGTGTCTGCTAGTGTGTAGATTGTTGTGGTGTATATATTTTTGTAAGTTTAGTTCTGTATAGAAATCTGGGACCAAATACCTGTTTTGCCGTTTTTCTAAACCTTCGCGACACGCGTGATACGTGAGTGGGTTTGGGGTTTCTGCGTATCGTGACGCGTCGGGGTAGTTTCAGGCGCGTGATCACACGTTTTAGCGTATCGCGCACACGCGCGATTGGTTCGCGACACGGGTCTCTAGTTGGACCGTAATGTCGCGTTTCTGTGAAATTGAGCTTATGTGTGATATCTGTTATGTGATTCTAGGTTCGCAGGCCAGTGAGACGGACGCTGCGAAGAAGGGCAAGCAAGTTGTTGGATACACTTAGCGCGAGACACTGTGAGTAGATTTCACATCTACGGGGATATCGCCCGCATGGCGTTATGCGTCAGGGCTGATAGGACTTTATTATTATATGTTGCATGTACCCCATAGACTGTCATCGCATATTGCATTCCCTGCTACATATATATATATATATATATATATATATATATGCTTAGAACTGATAGAACACCGCACTATTACTAACGGTTTATGTTGCACGGGCACTATTTGCATGCTACACACACCGTTAGTAATTGCTATGCCACACTCACTGTAGAGCTGCCATGATTATATTGCTGTAGTTTATCTTACATATGATTGGTGGTGATTTCCTGGAAATTGGGAGCCGCATGACATCTTTAAAAACGGAAACTACTTTTTAAAAGCGGTTTTCCCCTATTGCTCATACCATGGATTGATTTACATTGTACCTCGCATTGGATTTACTTATTGGTGTTGGATTTCATGCGATTTCTGGTTTTGAGGACCGTGGAAGTATTTAAGAAAAGATGCACTATTTTTAAAAACCCGGTACCTCGTGATATGATATTTTGGTGTGTCCACCACGCGTTTTCTCGGTGCTGAGACGTGTGCTTGAAACCCGATTCGAGGAGCGGATGATCCGTCTGCGGGTTCGTGGTGGGCCCGGTATGGTTCCCCTCGGCGAGATGATCGATGGGTTTTGCCGATTGAGCCTGGAGGCGGGCGAGTACCTACCGGTGATTGGTTGGACTTGGCAGTTGTCCGGAGGATACTGACCAGAGTCGAGAGATGGATGCGGGATGATCCGTACTGCTGGGGCCGAGGGCCGACACCGCAGACGGACCCCGTGGGCCGATCCGGACTGACGGAGCCCGATATACGAGGATTTGCGTGTCGATGCTGGACACGAGTATTTTATGATATTTTGGGTGCCGATGTTGGGCACTCGTGATTTCTTAGAGATGTACAGGATTTGAGGGCCGATGGGTGTGCCGGCGCCTGAGTGTATTTGGGATTTGGGGTGCAGTCTGAGGCACCGATTATTGTTTCCATGTTGACATATCCATGTAGATGTTATTTATCCCATGCTCAGTATTGATTACTATATACCTCATCCTGTAGCATTTACCTGATAGAGCACTTGCATTACTATTGCATCCACTGTTGACATGCATTGATATCATCTGCTGGCATTAGTAGAGCCACGCTATATATGCATGCTCGCGATCACCTTTATATGTTATCTCTATTCACGAGTTGGCAACTCACCCCCGTTGTGCCACAGTATTTGCAGGTTGCCCTTGGGAGTAGTCACGGCTGGCTGTTTACCGCATCTTTTGGCACAAATACCGTTGCTGAGGCGAGTTAGCCTTTTTGCTGTTAGGTGGGTTTTTGTACGGTATCTGTTATCCTTCAGTTGTATATTGATGTATCTAGTATTCTCCATCTACCTTTCTGTATTGACTTAGAGACAGTTGTGAGGACGATGTGTATGATTTTATACTCTGGTGTCGAGCTCGCATGTGAGCCGACTTTATTTTATGCAGTCTTATCTTTGTGATATTTGTCCTTGCTTTACTGTGTATTCTTCGCTATGGCGTCGTATATCATATTGTGATGCTTTATTCATTTCACTTGTTATTTCTGCTACACCTTGCTTTTACCCGACTTGCGGGACAAATGTTTAAAAAAATGAAATGTTGCCAAAATTATAAAAATTATAACTCTTGAACTAAAAAGGATTTCTACTAAATAAATGGAAGTTTCTCAGACATGTACGACTGTTTTTACAAAAATGTTTTAAACCACTCTATATTTATTGGTTTTGATTTCTGGGTTCGGCTTACTTAGCCGCGTTACGCCTGTAGACGTTGCGTGGTTAAGTGCCGGTCACGAGTCGAATTCTCGGGTCGTGACAGTCGCGCTTCGTTTGTGGCTCAAACGAAACGCGGGATTCCTAGGCGATCCGACCATTCCAACTCTGCGATATTGTTTTTCTACATGCTGTAATGTGATTATTTGCTTGTGATGGTATATTGATCTCTCTCTCTCTCTCTCTATATATATATATAAATGATATATACATTTTGCATCCGTGCTAGCCCTGCCCCTGCTCTGCCGTTAGTTAAGTAACCTAACGGTGCATGACGGGTCTCCGTGGCGAATGCGGATGGCGTATATACGCATTTTATTTTTCCTTTTCATACTGCTTTCTCTGTAATGTTTGTGTGAGAAAAATAATGTTAGATAATGTGATTATCTAAACAATGGGATTGCATTAATAGAATTAATGCAAGATAAAATAAACCTATACGTTGTAGGAACCAATTTTTCGGAAAAGGGAAATTTTAGTCGATTCTTTTGCTTTGCATCGTGGTATTCGGTTAAGAATGTCCTGCACTTCATTCGATGAGGAAAGAGCCTTGATCCCGTCACTGGGAGTTCACTTTTGAGCAAAAGTTTGTGTCACTAAAATTGTTTTGTAGCCGTATACTTTTGCTTTGCGTCGTGATATTCGGTTAGGAATATTCTGCACCTCAATCGATGGGGAAAGAGTCTAGATCCCTTTACGGGGAGTTCACTCCTGAGCAAAAGTCTACGCGACTATAAATTTTCAAAACCACTCGGTTCCTACGATGATATCAAGTTCATTATGTTGATAGTTTTCTTCAAAACCAGCCGTAGCCCTCTGACATTTTAGGAAGTAGAATACTTAGTATTCGTGCTATATTTGTTGACTGTGTTAAGGCGTAGTATACGGTAGCTAAGTGATGTCATCCTGCTTGCATCTTGATGCGATAGATTAGGACAATCGTGTAACCTTGTTGACTGTGTCAATATTTATGTGGGTGGGTCTAAATCAATCATGAAATGATGGGTTGAACTTGACTAGTAGCTTATTGTTTGTTGACTGTGTCAAGGTCATAAGCCGCTAGGGGTAAAAACTAATATCGGGAGTTTTGAGTATTGAAACTTGCAATGAGATTGCATACCATCTATGGTGTGGGGTGACTTGTTGACTGTGTCAAGGTTACCACTCCATGATAGTTTGGATCCCGATTCCCACTGTAAGTAATAGTCACTCTTGGAAGATTTTCCATACGAAATCTTGGCTAGTTCTCTTCTTTGGGTTTGAAGGAGGATTTGACAGAACAGTAGGAGCCATCCTGATTAGATAAATATACCAATCTATTCAAGGTTAGAGTGCACGCTGAGTGTTTCTTTTCTTTCTCTCTCTCTCTCTCTCCTACTCTCCTGCAGCGACCCTGGACTGAGCTTAAACTAAGACTCGTTAATCAAATTGACCAACCTTTTTACAAACTCATAGTTTTGGAATGTCTGGATTGCTCTAATCCACGACATAGTCGTATATGACCTTACCTATCCAATTTCCCATTCTGCTAACTCCAGAACCTTTTGTATTCGGTACAGAGATCCATATTATTTGGAAGGCCATCGTATAGTTAGATACGAACTCAATGAAATTGTTTCAGTCAGAGGATGGCCACTGGTTCTGGATTAGATGAATAGTTCGTTTGTCTATCCTTCCTACCTTATCTCAAGGTCGAGAGCTTCTTACATATAAGGAGTGTATACCGGTTACGCTTATTGGATAGTCTTCTTCCAATCCTGAAGCTGGTGCTGAAGAAATGGAAAGTGGAAAACCAACTTGCATAAATTCGGTATACAGAAAGGTAAGATGGAGAGATATCAAAAGGGGTTGAAGTTTGAGAAAAGGAAATTGCGAATGTTGTCATGAGACTGGGTAAAAAGGCAATACTATAAATACCCAACTAACCCCACTGAAACATTTTGATGTTTCGGATATTCCGTACGTCTGTGTTTTGGAAAACTATTTCTTAATAAACTCTAACTCCTGGGTATATAGATACCGGATTAGAATCCCTCATCTGTAGGGCGTTACAGATGCTGAGAAAGAGCAGAGAATTGAGAATGGATGGTTTTATCCTCAATGTCGGTTTTCGGAGCAATTATTGCTATTGTGGAAAATCATCAGGTTTTGCCTGACGACAAACTTTTGGTTTCTTTTAACCAAAAGAATGTTTTCAATTAACAACACACAGAAATTGAGTTAGTGAACTCAAGGGACTTATACATATTAATATATGTTGTCCAATGTCCATACGGACATGGGGTTGGTACTAGGTACTCCGTATTGAGAATGTGATTCTCTCTCAGATTGCTCATCCGTGGGTGCGCTCCATGATAAGTAATGTTGAGTTGCCTTCTTCAATTTTAGGGATGCATTAGAAATATATGCATATCAATTGATACTGGTTCCACCTAAACATGTGTCTCTTTTCTATATGTGATACAGAATGATATTCATCTTAAAGTTATTAAGATATGGGGTATCCGGTTTGTGTTTAAAACCATAATCCGGACAAACTTGAAGCACGTTTCGGTAATAAGAGGTTGTGGGTTATCCCAAGCTTTCGCAAAGGATAGCTTCTACCATTTTCAAGTTCAAAAGTGTTTCGTTCATGACTCGCCACTTCTTTGGTTAAGGAATTTCTTGCAAAAGAAATTAGGAGTATGGTAGAACTGGAAGTGATTCCAGAACCACAAACGGTTACCAAAAGTTTAGTAGAACCTGAAGAATCAATTGACCCTGACAGACCATAGCTGATCCACAGATTTAGTAGGTGACCTTTGCTACCCGAGAAATACTTCGGTTTTCTCGTAGACGGTGTCTAGGTGGGCTGCATCATGTGATGATGACCCTACTAGTTATCACTATGCCATAGGAAGTGGTGACTTCCGACTGATGGCTGGATGCCAAGATTATCCAAGTTGGACTCCATACACTACAACAAATTATAGACTTTGTTGTGTGCTCCTGAAAGGGGTAAAACCCATAAGGAGCAAGTAGATCTTTCGAGATCAGTACAAATGGAAAGGTATTAACCTAATAAGGCCAGACTTGTCGTTAATAAGTATTCATCAATTACCCGATGTGGATTGTGATGATACAGTTACTTCATTGTCTGTGCTGAAGTCCATACGGATATAACTTGCCACTATTGTTTTCACGACATTGATATCTGGTATAAGAATGGCTATAATGTCTTTCTAAATTGGATTTAAAAGTGTACGGATATATGACTCTACCAAAGGATTGTTTTAGTCAGTGGGAGCAGCGGATAGTGTAGGGTTACTAGGCACTCTCACAAGGGTCTATAAGGCATTAACCATGCCCGATTTAAAATTTAGACGTACCGAACAACCCTAACCAAGATATTTAAACTAGAGATTAGGCAAAATAAAGCATGTTAAACACTTTAACATCTAAGAGTTTGGGATTACAACCTTTGTAGTCCGGTCCTTCACTTTATAAGCTTCGTGTTGTGGTCCCTTCGCTGCGATCATCAAGTTCCGGACTCTTGAGAGGCTCCACGAAGAGAAAGATGCATGCTTGCTTCCGATCTTCGATAACAAAGATGATCTACCTTGAAGTTTCTTTAACACAAGCTCTTACTCACTAAATGAAGTGAACACCCTAATCTAAATGGCTAGGATAGATTAGGATGATGAAGTAGGATTTGTGCTCTCTTTTATTATCAAATTCTCACACTAAATCATCACATGAAGAAAACCTAGAAAGCTTTCTCAAAGCTCAAAGGAAGAAGAAGATGAATAATAAATCAATCATCCTTTTGTGATGACTAATGAAAAGATATATGATTACAAATGTAACCATGGTCAACTATGACAAGGCTAACTCATGTAGAGATTTAACTAGGGTTAAGGGTTTGGGTTGGGTTAAGAATGAGTCACTTAAAATATCAACCATAATATCTTAGCTCATGACAAAAGAAAACCTTCTAGAAGGTTCATGAAAGAACTAACCCAATTCAAACCCTAACCTTGTTTAATCTCCACTAAACATGTTGCATTAGTAATCATATCATGTTACAATATTATATATCATATATATAATATATATTTGTAACAAAAGGAAATAACACAATTAACATATATCGCATATATATATCAATGTATTACCCGGTGAGAAAATGAATCAATAAGTGAGCTAATATTAGTTAATGTAATTTAATATATCAAATATATAATTATACATTAAATTATCAAATCAACACTTGATCCGATAATCTGGCTATTTCACAAATAACCGACTAATATAATCTGTATCAGTTCATCGAATCAACACTTGATCCGATGACCCGGCTATATCTCATATACCTGGCAGATATCTCATATCGTGAGAATCTAATACGGTATCACATACACGTATTGTTCTCGGTCCCGCACATATCATATATGTGCTCCTACTCCGTTTTTCCTGAGTCAAGAAACCTTTGTGTAGGACTCTAAAGAATCGTCAATACGCCGGCAGTAGGTGATGATCATATCAAACACCCACAAGCTGCAAGCGGTTAGCTAAACATAACAGCCACCCAGGTATTGAGCGATCAGAAGATCAACAAGTAAGCCTGTACATTCTCCTGCGAATCCAATCAGTAACACTCCCGTACAGTCCGGTTTCGTCGTCTGATATGTCGCATATCTCGCCTAGGGGTGGTATACGTCAGACCCCAGTAGCTTGATAAGTCGTATCGATATGAGGTCTATAACAGTTCGAGAAGCTACTGATAACACTTACCAGTAAATTTCAGCAACCCTGGCCAGGGATTTCCAGTTATAGCCAATCGAACACAGCACAACATCAACTCCCTATACCGGGAGAGACGAATCCCCTGCTATCGCTCATTGCCTTCATCTGATTCGGGACTGTACCCAAAAGCCACCCTTTTGCACACCCTCTTGGACGTGGTCTGATGGAAATCAAAGCACAGTGGGAATCACACAAAACTCTATGACGATCTCGGGTCAACAGACTACTCTGTACCAGTGTCACCGGAGAACTGCCATCTGACATGAGGTATAATACCATCTGGGAGTTCTCGGCGAGTCCGTCCAGTGTACCCAGTCTCTACTGAGCACCCGTACACCATCCTTGATGTCAAACACCGATGGATATGGGATCATCCATCGTCTATCATATGGGTCAAGATGCGTATACGCTAGTCTACTCTGGTATATCGATGCCCTGTCTCGATACACCCTCAACTAGGAACAGTTATAGGATGTACTCATCGACTACCGTGGCCACACTAGTATGATCTCATCATAGTACCAGTAGTCGAGTACATATCCTAAGGGCTTTATCAACATGTAACATAGAGACAATCATAGTACATATTAAGATAAAGTACAACCAGATAGCATACTATCATGTCGAGCAAGAAAGTCCTCCCTATATATGTCCAAGCATCCATTACAATATACATCACATGTACAGTAATGGCCTCTAGGGCATACATATAACTAACAATCTCCCACTTGCACTAGGGCCATCTGTTGTGGTATCACATACCCAACAATTAGCTATGGTTGAAGTATCTAATACTCAACCATCCCATAAAGGTCTCTACCGGGAAAAAGGCCTTTGTGAGTGGATCCGCGTTGTTGTCCTCTGTGTCTACTCTCCTAACCTCGATCTCCCTGGAGATCAACCATCTCCATGATCAGGTGATACTGCCTAAAAATTATATCTGGATTTCTGATGGGACGGGGGGTTCCTTGCCAAAAGCCACAACTCCATTGTCACACAATGGTAGGAATGAAGTTCATCTAATGAACTTATATATATCCAGACTGCCTCTTTGGTAGCATCCTTGGTAAATGACGTATCTTGCCTTTAATCGTCTAGTAAGTCACAGTATCTAGCTTGGAACTCTTCCAACATACCGTCCCTCCACTGAGGGTAAAGACAATGCCTGCGGCTGACATTCAGTCGTCCTTATCACCCTGGAACTTTTCCAGTGATTCTCCCCAGGATCGTTTGATACCATCTCACTACAACCAGCGAGATTCCTAACATCCAATTAGATCTATCCCATAGATCCATAACCCAGGATTTAGGAGGTATCACCTTGATCCTATATGGAGAATTATTGTGATAAGAGGAGATTGACCGAGCGTAGCATAGGAAACTCCTTCCCTATCAAGAGTATGTCATCCACGTACTCTACGAGGATCACCACCATACTCTCTACTACCTTTTTGTATATACAATGTTCATCTACCATTTTGATGAAGTCAAACTCTTTGACTACCTCATCAAAACAGACGTTCCAACTCCGCGATGCCTGATTTATCACACAAAACATCTTGCTCACGTTTCCGCTGCTCCCACTGTTTACGAAGCCCTCTGGCTGTGTACTTATAGACGCTCTCTTCCAAATCATCATTTAGAAAAGCAGTCATGACACCCAACCGCCAGATATCGTAGTCATGGTATATAGCCGTGGCAAGTAGGATCTGGATGGAATTTAAGCATAGCTTTGAAAGTCTCAACTTTTCCATGTACACCAAGTAATCTTCTCAAGATATACTTGCTTCTGATGGGGATTTAACCCTTCAGATAAAGCAACCAAAGTCCATACTTTGTTAGTGTATAAGGATTCCATCTCAGATTGCTTCTGAGATGCATTCTTACAGAGTCCCACTCCTGATGGCTTGCTCGAAACTAGTTAGGTCATCATCTCATGATGCAATCCTCACTCCCACCGTCATAGAGGAAACCGAAGTATCTCTCAGGTGGGTGAGGAACCCTACTAGATCGGCGGAGAGGCTGAGATTCGTTGGAAACTATTGAATCCTTTGGTTCTACCAAATCATCAGCTGCAGTTTATATAGCTAGAACTCTTTCCAGTTCTACCTCATGACCAATAATTTTTTCACAAGAAATTCCCTTTCTCAAAGGTGGTATGCTGAGAAACAAAACATCTTTTGTTTCTCGGTTAGGTAGAAGATTTTCCCTTGCGAATGCTTGGGATATCCAACAAACTTCCACAGAACTGACTTTACCTCGAGCTTGTCCGAATTTTGCTTTTAGGCATAGGTTGGACAACCCTAAATCTTAACATACTTAAGATATGGGCTCTTCCCATTCCATATCACATATGAAGTGGTAGGCAACTGATTTGATTAGAACCCTATTCAATAGGTATGCAGCTTCTCAAGTAAATAACTCCCAAAAGGAAATAGGCTACTCAGTAGTACTCATCATAGAGCACACCATATCAAATAGGGTGTGATTGTTGCGCCCTGATATACCGACGTGCTGTGGTGTATACGGAGGAGTAATGCCGAGAGAGAATCTCATTCTCCTTTAGAATAGTCCAGGAATCTTGTGCTCAAGTATTCTCCTCCTTGATCTCATCAAAGGACATAATACTTATACCCGTTTTTGGTTCTCTACTTCTAACTCATATTCTGTGATTATCTCAAAATTTTCGAACTTGTGTTTCAACAGGAACATATGTATGAATCTTGAGGGATCATCAGTGAATGTAATGAAGTACAAAGAACCGGTCCTGGCATGTGTAGACAGGGGACCTTCATACATCAGCATATGTCAATCCCAAGAGTTCACTAACTCTTTCTCTGTTTCCAATAAATGGAGCTGTGGTCATCTTATCTCTGTGACATGACCGGCAAGTTTCACAAGATGTAAATTCAAACTAATTTAAATATGCATCTATATGTAACTTCAGCTAGCCGTGTCGCATTGATATGACCTAGTCTACAATGCCTCAAGAAGGATTCATTCATTTCTGAACTCTACCTCTTTTGTGTGTTCTGTACATTAAGAACTGTGGTTTGATTTAGAACATCTATGCTTTTAGATAACGTGCCTGATCCGACCAACTCTTGATATAGGAAATGTTCAAAACATTATCCAACAATACAAAATTATATCCTTTCTTTACTTATAAAGAGACTGATATGATGTTGTATATCAGTTTCGGTATCTAATAACATTCGTTCAGAATCAATGTATTCTGGTAATATAGGGTGATAATTACCAATAGACTTGGCTGCAACACTTGCACCGTTTCTATCTCATGAAACTTATCACCCGTTCTCGGTCCTCTACCTTTCTGTAGCCCATGTAACAGATTACATTTGCGGGATTCTAATCCGGTATCTCATACCCAGGACGTAAAGGATACTGAGAAACAGTTCTGTGTAATGAACATACCCGAAGATGATGCATCAGCATGCACTTTCTTCGTTTAGGTGGCACGGGAATTCTGCCAATCCCCTATTTCCTGCTCTGTCTTATAACAATTATAAGTTGGAGCGGGACCAACGTTCCCTAGCGCAGTATAACAAGCGGGTTAGGTCAATACATCCGTATTATTATCTTGATTAAGGCATGACATAGTCGCAACCAGGAGAGAGAGAGAAGAAAACACTCAGCGTGCACTTTTACAAGATTAGATTGGTTATCAATTTATCTAATCAGGATGTCTCCCACTGTTTTAGTCAAATCTTCCTTCAAACCCTAAAAGGAAAAACTAGCCGGGATTAATTACACCGTACAAGTTCGCCAATCTTTCAGCCAGGCCAGTGCCGTTAGTTTGAGGGAGGTTCCCCGTGCTTTCGCACGAACCTAATTAAAGTAAATCTCGTTTTCCCAGGGGCGTAACCCCATTGACTCCTTTCTAGACACCTACTTGATCGGCTAATTGTAATATGAAAAACTCTCCCAGGAATAACTCTTACTCGCAGCGGGTATCAGGATCCAACTATCTCATAGAAGGTATGCAATCTCATTGCAAATTTCAACACTTGAAATTTCCAATAATATTTTACGCCTAGCGTCCTATAACCTTGACGCAGGCCAACAAACCATAGTCCGCTAGGTCAAGTTCAACCCGTACATTTCCTAATTGAATTAAACCCACCCGCACGACCCTTGACGCAGGCCAACAAAGTCGCATGACTACCCTAATCCAATCGCATCGTATGCTACAGATAAGTACTAGTTAGTTATCGCACACTACGTCTTGACGCAGGCCAACAAACGTAGCACGTATACTAAACAGTCTTTATCTGAAATGACGGAGGGCTACGCAGGTTTTTCGGAAAACCATGAGCGTAATGAACTTGATATCGTTGTAGAATCGAGTGATTTTAAATGGAATGTTTTTTATGCCTTTTCTAGTTTTGCAAAAGAGGTCACTCCCGGTGAAGGGATCGTCGGCTCTTTACTCATCGAATAAGGTGCAGGATATTTCACAAATATCACTATGCAAAGCAAAAACTATAGAAACAATCAAAAGACAAACCGAGTTTGTAGCATCTGCCAGTTTCGCTAAAGAGGTCACTCCCGGTGAAGGGATCTCGGCTCTTTCCTTATCGAATAAGGTGCTGGATGTTCTACAAGGAACACCACTATGCAAAGCAAGAACTAGAGCTACCAGTTTTTAAACAAGTTTCTACAGCATCTTTAGGTTTCTTTTATTTTATTAATCTCATTAATAAAGTCCCATTTTATTATGCTTCACAAGCATCACATTTGAAACGAAATCTGCAATATAACATATATCTCATATATATAATATAAACATTAGTCTCAGGCAGTAATATGATCTCATCACAGAACATTGCAGCAGAAGATAACATATGAAATATTGGATATACTAGAATTTCCGTGTTTTATGCGAGCCTGTATGAAACGCGGATTCCACGGTCGCGATGAATAGCCAAACCCACATCCCTAGACCCCTACGAGAGCGGCAACCAACACTGCCAATTCTAGGGTTAGGAGACCTGGTCTCGACACCTCGAGATGGTCTCCCACTGGACCCCAGAACCCGGTTACTTGTGCTCCCCGCCTTAGGTCTACCCAATGCGGAAAAGTAAATAATATATAATGGTGACATCATCCTCAGCCCGGAAGTGCCCTAATAAAAGAATATTACATACAAATGAATTTTACATGAATGAAAAAGAAAAACTCTCATCTCACATAAAACCCCGGCTATTCAGAACACGACGATCTAATATAACATATCACAGCAATACATAATATCTCATATCATCAACGTAAGCAAGTATGCGTATCCCGATTGTCGTTGATGTATAGCAACGAAGCCGGCGATACACCACATACTACGCTTACGGTCACAGAAAAGAAAGTGTAAAACTACAACAGTTGGAATCCGCAACCTTCTTAGACAGCGCATGCCTAACCAAATGAATTCCTTAGATATCTCATGCCTAACTATTATAAACCCCGCATTTTAGTCTCTTTTTCGAAAACTCTTTTCAATATCTAGTCGGGCAATTCAACAAGATTCCCAACATCCTGATCGAATGCTCGTCGCAAACTTTAGTAGACGGCCGCACCCCCGGATGCCGTCGACGAAGTGCACTAAGGCGGAACACCGCTGCCGCGAGCACCCGAACGGATGCTTTTGGCGACGGGGTTCTCCTACAGTCGCTTGGTCGGGGCTATGGGGCATGGCTATCTATTAAGTTTACCCGGGGAGTATCCGCGTACACTACGTGATTGCAACGGACTTTTGATCATATCGAAATCCCGTGGCAACCGATCAAATGAGACTAAACTGCTAGATTTATTACATTCAAATTAGTTATCTCATAACTACTTGTGGATTCCAAATATTGTACCACATTCCAGATAAATAGACAATGTTAAACTTTCCGATCGAATAATCAAACACCCAAGTTTTCCCAGATAGCTCAACACTTGAGCGGAGTTCAAAAAGTGTCCATCACATGCCACAGTACCAATGGTCCAGCCGTAGAAGGGTCAAGCCAACGCCTCACATGTGGCAACGCCGTACTGCCCCAAACCTTAAGGTTTAGAGGCAGTTCAAGACGGTCACATAATCGAGTTAAGGTTTGTGTTCTTCTAGAGGGTCCACCGCATTACTTGCATGATTTTCCGGAAGTTTCAAACTCGAGAAAAAATCCAACTTTTGAAAAAATTTTCGATAGGGGAAAAAGTGAGTTATTGATATCCGTTCGAACTTTTTAACATGTTCTAAAATTATCCGGAAAAACTTAAACGAAATTAAATTATCCGATCGAATCAACGAGTCCCCAATACATCTCAGAAAACTCAACACTTGAGTATAATTAAAAATTCTCAGAAGCATGCTTGGATACCTACGGACGTTACTGTATAAAACGAAAACAATGAAGCCCCTGTACGGCCGCGGAACCGCCGCGCAATCAGGGTAATGCCGCGGTTCCGCGGCGCTTTTAGGGTATTGTGTTGTCGTTTTTCACAGTATTTCCTAAAATATCCTGCTTAATTTTCTGAGTATTTTTAATACGAAAAAATCAACATTTTGAAAAAATTTCCAGAAACTGGATTTACGGGTATCCGGAGTTCGATCGGACTTTAAACTTCGTCTAGACTTCGCCTAAAACTCTAGCTTGGCTCTGATACCACTGTAGAGTTACTAGGAACTCTCACAAGGGACTATAAGGCATCAACCATGACCGATTTAAAATTTAGATGTGCCGAACAACCCTAACCAAGATCTTTAAACTAGAGATTAGGCGAAACAAAGCATGTTAAACACTTTAACATCTAAGAGTTTGGGATTACAACCTTTGTATGGACCAGTCCTTCACTTCATAAGCTCCGTGTTGTGGTCCCTTCGCTGCGATCATCAAGTTCCGGACTCTCGAGAGGCTCCACGAAGAGAAAGATGCATGCTTGCTTCCGATCTTCGATAATAAAGATGATCTACCTAGAAGTTTCTTTAACACAAGCTCTTACTCACTAAATGAAGTGAACACCCTAATCTAAATGGCTAGGATAGATTAGGATGATGAAGTAGGATTTGTGCTCTCTTTTATTATCAAATTCTCATACGAAATCATCACATGAAGAAAACCTAGAAAGCTTTCTCAAAGCTCAAAGAAGAAGAAGATGAATAATAAATCAATCATCCTTTTGTGATGAATAATGAAAAGATATAGGATTACAAATGCAACCATGGTCAACTATGACAAGGCTAACTCATATAGAGATTTAATTAGGGCTAAGGGTTTGGGTTGGGTTAAGAATGAGTCACTTAAAATATCAACCATAATATCTTAGCTCATGACAAAAGAAAACTTTCTAAAAGGTTCATGAAAGAACTAACCCAATTCAAACCCTAACCTTATTTAATCTCCACTAAACATGTTGCATTAGTAATCATATCATATTACAATATTATATATCACATATATAATATATATTTGTAACAAAATAAAATAATACAATTAACATATATCGCATATATATCAATGTATTACCCGGTGAGAAAATAAATCAATAAGTGAGCTAATATTAGTTAATGTAATTTAATATATCAAATATATAATTATACATTAAATTATCAAATCAACACTTGATCCGATAATCCGGATATTTCACAAATAACCGACTAATATAATCTGTACCAGTTCATCGAATCAACACTTGATCCGATGACCCGGCTATATCTCATATACCCGGCCGATATCTCATATCGTGAGAATCTAATACGGTATCACATACATGTATTGTTCTCGGTCCCGCACATATCATATATGTTCTCCTACTCCATTTTGCCTGAGTCAAGAAACCTCTGTGTAGGGCTCTAAAGAATCGTCAATACGCCGGCAGTAGGTGATGATCATATCAAACACCCACAAGCTGCAAGCGGTCAGCTAAACGTAACAGGCACCCAGGTATTGTGCGATCATAAGATAAACAAGTAAGCCTGTACATTCTCCTGCGAATCCAATCAGTAACACTCCCGTACAGTCCAGTCTCGTCGTCTGATATGTCGCATATCTCGCCTAGGGATGGTATACATCAGACCCCAGTACCTTGATAAGTCATGTCGATATGAGGTCTATAACAGTTCGATAAACTATTGATAACTAGTAAATCTCAGCAACCCTGGCCAAGGATTTCCAGTTATAGCCAATCGAACACAGCACAACATCAACTCCGTATACCGGGAGAGACGAATCCCCTCCTATCGCTCATTGCCTCCATGTGATTCGGGACTGTACCCAAAAGCCACCTTTTTGCACGCCCTCTTGGATGTAATATGATGGAAATCAAAGCACAGTGGGAATCACACAAGACTCTATAACGATCTTAGGTCAACAGACTACTCTGTACCAGTGTCACCGGAGAACTGCCATCTGACGTGAGGTATAATACCATCTGGGAGTTCTCGGCGAGTCTGTCCAGTGTACCCAGTCTCTACTGAGCACCCATACACCATCCTTGATGTCAAACACCGATGGATATGGGATCATCCATCGCCCATCATATTGATCAAGATGCGTATACGGTAGTCTACTCTGGTGTATCGATGCCCTGTCTCGATACACCCTCGACTAGGAACAGTTATAGGATGTACTCGTCGACTACCGTGGCCCCACTAGTATGATCTCATCATAGTACCAGTAGTCGAGTACATATCCTAAGGGCTTTATCAACATGTAACATAGAGACAATCAGAGTATATGTTAAGATATAGTCCAACCAGATTGCATACTATCATGTCGAGCAAGAAAGTCCCTATATATGTCCAAGCATCCATTACAATATACAAGACATGTACAGTTGTAGGGTTCCTAGGCACTCACAAGAGGTCTCACAAGGCATCAACCATGCCAATTTCAAAAATTACGGTGCCGAGAAACCCTAGACTACGGATCGTTAACTAGATGTCTAGGCGAAAAAGAACTAGTAAACTATTTTACTAAGAGAACGGATATACAACCTTTGTAGATCCGGTCCTCCACCTCCATAGCTCCGCAATGAAGTCCTCTCCGCTGTACAAAACGAATCTTGGACTCTAGTGTCGGCTTCATCAGAGAAATGGACGGGCTAAGTCGTCGACTACGATGCCGAAGATGATCTACGTCGAGGCATCACTAGATCAAGCTCCAACTTCATCAAGTCATGAACCTTGTGAAGAAAACACACTCTACTACTTGGCAAGAGGTAGAGGATGAAGAAATAGGAAGTGGGTAGACTTTAGAATTGGATTTCTCACTCTTTTACATCAATCACCATTGATGGTCCAAGGTTTCTTCATGTTGAAGATGAAGAAGAAGAAGAAAATCTTATCATAAGTATTAAGTAAAATGGAAATAATAATAATACTTATCATCTACCAACCATGGTCAAGTGTAGAGACCAAACTAAGGTTAGTGGAAATGGTTAGGGTTAAGCATGAGACAAAAATGGTCACTTAGGTCAAAGCTTCATGAAGCTTCAACTAGAATACAAATCAAGCCACCATTTTCTTTTCATGCCATTTATTTTCCAAAAAGAATAAACAAATAAATAAATGAATAAATCAAAACCCTAACCATTAACATGTAACCATGGTTTGATCTTTACACAAAAACCCTAGCAAACATGTATCATCAAACATGATACAATCATTTGCACAAAAAGTATATCACATATACAACTTGTACATCCAAGTGAGAAAATCCATTTAAAGTGAACCAATACTAGTTAATGCAAAGTAATATATCAAATATATAATTATACATTAAATCATTAAATCAACACTTGATTTAACGATCCGGTCATATCGCATATAACCGACTAGTATTCAATGTATCGGCTTATCGAATCAACCCTGGATTCGATAACTAGGTTATATCGCATATAACCATTCGATAAATTTATCGCGAGAATAGAATACGGTATCACATACACGCATTATTCTCGGTCCCGCACATATCTCATATGCGCTCCTATTTCATTTCGCTTGAGCCAGGAAACCTCTGTGTAGGACTCTAAAGACTCGTCAATACGCCGGCAGCAGGTGTTGATCATATCAAACACCCACAAGCCGCAAGCGGTCTGCTAAACGTAACGGCCACCCGGGTATTGAGCGATCAGAAGATCGACGAGCAAGCCCGCTCACACTCCAGTGAATCCAACCAGTAACACTACCGTACAGTCCGGTCTGATCGTCTGATATGTCGCATATCTCGCCTAGGGGTGGTAAACGTCAGACCCCAATAGCTCGATAAGTCGTGTCGATATGAGGTCTATAACAGTTCGAGAAACTACTGATAACACTTACCAGTAAATCTCAGCAACCCTGGCCAGGGATTTCCGGTTATAGCCAATCGAACACAGCGCAACATCAACTTCCTATACCGGGAGAGACGAATCCCCTCCTATCGCTCATTGCCTTCATGTGATTCGGGACTGTACCCAAAAGCCACCGTTTTGCACGCCCTCGTGGACGTGGTAAGGTGGAAATCAAAGCACAGTGGGAACCACACAAGACTCTATGACGATCTCGGGTCAACAGACTACTCTGTACCAGTGTCACCAGAGAACTGCCATCTGACGTAAGGTATAATACCATCTGGGAGTTCTCGGCGAGTCCGTCCAGTGTACCCAGTCTCCACTGAGCACCCGTATATCATCTCTGATGTCAAACACCATTGGATATGGGATCATCCATCGCCCATCTGTATGGGTCGAGAAGGTATACGCTAGTCTACTCTGGTATATCGATGCCCCGTCTCGATATACCCACGACTAGGGACCTTGAAAGATGTACTTATGGACTACCATGTCCCCACTAGTATGATCCGCATCATAGTCCAGGTAGTCAAGTACACATCCTAAGGGCTTTACCAACACGTAACAGAGAGACAATCAATGTACACGTTAAGGTAAAGAGTAACCAGATAGCATACTATCATGTCGAGCAAGAAAGTCCTCCCTATATATGTCCCAGCATCCACTACAATATACATCCAATGTACAGTATGTAAGTCCATGCTACCTCTCCCGGTACTTTCGGGAATGCGGAATTTGGTAAAAAACGATTTTTATGGAGGTGGTAACATGGACCTAAAACCCGGATCTTGGTTAAACATCTATCTAACAACCTAACTACGAGTTTCTAGCTACTCGGTTAGGGGGTTATACCTTGCTTGTCTTGAACTCCTTCGTCTTCAAGCTTCGATGGTGGTCCGGATTGGCTTCTTCCCGTCGTCTCCGTACGCCGAAGATAGATCCACCTGAAAGCTCCAACCTTTGGCTCCTTCTTCGTTCTTTGAAGAAACTAGTTCACTCGGTTTGCTAAACCTTGTGAACTAGAGTGAGTAGAGAAGAGTTTGTATGGGATTTTATCTATGGTTCTTGATTCTCAACTCATGAGACAAAAGAACCATAGATTAAAGAGAGGGAGCAAGAGCAAGAGGGTGAGAGCAAAGCAAGAGAGCTCAAGAATAAGAGAGAGAATGAGCAAGAAAGAATGAGCAAGTCTTTTGTCTCTCACCATCTCATAATCCAAAGTCATCATAACTCATTATACCAAATCAAGTGTTATGTGATGGTTGAAGCAACCATAACCATATCATTTCATGCACTCATTTTGCACAAATGAGCAAGCAAGCAAAAGTCTTTGCCATGAAATGATGGCTATGGTTATCATGATGGTCAACTAGTCAAGCCTAGTCAACCGGTCAACAAAGTCAACAAGTCAACAAAAGTCAACAAGTCAACAAAGTCAAAAAAAGTCAACAACCATGTCACCATAATACTTAATCAATATAATAGTTAATCTCATATCATATTCTCATTAGGGTTGAGCAAAAAGTCAAATAGTCAACGGTCAACTGTCAACAACCCTAATGAGAATCAGCTGCCTCCGTCTCCCTGTCAACTGTGCATACGCACCCGCATCCGCGTTCCGAGGAACACGAATGCATACTGGATAAATCCAATCCCAAAACGTATACTATGATCTGGCTTAAACCAAAGCCCGCGAGTGCAAACTGTCCGGACACTGTACGTGCGCAAGTGCACGGATGTGACCGAACCCTGTCGCAAAACCATGCGACCTGTCGCAAAACCATGAGACCTCTACTCTTTTGCCTAAAGGAGAAAAGCTTTCTGTGTGGGACTCTAAAGACTCGACACTACGCTGGCAGTGGGTTTAACCACATACCGCAAGCGGCACTAGCAGTGCGTAACAGTCCCCAGGTAATGCCGACAAGAAGACCGACGAGGCGAAACCCATCTGAACTCCTACTGAGCCTGAGTGTGACATTCTCCGTACAGTCCGGTCTGTTCGTCTGATACATCGCATGGCGGGCCTAGGGGGCGGTAAACGTCAGTCTTCCAATAGCGGTACAAGTCGTGTCGGAGTGAAGCCCAAAACACCCTGAGATAACACTGGAAGCCTACCAGTATATCTCGATTGCCCTGGCCAGGGACTACTCGTGTAATGGCTCTCCTAGACACAGCGCGATGTCAACCCCCAATACCGGGAGAGACGAATCCTGTCTAACCGTCACTGCCTCCAAGTGCTTCGGGACTGCACCCAACTACTACCTGTTTGCACGACTCCTTTGAGCCGTGGTAGGGTAGTGATCAAAGTGCAGTGGGAACACACTTGAGGCGAAGTGTCAGTGTCAAGTCAGCGGACTAAGCTGTACTCATGTCACCTGGGAACTGATAACTGACGATAGGCATAATACCAACTAGTCAGTTCCCGACGAGTCCTGTCCAGTGTACCCGTAACCCAACGAGCACCCGCATACTATCTCAAGTACGACGTACTGACGGCTGTGGGACAGACCGTCTCCCATACTGGGATGAGAAGCGCATGCGCTGGTCTACTCCGGAGTATCGATGCCCTGTCTCGATAGTCCTGCGACCAGGGACCTGCATAAGGATGTGCTTATAGATTACCCAGCCCCACTAGTGTGACGGCCATCACATCGCTGGTAATCAAGCAAAGATCCTAAGGGCTCCACTAATGTGTATAGGCGATATACAAAAATAAACACATGTACACATTGAAGTAAAAACAAACCAAGTAGCATACTACTATTTTGAGCAAGATTGTATATACAAGGTGAATATCCCAAGCTTCCATTAAGTAATATACAAACTAGTATGATACAGTAATGGCCTCTAGGGCATATACACTAACACAGTAATGGCCTCTAGGGCATACATATAACTAACAATCTCCCACTTGCACTAGGGCCATTTGAAGCAGTGGTTGCAGTATCTAATACTCAACCATCCCATAAAAGTCTCTCTCTGGGAATAGGCCTTCGTGAGTGGATTTGCCGTGTTGTCCTCTGAGTCTACTCTCCTAACCTCGATCACCCTGGAGATCAACCATCTCCATGATCAGGTGATACCGCCTTAGAATATGTCTGGATCACTGATGGGACGGACGTTCCTTGGCATAAGCCATAACTCCATTGTCTCACAATGGTAGGAACTAAGTTCATCTCATGAACTATTATACATCCAGACAGCCTCTATGGTAGCATCTTAAGTAGCGATGTATCCAGCCTTTATCATCTAGTATGCCACGGTATCTAGCTTGGAACTCTTCCAACATACCGTCCCTTTACCGAGGGTAAAGACAATGCCTGTGACTGACATTCAGTCGTCTTTATCACCCTGGAACCCTTCCAGTGATTCTCCCCAGGATCGATTGATACCATCTCACTACATCTAGTGAGTATCCTAACATCCAATTAACATCTATCTCATAGATGAAAACTCGGGATTTAGGAGGTATCACTTTGATCCTATATGGAGAATCATTGTGATAAGCGGAGATTGACCGAGCGTAGCATAGGAAACTCCTTCCCTATCAAGAGTATGTCATCCACGTACTCTACGAGGATCACCACCATACTCCCTACTACCTTTTTGTATATACAAGGTTCATCTACCATTTTGATGATGTCAAACTGTTTGACTAACTCATCAAAACAGATGTTCCAACTCCGCGATGCCTGCTTTATCCTGTAAAGCATCTTGTACACGTTTCCGCTGCTCCCACTGTCTACGAAGCCCTCTGGCTATGTACTTATAGACGTCCTCTTCTAAAACATCATTTAGAAAAGCAGTCATGGCACCCAACCGCCAGATATCGTAGTCATGGTATGTAGCCGTGGCAAGTAGGATCTGGATGGACTTAAGCATAGTCACTTGAAAAGGTTTCATCATAATCCACGCCTGGTCGATGACAAAAAGCTTTAACAAGTCTAGCTTTGAAAGTCTCAACTTTTCCATCTACACCAAGTAATCTTCTCAAGATATACTTGCTCCTGATGGGGATTTAACCCTTCAGATATTGCAACCAAAGTCCATACTTTGTTGGTGTACATGGATTCCATCTCAGATCGCTTAGCATCCAGCCATTCTTACAGAGTCCCACTCCTGATGGCCAGTTCGAAACTAGTTGGGTCATCATCTCATGATGCAATCCTCGCTCCCACTGTCATAGAGAAACCGAAGTATCTCTCAGGTGGGTGAGGAACCCTACTAGATCGGCGGAGAGGCTGAGGTTCGTTGGTTACTATTGAATCCTTTGGTTCTACCAAATCAAATGCTGCAGTTTGTATAGCTGAAACCATTCCAGTTCTACATAACAGACCTTGCCTCGAGCTTGTCCGGATTTTGCTTTTAGACATAGGCCAGACAACCCCAAATCTTAACCAACTTAAGATATGGGCTCTTCCCTTTCCATATCACATATGAAGTGGTAGGCAACTGATTTGATTCGAACCCTATTCAATAGGTATGCAGCTTCTCAAGTGCATAACTCCCAAAAGGAAACAGGTAACTCAGTAGTACTCATCATAGAGCACACCTTATCATATAGGGTGTGATTGCTCCGCCCCGATATACCATCGTGCTATGGTATATACGGAGGAGTAATGCTGAGAGAGGATCCCATTCTCCTTTAGAATAGTCCAGGAATTCCGTGCTCAAGTATTCTCCTCCTTGATCTCATCAAAGGACATAATACTTATACCCGTATTTTGGTTCTCTACTTCTAAATCATATTCTGTGAATATCTCAAAAGGTTCGGACTTGTGTTTCAACAGGAACATATGTCTGAATCTTGAGAGATTATCAGAGAATGTAACGAAGTACAAAGAACCAGTCCTGGCATATGTAGACAGGGGACCTATCATACATCAACATGTATCATCCCAAGAGTTCAGTAACTCTTTCTCTGTTTCCAGTAAACAGAGCTATGGTCATCTTATCTCTGTGACATGACTGACAAGTTTCATAAGATGTAAATTCAAACTGATTTAAATATGCATCTATATGTAACTTCAGCTAGTCGGGTCGCATTGATATGACCTAGTCTACAATGCCTTAAGAAGGATTCGTTCAGTTGTGAACTCTTCCTTTTATGTGTGTTCCATATACTAAGAACTGTAGTTTGATTTAGAACATCAATGCTTTTAGATAACGTGCCTGAACCGATCAACTTTTGATATAGGAAATGTTCAAAACATTATTCATCAATACAAAATTATATCCTTTCTTTACTAATAAAGAGACTGATATGATTTTGTATATCAGGTTCGGTATCTAATAACATTCGTTCAGAATCAATGTATTTGTAATACAGGGTGACAGTGACCAACAGACTTGGCTGCAACACTTGCCCCGTTTTCTGCCTCATGAAACTTATCACCCGTTCTCAGTTCTTTACCTATCTGTAGCCCATGTAACAAATTACATATGCGGGATCCTGATCTGGTATCACATACCCAGGACGTAGAGGATACATAGAAACAGTTCTTTGTAACGAACACACCCGAAGGAGATGCATCATATGCACTTTCTTCGTTTGGGCGGCACGGGAAATCTGGTATTCCCCAATTTCCTGCTCTGTCTTATAACAATTATAAGTTGGAGCGGGACCAACGTTCCCCAGCTCAGTATAACAAGCGGGTTTGGTCAATATTCCGTATTATTATCTTGATTAAGGCGTGACATGGTCGCTACCAGGAGAGAGAGAAGAAAACACTCTGCGTGCGCTCTAGCAAGAATAGATTGGTTATTATTTTATCTAATCAGGATGGCTCCCACTGCTTTTTATCAAATCTTCCTTCAAACCCTAAAAGGAAAGACTAGCCGGGATTAATTACACACTACAAGTTCGCTAATCTTTCAGCCAGGCCAGTGTCGGTACTTTGAGGGAGGTCCCCCGTGCTTTCGCACGAACCTAATTAATGTAAACCTCGTTTTCCCAGAGGCGTAACCCCGTTGACACCTTTTTAGACACCTACTTGATCGGCTAATTGTAATGTATAAAACTCTCCCAGGAGTAACGATTACTCGCAGCGGGTATCGGGATCCAACTATCTCATAGAAGGTATGCAATCTCATTGCAAATTTCAACACTTGAAATTCCCGATAATATTTTGCCCCGAACGATCTATGACCTTGACAAGGTCAACAAACCATAGACCGCAAGTCAAGTTCAACCCGTCATTTCTTGATTGAATCAAACCCACCCGCACGACCCTTGACAAGGTCAACAAGGCCGCACGACTACCTTAACCCAATCTGCATCATATGCATAAGCAGATAAATACTGGTTAGCTACCGCACACTGCGCCTTGACAAAGGCCAACAAACGCAGCACGAATACTAACTACTACTTATCTGAAATGACGGAGGGCTACGACAGGTTTTTCTGAAAACCTATTGCGTAATGAACTTGATATCGTTGTAGAATCAAATGATTTTAAAATGGAGTGTTTTTGAGGCTTTTCTAGTTTTGCTAAAGGAGTCACTCCCGGTGAAGGGATCGTCGGTCCTTTTCTCGTCGAATGAGGTGCGGGATATATCATATATATCACTGTGCAAAGCAAAAACTCTTAAAAGCAATCAAAAGACAAACCGAGTGTGTAGCATCTGCCAGTTATTGCTAAAGGAGTCACTCCCGGTGAAGGGATCTCGGTCCTTTCCTCATCGAATAAGGTGCAGGATATATCACATATACCTCTGTGCAAAGCAAGAACTGTAGCTACCTGTTTTATTTTTGAAATTCGATTCTACAACATCTTAGGTTTCTTTTATTTCATTAATCTCATTAATGAAGTCCCATCATTTAAGTACTTAAACATCACAGATAAATACGACGTACACTTATGCCATCCGCATTCGCCTCGATGTCTCCTCGTTCACCGTTAGGTTAGGTGACTAACGGCAGAGCGGGACAGGGCTAGCGCGGGTGTAAAACATAAGTAACGCCTATATAATATATCATATATACTATATACAGCATTTATCACAGAACATATCACATGATCACATCACTGATATCGCAGCAGAAGAATCATATGAAATATTGGATATACTAGGACGTCCGTGTTTTCAATACAAGCCAGTATAAAACACGGATTCCACGGTCGTGATGAATAGCCAAACCCACACCCCTAGACCCCTACGAGAGCGTCGAGCAAACCTACCAATTCTGGAGTTAGGAGACCCGGACTCGACTCCTCGAGTTGGTCTCCCACTGGACTCCAGAACCCGGTTACTTGTGCTCCCCTCCTTGGGTCTATCCTAGTGCGGAAAAGTAAATAATATACAAACGGTGACATCTTCCGCAACCTGGAAGTGCCCCAATAAAAGAATATTACATACAAGTTTTTACATGAATGAAAATGAAAAACACTCATCTCACATAAAAACCCCCGGCTATTCAAACACGACGATCCAATATAACATATCCAGCAACACATAACATCACATGTCATCAACGTAAGTAAATATGTCCATCCCAATTGTCGTTGACATATAGCAACGAAACCGGCGATATCACATATTACACTTACGGTCACAGAAAAGAAAGTGTAAAACTACAACAGTTGGAATCCGCAACCTGTATAGACATCGCATGCCTAATCAAATGAATTCCTTAGACATCGCATGCCTAACAATTATAAACCCCGCGTTTTAGTCTCATTATCGAAAACACTTTTCAATATCAAGTCGGGTAATTCAACAAGATTCCCGACATCCTGATCGAATGCTCGTCGCAAACTTTAGTAGGCGGCCGCACCCCCGACGCCGTCGACGAAGTGCACCAAGGCGGAACACCGCTGCCGCGAGCACCCGAACGGATGCTTTCGGCGACGGGGTTCTCCTACAGTCACTTGGTCGGGGCTATGGAGCGAGGCTGTCTATTAAGTTTACCCGGCGAGTATTCGCGTACGCTACGTGATTGCGACGGACTTTTGATCGCATCAAAATTCCGTGGCAACCGATCAAGTGAGACTAAACTGCTATGTTTATAACATTCATTCAGTTATCTCATAACTGCTTGTGAATTCCAATTATTGTATCCCATTCCAGATAATTAGAAAATGTTAAACTTTCCGATCGAACATTCAAACACCCAAGTTTTCCCGATACAGATCAACACATGAAACAAGTCTAAAAACATTCAGTTCGTGCCTCAGTACCAACGGTCCAGCCGTAGAAGGGTCAAGCCAACGCCTCACATGTGGCACGCCGTACTGCCCCAAACCCGAAGGTTCAAAGGGCAGTTCAAGACGGTCACATAATCGAGTTAAGGTTTGTTGTCTTCTAGAGGGACCATCGCGTTACTTGCACTACTTAGAACGTCTTTAAACTACGGAAAAATCCAACACTTGGAAATTTCCCGACAGGGGAAAAATTGGGTATTTTTATCCGGTCGAACTTTTTAACATATTCAAAAATTACCCGGAAAGCCACACAGACAAAATTTGATAATCCGATCGAATATACGAATCCCCAAATCAACCCCAGAAAATTCAACTCTTGAATAAAATATTAAAATTATCCAGAAAACACAGGAGTCAAATATAACAATTACTGTGCAAACAAAAGTCAAAGATTCAACATAATGGCCGCGGAACCGCCGCGACACGTGGGGTAAGGCCGCGGTTCCGCGGCGGGTTGACGGAGTTAGAGCTCCGTTTTGCACAGTAATTCATAAAAAACCCTGCTTAATTTTCTGCATATTTTTAATATGGAAAAATCCAGATTTTTAAAAATTGGACAGAGAGCATTTTGGAAATAGGTTTCGGGTTCGTTCGGATTTCAAACGTCGTCTAGACTTCGCCTAAGGCTCTAGCTAGGCTCTGATACCACTGTAGGTCAGGCAGCCACCCCATCCAATGGGGTCGCCGTGGCACCAACGAGTCCCTCAGCCGCTACTTTTTACGCATGCCCCCTCGCGAGGACTACAACCCGCCAGAACACCTTCCGGTCTCGGGACACCCTGGGGGTAAGAGCCTATGCTTCGCCACACTGTCACACAGTGAGAACCCCGCATAGGTCGACATCCAATGTCTAGTAGCTCTGATACCACTGTAGGGTTCCTAGGCACTCACAAGAGGTCTCACAAGGCATCAACCATGCCAATTTCAAAAATTACGGTGCCGAGAAACCCTAGACTACGGATCGTTAACTAGATGTCTAGGCGAAAAAGAACTAGTAAACTATTTTACTAAGAGAACGGATATACAACCTTTGTAGATCCGGTCCTCCACCTCCATAGCTCCACAATGAAGTCCTCTCCGCTGTACAAAACGGATCTTGGACTCTAGTGTCGGCTTCATCGGAGAAATGGACGGGCTAGGTCGTCGACTACGATGCCGAAAATGATCTACGTCGAGGCATCACTAGATCAAGCTCCAACTTCATCAAGTCATGAAACTTGTGAAGAAAACACACTTTACTACTTGGCAAGAGGTAGAGGATGAAGAAATAGGAAGTGGGTAGACTTTAGAATTGGATTTCTCACTCTTTTACATCAATCACCATTGATGGTCCAAGGTTTCTTCATGTTGAAGATGAAGAAGAAGAAGAAGAAAATCTTATCATAAGTATTAAGTAAAATGGAAATAATAATAATACTTATCATCTACCAACCATGGTCAAGTGTAGAGACTAAACTAAGGTTAGTGGGAATGGTTAGGGTTAAGCATGAGACAAAAATGGTCACTTAGGTCAAAGCATCATGAAGCTTCAACTAGAATACAAATCAAGCCACCATTTTCTTTTCATGCCATTTATTTTCCAAAAAGAATAAACAAATAAATAAATGAATAAATCAAAACCCTAACCATTAACATGTAACCATGGTTTGATCTTTACACAAAAACCCTAGCAAACATGTATCATCAAACATGATACAATCATTTGCACAAAAAGTATATCACATATACAACTTGTACATCCAAGTGAGAAAATCCATTTAAAGTGAACCAATACTAGTTAATGCAAAGTAATATATCAAATATATAATTATACATTAAATTATTAAATCAACACTTGATTTAACGATCCGGTCATATCGCATATAACCGATTAGTATTCAATGTATCGGCTTATCGAATCAACCCTCGATTCGATAACTAGGTTATATCGCATATAACCATTCGATACATTTATCGCGAGAATAGAATACGGTATCACATACACGCATTATTCTCGGTCCCGCACATATCTCATATGCGCTCCTATTTCGTTTCGCTTGAGCCAGGAAACCTCTGTGTAGGACTCTAAAGACTCGTCAATACGCCGGCAGCAGGTGTTGATCATATCAAACACCCACAAGCCGCAAGCGGTCTGCTAAACGTAACGGCCACCCGGGTATTGAGCGATCAGAAGATCGCCGAGCAAGCCCGCTCACACTCCAGTGAATCCAACCAGTAACACTACCGTACAGTCCGGTCTGATCGTCTGATATGTCGCATATCTCGCTTAGGGGTGGTAAACGTCAGACCCCAATAGCTCGATAAGTCGTTTCGATATGAGGTCTATAACAGTTCGAGAAACTACTGATAACACTTACGAGTAAATCTCAGCAACCCTGGCCAGGGATTTCCGGTTATAGCCAATCGAACACAGCGCAACATCAACTCCCTATACCGGGAGAGACGAATCCCCTCCTATCGCTCATTGCCTTCATATGATTCGGGACTGTACCCAAAAGCCACCATTTTGCATGCCCTCTTGGACGTGGTAAGGTGGAAATCAAAGCACAGTGGGAACCACACAAGACTCTATGACGATCTCGGGTCAACAGACTACTCTGTACCAGTGTTACCAGAGAACAGCCATCTGACGTAAGGTATAATACCATCTGGGAGTTCTCGGCGAGTCCGTCCAGTGTACCCAGTCTCCACTGAGCACCCGTATATCATCTCTGATGTCAAACACCAATGGATATGGGATCATCCATCGCCCATCTGTATGGGTCGAGAAGGTATACGCTAGTCTACTCTGGTATATCGATGCCCCGTCTCGATATACCCATGACTAGGGACCTTGAAGGATGTACTTATGGACTACCATGTCCCCACTAGTATGATCCGCATCATAGTCCAGGTAGTCAAGTACACATCCTAAGGGCTTTACAAACACGTAACAGAGAGACAATCAATGTACACGTTAAGGTAAAGAGTAACCAAATAGCATACTATCATGTCGAGCAAGAAAGTCCTCCCTATATATGTCCCAGCATCCACTACAATATACATCCAATGTACAGTAATGGCCTCTAGGGCATACATATAACTAACAACAGTAATGGCCTCTACGGCATACATATAACTAACAGATAGTGTGCAAGTTGCTTAAGTCTGTTGTAGACTAAAGCAGGCATAGCGGAGATGGATCATCTGTTTTGATGCTACGGTCAAAGTGTTTGACTTCATTAAAATAAGAGATGAACCAGGTATTTGTTAGAAAGCTGTAGGGAGTACTGTCAGATTCCGCATACCGATGTGGATGACATACTCTTGATAGAAAGTGATATTCCTATACTACGATTCGGTCAAACATTGGTTGTCACATTTGTTTCTCCTTTATGGATTTGGATTAATGATTCTGGTGACTAGGTCTATAGATTTAGATCTAGTAAGGGTTTTGGGATTGTCCCAAATTCAGGTATCTTAACTCCATTCTAAAGTAGTTTAAAATGGACGACTCCTTGTGAGGTAATGTACCCGTAGGTAATGGGGTCACTCTCTCTACAGATGTTTTTCGGGACTGAAGATGAGAGGGTCTCGCATGAATGACATTCGACATGTTTCGACAGTAAGGTCAATCATTTGATGTTATATACCAGACCAGATATTGCTTTTACACTTGGGGTAGTAAGCAGATATTAATCCAATCCTTGAGAAACATAGGAAGAAGTGAAGAACATATGAGATGTTCATGGTGTATGGTAATGGCAAACTCCTTCGGGACGCGATTACCGATTCCAACTTCCGTAGTGACAAGGGTGACAGAGTATCTGTCATGAGTCATTAGTTTACCCTCTTATATGGAGCAGTATATTGGAAGATTTCCAAGCGGGATACTGAGTTAGTCAAGGTGCTGGATGCTGATTTTGACTCAGTAGAGGATACATCCTAAGAAATTGTCTGGATAAATACGTTCATTTATGACCATGGTTCCATCAGCTATCCAAACAAAGTTCTAAGGTAGGTATCGCTCATTTCGTGAGATAGTTGATCTCTATGAAGTTGAGATTCAGAGATATATAGATAGAAATGTTGCACCGGATTCACTCACTGAGGTTGTCTCTCGAACACAGTTTGTGAAACTATTAGTACAGAAGTTAGGTATGCAGTATCACATGAGATGTATGTATGCGATACCGCAATAATTGGCCTTAAGTGCAAGTGGAAGATTGTTGGATATAGGTTCCCTCAAGGCAATTATCGTAGTTGCAGGAATGTTGCTTGCCGCTCTCGTAGGGGTCTAGGGATGTGGGTTTGGCTATTCATCACGACCGTGGAATCCGTGTTTTTCATTACTGGCTGAATTTAAAACACGGACCTCCTAGTATATCCAATATTTCATATGTTGACTTCTGCTGCTTGAGTTCTGTGATGTGATCATATAACTGCATGAGACAGATGCTATATATATATATATGATATATATAATAAACGTTTCTTATGTTTTGCACCCGCGCTAGTCCAGCCCCCGCTCTTCCGTTAGTTAAAAACCTAACGGTGAATGACAGGGCCCCGTGGTGAATGCGGATGGCATAAGCGTACGTTCTATTTTCGTTTCTTTTCTGTGAAATTTAGGGAAACATAAATGATAGGACTTCATTAATGAGATTAATGGAAAGAAAAGAAACCTAAAGATATTGTAGAATTAAAATTTTCAAAAAGATAGCTCTAGTTTTTGCTTTGCATAGTGGTATTCCTTGATGAATATCCAGCACCTCATTCGATGAGGAAAGAGCCGATATCCCTTCACCGAGAGTGACCTCTTTAGCAAAACTAGCAAATGCTACAACCCACTCGGTTTTATTTTTATAGCTTCTCTAGTTCTTGCTTTGCATAGTGGTATTCCTTAATGAATATCTAGCACTTCATTCGATAAGGAAAGAGCCGAGATCCTTTTACTGGGAGTGACCTCTTTAGCAAAACTAGCAAATGCTACAAAAAACCACTCCTTTTCAAATCATTAGATTCTACAACGATATCAAGTTCATTACGTTAAAGGTTTTCATCAAAACCATTCGTAGCCCTCTGTCATTTCGGATAAGTGCTATCTAGTATTCGTGCTGCGTTTGTTGACCTTGTCAAGGCGTGGTGTGCGGTAGCTGATTAGTGCTTATCTGCCGCAGATGATGCTATTAGATTAAGGTAGTCGTACGGCTTTGTTGACCTTATTCAGGGCCGTACGGGTGGATTTAATTCAATCACGAAATGACGGGTTGAACTTAACTAGTGCTTATGATTTATTGATCTTGTTAAGGTCATAAGTTGCTAGGGGTAAAAAACAGATATTGGGAATTTCAAGTGTTGAAATTTGCAATGAGATTGCATACCTTCTATGAGATAGTTGGATCCCGATACCCACTGCGATTAAGTGTTACTCCTAGGAGAGTTTTCCACTTTACAATTAGCTGATCCAGTAGGTGTCTAAGAAAGGTGTTAACGGGGTTATGCCCCTGCGGAAATGAGGTTATTTAATTAGTTCCATGTGAAAGCACGGGGAGACTCCCTCGGAGTACCAATACCTGCCTGGCTGACCGATTGGCGAACTTATAGGATGTAATTAATCCCGGCTAATCTTACCTTTTATGGTTTGAAGGAAGATTTGATAAAAACAGTGGGAGCCATCCTGATTAGATAAGAAAATAACCAATCTAATCTTACAAAGCATGCACGCTAAAGCGTTTCCTTCTCTCTCTTCAGGTAGCGACCAATGCATGCCTTAATCAAGATAATAATATGGATGTATTGACCGAACACGCTTATTATACTGAGCTGGAGAACGTTGGTTCCTCTTTTTCTTATGATTGTCATAAGTCTGAGCAAGGAATAAGGGAATATCAGGATTCCTACGCAACCCGAACAAAAAATGAGCATGATGATGCATCTTGTTTGGGTGTGTTCGTTACCGAGAACAGTTTCTCAGTTTGCTCTACGTCTTGGGTATTGGATACCGGATCAGGATCCCACGTATGTAATTTATTACATGGGTTAAGGAAAGGTAGAGAACTGGGAAAGAGTGATATGTCTCTAAAAGTAGGGAATGGTGCAATTGTTACAGCCAAAGCAGTTGGCGAATATCACCTAGTATTACCAAATGGTAATACATTGATTCTGAACGACTGTTATTACGTACCAAATATGATGTGCAATATTATATCAGTTTCTTTGTTACATAAAAAGGATATAACTTTGTATTAGAGGATAATGTTATGAACATTTTCCTAATTCAAGTGTTGATTGGGTTTGGTACGTTATGTAACGGTATATATGTTCTAAATCAAACTACAGTTCTAAACGTACAGAACACACATAAGAGGAAAAGTTCGGAAATGAACGAAACCTTCTTATGGTATTGTAGACTAGGTCATATCAATGCGACAAGACCAGCTAAGTTGCATAAAGATGGATATTTAAATCAGTTTGAATTTACATCTTATGAAACTTGCCAGTCATGTCTCAAAGGGAAGATGACCAAAACTCCATTTACTGGACACGGAGAAAGAGCTACTGAACTCTTGGGACTAATACATAGTGATGTATGCGGTTCTATGTCTACAAATGCCAGGAATGGTTCCTCGTACTTCATTACATTCACCGATGATCTCTCAAGATACGGACATGTGTTCCTGGTGAAACACAAATCTGTATCTTTTGAGAAATTCAAGGAATATAAGTGCGAAGTAGAGAACCAAATGGGTAAAAGTATTAAAATCCTTCGATCTGATCGGGGAGGAGAATACTTGAGCACGGAATTCCTAAACTACTTAAAAGAGAACGGGATTCTTTCTCAGCTTACTCCTCCGTATACACCACAGCACAACGGAGTAGAGGAATCGCACCATATTAGATATGATGCGCTCTGTGATGAGTTCTGCTGAGTTACCTATTTCCTTTTGGGGTTATGCACTTGAGACAGCTGCATACCTATTGAATCAAGTTCCATCAAAATCAGTGCCTAAAACACCATATGAGATATGTTGTGGAAAGAGACCATATCTTAAACGAATTAAGGTATGGGGTTGTCCGGCCTATGTTAAAAAACAAAATCTGGAAAAACTCGAGACACGATCAATTCTTTGCAAGTTTATAGGATATCCTAAAAATTCACATGGATATATCTGTTAGTGTTTATGCCCCAGAGGCCATTACTGTATCATACTAGTTTGTATATTACTTAATGGAAGCTTGGGATATTCACAGTTGTATTGACAGTCTTGCTAAAAATGGTAGTATGCTACTTGGTTTGTGTCTACTTTAATATGTGCATATGTTTCTTATAACGTATCGCTTAGACATATTAGTAGAGCCCTTATGATCTTTGCTTGATTACCAGCGTTGTGATGGCAGTCACACTAGTGGGGGCTGGGTAGTCTATAAGCAACATCCTATACAGGTCCCTAGTCGTAGGATTATCGAGACAGGGCATCGATACTCCGGAGTAGACTAGTGTGTACACTTCTCATCCCAGTTGGGGAGATGGTCTGTCCTACAGCCATCAGTACGTCGTACAGGAGATAGTATACAGGTGCTCGTTGGGTTACGGGTACACCAGACAGGACTCGCAGGGAACTGTTGGTTGGTATCATACCCGTCGTCAGTTAACAGTTCCCAGGTGACATGAGTACAGCATAGTCCGCAGACTTGACACTGCTACTTCGCCTCGAATGTGTCCCACTGTTCTTAGATTGCTACCTTACCACGGCTCAAAGGAGTCGTGCAAACAGGTAGCAGTTGGGTGCAGTCCCGAGCACTTGGAGGCAGTGGCGGTTAGACAGGATTCGTCTCTCCCGGTATTGGGGGTTGATATCGCGCTGTGTCAGAGAGCAATTACGCAAAGTCCCTGGCCAGGGCAAGCGAGATTTACTGGTAGGTTCCAGTAGTTTCTCAAGGTGTAATATGCTACGCTCCGACACGACTTATACCGCTATTAGGGGACCGACGCTTGCCGCCCCCTAGGCCCGATATGCGGTAGTCTTAGACGAACAGACCGGACTGTACGGAGATTTTCACATCAGGCTCAGTAGGAGTTCGGATGGGTTTCCTCATCGGCCTTCTTATCGACATCTACCTGGGGACCGTTACGTACAGCTAGTGCCGCTTGCGGTCTGTGGTTAAACCCACTGCCAGCGTAGTGTCGAGTCTTTAGAGTCCCACACAGAGAGTTTTCCTGCTTCGGGCGAAACGATATAGAGGTCATATGGTTTTACGACAGGGTTCGGACGCATACGTGTTTTTACGCACGTACGATGTTCGGACAGTTTTTACTAGTCGGCTTTGGTTTAAGCCAGATTCTAGTATCGGATTATTGGATTTATACAATCTAAAGTTTTTCCGTGTTTTCACGGATAGGAGGGGCATTCTCCTAATTTATCGGGAAGCTTCTAGAAGGATGATGACTTGGAGGGTAAGGTGGCATTTGCATTTATTAGATTAATGAGTCATGAGAGTGAATCATCCATGGAGTTAATGTTGCATTATTGTTTTAGATGACTCATGAGATGAATCACTCTATGAATTAATGAAGCATGATGACACATATATGCTTCATATATTCAAATGATATCATTCATCCAAAAGGATTCTCACTCTCACCTTCTCTCTCTTCAAGCTCTCTCTCTCTTCAAACCCTAACCCTAACCTCTCATGTGTTGAGATCAAGGGTTAGCTAGACTAATACATCCATAATCCAACTCTATATCACCTAGGTTGCTTAGATTAGCACTTTGAGAAACCTAGTTACCTCAAATTAGAGGTCAAGCTTGGAGTAGGAGCTCTCGGGGTGGATCGTCTTTGACTCGAGGAGGCCGTTGAGGTGCCGACATTCCAAAGAGCCTACGAGGAGTGGAGGACAGCGATGAAGACCCGAAGGACAAGTAACGTGAGGTATAACTTCGAATCCGAGTAGTTAAACCTCTCATAGTTTGCTAGTAATGGTTTTGACAGGATCCGTGTGCTCAAGTCCGTGTTATGAAGCTTTGATAATCGTTTTTCATATATTCCGCCTCCCCGCAAGCTCGTGGGGTGCGTGACATGGACTTACAGTGGTATCAGAGCCAACTAAACCCTTACTAGCTTGTTAGCAACTAATTAGAACTTCGATCGTCGGAAAAACGCGAAAACAACACCCCGAAACCCTATCAGTTTCTGTTAATTTTAAAAGTGTCGAAAAAAATATTTGATATGCCTTAAAATTCACAGCAGGGTATTATAAGAATTCTGGGAAAATACGAGAACACAACTCGGCAAGACGGCCGCGGAACCGCGGCCAAATGGTGCTTTTGGCCGTGGATCCGCCGCCGAGTCAACCCCGAGTTGACTCGGATTTGCGCAGTAATTCATATTTTAAAGTGTTTTGTTTTCCAGCATATTCTGTTTCTGCCCAGGTTACTTCTGTGCTGGCTTGCATTTAGGGTAGACACGGAAAAAGGTTGTCGATCGATGTTCTAAGTTATTTTCTAATCGGGTTTTTATCTGTAATGTTTAATGTTTTCGTAAACCTCCCCTAACTGCTAGTATGTCGGTTGGCAGGGGGTTGCACATTTTTGTAATGTTTACTGTTTGTGTATATGAACTTGATTGGATCGTTGTGATGATTAGCCGGGGTTTAAGATGGGTTTTATATTCATTCATTCGATGTAAATTGTAATATGATGTAATATTCTTTTGCGGGGCACATCCAGGTTGCGGTTGTATCCACCGTTGTATTATTTCAATTACTGTTTTTTGCTCCTAGGATAGACCCAAGGTGGGGTACACAAACTACCGGGTACGTTGAAGTGTTTAGTGGCCTACTCACGTTGTTGAGGGAGACCGCTTCACTTCGGGTACTTGGCGGGTAGTTTGCCGTACCCGTAGGGGTTTAGGGTGGGGTAATGGCTATTCATCACAACTGTGTTATCCGTCTTTTGTCGCAGGCTCAAAGCAAACGCGAATTGCTTGTATATCCAATAATGTTCATCAGTGATCTGGAATGCCTATTATTGCGTCTGACGAATGTACAATATCTATATATGATAGCTATTTAAACGTCACTTATGTTTTACACCCGCGCTAGCCCAGCCCCCGCTCTGTCGTTAGTTAAGTAACCTAACGGGTGATGACGGGATCCAGTGGCGAATGCGGATGGCATAAGAGGACGTTGTATTTTCGTTGTTTTCTGTAATGATTGGTTATATGATGGGACACATTATTTTAATGCAAAGAAAATAAACCAAAGTTGAATCGTTGGAACAAATTTAAAATAAACCACTCGGTTATTTTAAAAGAGCAGAATTTTTTAATTGCGGAGCTTTAACCACTCCTTTTAAAAAGCTATCAGGTTCCTTCGATTATATCAAGTTCACTATGTTCACGGTTTCGCCAAAACCAGTCGTAGCCCTTCGTTATTTCTTATGAATGGTCAGTAGTATTCAAGCTATGTTTGTTTGGCCCTTAGTCAAGACATAGTGATTGGTAGCTGCTGGGGTATTCATTTGTTGCATAGATAGATGAGTTGGTTTGGGACAGTCGTATTACTTTGTTTGGCCCTTAGTTAAGAGTATATACGGGTGGGTTCAAATTAATAAGATAATGATGGGTAGAACTTGACATGTGACTTATGATTTGTTGGCCCTTAGTCAAGGTCATAAGAACATGGGGCAAAAATCCACATCGGGAGTTTCTAAAGAAACTGAAACTTGCTAGTGTTGCATACCATTTGGAGTTTGATGAATGTTGGTAGGATTCCTTCAACATTATCATACGATGATATTTGGATCCCGATCCTACTGTGAGTATATGCTACTTATCAGGAGATTCGTCACTTAACGATCAATGCTATAAACCAAGTAGGTGTCGAGAAAGGTGTCAGCGGGGCTACGCCCCCAGAGAAAAGAGGTTATTTAATTAAGGAACTTCGCGAAAGCGTTGGAAAACCTCCCTCGAAGTACCGACACTGGCCTGGCTGAACGGTTAAGCAAGTATTGTACAGTAAGAATAGTCCTGGCTAATTCTTCTTTATGGTTTGAGGAAGGATTCGAGAAACAGTGGGAGCCATCCAGTTTAGATAAACTAAAAACCAATATAAACTTTCAAGAGCATCATGCTAAAGTGTTTTCTTCTCTCTGTCTCATTGCAGCGACCTTGTGACCATGACTAGGTTACATCTAGATAACAAGTTGACTGAATCTGACTTATATAACTGGCAAAGGTCTGTCCAGATGTCCATTTCCTATGACAAGCTGGACCACCCTATTACTACTCAAGATCCCGCCGTCCCAGGTCCAGTTTCCACCGTCGCGGATATGGATATCCATCAGACAAGAGAAAAGGATAAAGCGAAAGCCAAGTGCCTCGTGTTGGCTTCAGTTGATGGTGTATACCAAAAGCAGCACGAGAAGATGGACTCAGTTTCCATCTTTCTCCATAACAAAGATTTATATAGAGAGCAATCTCATATCGCAAGATATGAGACCTCGAAGGAATTAATTTAAGCGAGATTGGCTGTCAGGTCATCTGTGGGGGACGACGTCCTTACAATGACTAGCTATATTGATGAGCTCAAGGACCTGGAGACCACGTGGGGAAACAGGTCATACGCTGACTTATTTCCACAGCCCCTATCCTCTACATACACCCTGAAAGAAACCAGGGAGACACAAGCTCTGCTTACTGGGGGACCTTCTTCTTCTACATCCAGGGCGAAAGCAAAGGGTGAAAAGAAGAAGACCTCTACAAAGCCGATATACGGTGTCAGTAAAGTAGGAGGAAAGGGAAGAGCAAAAGTTTCGGGACTTGGTATAGCTAAGGAGGGATGTTCCTATTGTTATGGAAATGGGCATTGGCAGAAGGATGCAGGGCTTTGGAAGCCAGTAGCCAGGATACGAAGCATGTTGTGGCTTCGGCCTCAAGTGTGTTTGTAATTGAGAACTGTTTGTCAATTAATTCTACTTCCTGGGTACTAGATACCGGTGCAGGATCTCATATCTGTAATTCATTACATGCTTTGAGAAACCGTAGAGTTATAAGGGTAGGTGATTTGTCTTTCAGAGTTGCAAACGGAATGAGCGTGGATGCTGAATCCGTGGGAGAATATCGCCTAGGTTTGACAAGTGGGCAGATATTGATTCTACGTAACTGTCTGTATGTACCTAGTTTGACTTGTAATATCATATCAGTGTCCTCACTTTCGAGAGAGGGATATGATTTTACATTCGTAAGCGATGTAGTTCACATCCACCTAAATCAAGTTCTGATTGGGTCCGGTACATTAGATGACGGCATATACGTATTGAGTCAAGCTTAGGTTTTTAATATCCAGAACATACTTAGTCTCCAGAAATAAATCAGGCTTTCTTATGGCATTGTAGACTAGGTCACATCAATGAAACACGGTTGACAAAGTTACATAGAGAAGGATATTTGAATCCGTTCGAATCTTAATTTTATGCTACTTGTGAATCTTGTCTCATGGGAAAGATGACAAAGACTCCGTTTACTGGACACGGAGTAAGAGCGAGCGAGCTCTTGGGACTCGTACACAGTGACGTGTGCGGTCCAATGTCTACACATGCACGAGGTGGTTATTCCTACTTCATTATTTTTACGGATGATTTCTCTAGGTATGGACATATCTTCTTGATGAAGCATAAATCCGAGGCCTTTGAGAAATTCCGGGAATACAAGAGTGAAGTGGAAAACCAAACAGGCAAAAGTATCAAGACACTGAGATCTGATCGAGATGGTGAATACTTAAGTGCCGAGTTCCTGGGTTACTTAAAAGAGAATGGAATTCTCTCTCAGCTTACTCCTCCATACACACCACAACACAACGGTGTATCAGAAAGGAGGAATCGAGCCCTATTGGATATGGTTCGTTCCATGATGAGTAAGGCTGAGTTACCGCGATCTTTCTGGGGTTATGCACTAGAATCAGCTGCATATCTTTTGAACCAGGTTCTAACCAAGACTGTGCCTACCACACCATATCAGATGCTGAGTGGGAAGAAACCCTGTCTTAAACATTTTAGGACATGGGGATGTCCAGCTTTTGTAAAAAAGCAGCATGCGGACAAGCTCGAGGCACGCTCAGTACAGTGTAAGTTTGTGGGATATCCAAAGAACTCCAAGGGATATTATTTCTATTAAACTGAGGAACAAAAAGTTTTTGTTTTTCGTCATGCCCACTTCTTAGAAACTGAATTTTTAGAAAATCAGAAGAGTGGGAGCGCAGTAGAACTGGAAGAAATTCCAGAACCACAAGCTATTACTGAAAGTTTGGTAGAACCAGAAGTTTCAGAAGAAAGGGACGTACCAGCGCCTATCCGCAGAAATAGTAGGCAGTCTCATCCGCCCGAGAGATACTACGGTTTTCTTATAGACGGGGATCGAGAAGATTGCATCATTGATAATGATGACCCTACTAGCTTCCAGCAAGCCATTCAGAGCGGCGACTTGGTAAAATGGCTGGATGCAATGCGAACCGAAATGGAGTCCATGTACACTAACAAAGTATGGACTTTGGAAATTGCTCCAGATAGGGTAAAACCCATAGGATGCAAGTGGATCTTCAGAAAGAAGATTGGTGTAGATGGACAGGTTGAAACCTATAAGGCTAGACTTGTTCCAAAGGGTTTCCGTCAAAGACCTGGTTTGGACTATGACGAAACCTTTTCTCCAGTGGCTATGCTCAAATCCATTCGGATCCTTCTTCCCATTGCTGCCTTCCATGATTATGAGATCTGGCAGATGGACGTAAAGACGGCTTTTCTAAATGGTAATTTGGAAGAGTGCGTCTATATGGATCAGCCAGAGGGATTCATTCAGAGTGGGAGCAGTGGTAAAGTGTGCAAGTTGCTTAAGTCCATTTATGGACTAAAGCAGGCATCGCGGAGTTGGAACATCTGTTTTGATGATACTGTCAAAGAATTCGACTTTATCAAGAATCCAGATGAACCATGCATATACAGTAAGATTGTAGGGAGAGTTGTAGTATTCCTCGTCTCGTACGTGGATGACATTCTCCTAATAGGAAATGATATTCCTATGCTATAGTCAGTCAAAAGATTCTTGTCACAGAAGTTCTCCATGAAGGACCTGGGTAATGCCACCTACATTCTGGGGATCCAGATCTATCGTGATAGATCAAAGAGGATGTTGGGACTTTCGCAGTCCGGATACATAGACACCATATTGAAAAGATTCAGTATGGAAGATTCTAAGCGCGGTAACCTACCGGCTTGTCATGGAATCACCCTCTCCAAAGAGATGACTCCCAAGACTGATTTGGAAAGGGATCGCATGTCGATTATACCCTACGCTTCTGTGGTAGGCTCTATAATGTATGCGATGTTATGTACCAAACCAGATGCAGCATACATATTGAGCGTTGTAAGCCGGTATCAGGCAAACCCAGGGGAGAAGCACTGGATAGCAGTAAAGAACGTTCTCAAGTACCTGAGGAGGATTAAGGAGATGTTCTTGGTGTATGGCGGAAAAGACCTCCAGATCGAGGCCTTTGCCGACTCCAGCTTCCAGAGTGACAAGGATGACTCCAAGTCCATGTCGGGTTCTGTCTTTACCCTCAATGGAGGGGCGGTCTGTTGGAAGAGTTCCAAGCAAGAGACCGTTGCTGACTCAACAATGGAAGCGGAGTGCATAGCTGCTTGCGATGCCGCAAAAGAAGCTGTCTGGATGAAGAAGTTATTCACAGAACTTCAGGTGGTTCCTACCAGTGTTGGTCCAATACCTCTGTATTGCGACAACAACGGCGCTATAGCTTTAGCGAAGGAACCCAGGTCCAATCAGAAGTCCAGACACATCTTAAGGCGGTATCACCTGATCAGGGAGATCATAAATCGCAGGGAGATCGAGGTAAAGAGAGTAAATACAGAGAATAACACTGCTGATCCATTCACAAAGGCCATTCCTCAGACGCAGTTCGAGAGGCTATTCGAGATGATAGGTCTGTGATATGCCAGTACATGGCCCTAGTGCAAGTGGGAGATTGTTAGTGTTTATGCCCTAGAGGCCATTACTGTATCATACTAGTTTGTATATTACTTAATGGAAGCTTAGGATATTCACAGTTGTATTGACAGTCTTGCTAAAAATGGTAGTATGCTACTGTTCAGACCATAATATTGCATTTATCATTCCCCTATTCTTATCCTTTTTATAAATAAACAGGTACTCTTGACGCACGTTTGTTGCATATTATAGGATACAGGTTTCTGGAGCAAATACAGTGAAAAAGACACAAAACAACAGAAAAAGGGACTTTTGACCAACAATTAGACGGATCCTAGTCAAAGCCTAATCGAAGAACATTGCAAGGTCCAAAAATGTCAAGTGAACGGTCAAAAGATCCTTACAAGTCTTCATTGGAGATCTGGAGAAGATACAGAAGTCCAAACAGAGAAAAAAGTGTAAAAAGAGAGAGCCCAAGAACCCTTGAGGAAAGCCCAGAAGTCTGGAAGCCCAAGACCACCAATGGGCCGCGGATCCACGGCCCAAGCCAACAAATGCCGCGGATCCGCGGCCATTATATGCCCGTGTCGGCGTAGTTTTTCTGTGACGGTGCGTTGTTGTGAGTGTTAGGATTTTAAGTGGGCAAATCAGTAATTGCGCGTGCGCGAGAGTCTGTAACCCTAGGTTTCTTATTTTCCTATAAATTGTAATTTTAGATCTAAAAATTATATGCCTCTTTTCAATAAATAAAATTCAGAAATTCTGGAAGTGACATTCAGATCTGTTCTTTATCGCTTGGAGGGAGCCATCACCATTAGTAAGTGTTTTTCTTTTATTCTTTTATGTTATTTCATCCCCTAATGAGCGAGTAGTCTCCTCGCTTGTTAGGGTTAGCCTTAGGGAAAGGGTTGAGAGATGAGATCTCTCACCCCTTTCAATGCCATATTAAACTAACCCATTAAGAACTCCATGCATGCGCGCACAACCGCTCCCTGCGGCACCCTACCCCTCGAGGTAACGGTGAACCGCAGTACAAAGGGCCGGTTGCGCGCGTTTTCCATGGCGGTTAGGGTAATTAACGATAAAGGAAGGATACGAATCTAGAGGAAGAAAACATCTTCCCAAAAGAGTCGTATCCACTTTATCGATAATTACTATAACACCTAATGGATCTAAAATACGGCATTGAAAGCGGTAAGGAAACATCAATCTCCAAAACTTCCTCTAAGCCTAACCCTAGCAAGAATTTAAATTAGATTAATTAAGTTTTAGATCTAGATTTTTATAAAACCAAAACGACAAATAGAATCAACTCGTTAAAACACAATAAAGGAATTTACCCGTCTCTGTGGATCGACCCGCACTCACCGGCTAGCTGCGAAGCGACGCCGTTTCTGATTGCGGTAATTATATTTTTGATCGTAAAATCTCTATTAATCAAATGGCGCCGTTGCCGGGGACGGCGTAATCTTTTCTTTTTGTGAATTTTCGGGTTGATATAAAATTGAAAAATTATAAAAATCTGAAAATATTAAAAAATATAAAAATTATCAAATTTGATCTGTTTGAAGGGTTTATTTTTGAATCTTGCACGAATAGCAAAGATCTGAAATTTTACAGAGCGCAAATCAGAAAGGTACATATAAGAACAGAGAGGAACTTTCAGTACAGAGCTACACAATTTTTTCCAGTGCCTGATCCCACGACCTAGCCGCTCTTCAGCCGCATATACAGGGCTCCCGCCGCGGATCAGCGCTCCTAGTGCCACGTCAGCGCATTAAATTTTGTGGGTTTGATCCTCATTCTCCCCTCTGTAACTTGCAATATATCTCTCTGTAAAAAGTTTTCTGCAGGGTTCTTTGCGTAAAGAGTCTTTCTCCCCCTTCTAAATAACAGATTTCTGCAGGTTTCTTTGCGCTGCGCCAAAAAAATTTTGATTGCAAGTGAAATTTTATTTGTTTTGCATAATTTAACCGGATTCTAAGGGGCTATTTGACCAAACTCAGATTGGGTGGGGATTTCATCACCCTTCCCAGGACCCCAGAAAACACCTAAGCATTTTGCATCAACCACCTTTAATTAAAAAAGATTAGACTCAGACCTAAGGACAGCGAGCTCAATAGGAAAAGGACTAGGGTAGGCATTAGCCGTTTACCCTAACCGACATTGCGGTGTCTAGGCTAGTGGTTTTTAATTAGGCCTACTGTAGTGGTGGTTCCTTCCCACTTACCTGGCCGTACTTGTCCGTGAAGAGGCGGTTTGAGGTCTATTTCTAGCCCTAGTTAGGAGCTGTCTAGCAGACCTAGGCGACCCTAGATTTAGGCCTGATTGTGCATGTGTGGTTGACACATTGGTGTCACGAGTCCCTTTCCTAAAACCTCCTTGCAAAACTCACAAATATATAAAAAATAAAGAAAAATCTTTTCAAAAACTTGCAACTGGCCGCTAAAGAAAACTTGCAAACTCACTTCCACCACTTCTTCTCACTAACGTTATCTTACCCCCACATTCTGTTTTTCTTTTTTTCTGACTGCACTACCCTTTAGTGTATGTCATTTTGGACTAGGGATACTAACGCCTGATTAGTCCGCGTTTCGTTGGTACCGACCAACGAACCCTTCGGCGAACCCTTCGTCGACATTCCGTCCATTTCCTTACCTCCACCTTCAAATTCTTCTTTCGAAGGTATGTCGGGATTCAACCCCAACGATACCTTACCGACGGGAATGATTCCACCTCCGCCAGGTGCGAATAACCCGAATCTACCGCCTGTTGTAGCGCCCGCAAGAGTTGCGCTCCAGGACCTCTTCTACCCCGTCCGCACTTCTTTACCCACATGTCTTTCACCCCCACCGGCAAATGGGGATAATTTTGAAATAAAACCACACTTCATCAATATGCTACCTAAGTTTCATGGTTTGGAATCCGAAGATGCATATATTTTCATTAATAAATTCCAAAACGTTTGCGCCATGATGAAGACAACCCAATTAAGTGATGACGCAATAAGGCTAAGGGTCATTCCTTTTACCTTAAGTGACCTAGCCGAGAAGTGGCTATACAGCACCGCATCACACTCCATTAGAAATTGGGACGAGTTTGTGAGAGCTTTTTTGAAAAAGTTCTACCCTCATCATAAAACTGCTAGAATCCGAAACGAGATTATACAATTTTCACAGCTTCCGTCCGAACCATTCTGGAAATGCTTCGAGAGATTTAAAGACCTACTTGTTCAATGCCCTCATCATGGGATAGAAAATTGGCAACTTTGCCAAACTTTATACGAGGGATTGAACGCAGCAACGAAGCAGTTGCTAGAAACAATATGTCAAGGTCATTTTCTCTCCAAGTCTAGCGACGAAGCTTGGCAGTTTCTTGAGGACCTAAGTGAGCAAACAATTCAGTGGGAAAGTACCAAGACCACATCATCTTCTTCAATTGGTCAATCTAGGGCAGGCATACATCAAATAGATATGTCGATAGCTATGAAGGCCGAGATGGCCTCACTTATGAAAAAGCTAGAAGCCATTGAGACAAAAATCTCATCGTCTTCTCCTGCCCCTACTCTACCCACACGAACTGTTTGTGCTTGTTGTTCGAACCCATCGCATTTAACCGAAGAGTGTCCTTATAATGCACCCATTCAAGGACAGGATCAAGTCAATGCTGCATTTCAGCAACGACAAATAAATGATCCGTACTCTTCGACATACAATCAGGGGTGGAGGAGTCACCCAAATCAACAGTTCCAAGGGAACAATAATTTTCAAAGACCTCCTCCACAACAACAACAAGCACCCTTACAAACTCAAAACCAGCAACCTTTCCAACAACAACCTTATACAAATCAAACGAACAATTTAGTTCAACCAAATGATGATAAGGTTAGCTCGCTCGAGAAAAGTCTTGAAGCATTTCTCAAGCAAACTACAGAATCCGCAGCAAAACTTGAAAGTTATGTGCACTCTTTAATGAATAACAATGCCTCACACGATCAAAGTATCAAATCTATTGAGGCACAAATTGCACAATTAACTGCTGCGTTGAGCGAGAGAGAAAAGGGAAAGCTTCCATCTCAACCCTTGCCCAATCCCGGCCACCCACAAAACGCATATCACAATGTAAATGCGGTGACCACGTTGAGATCCGGAAGAGAGTTGCAAAATAATGTGGAAACTAGTGATGACATCCCCGCCGGTGGTTCTTCTTCCCCTTCTTCATTTTCTTCACTTCCTTCTTCACTTTTTTCTTTAGAGCCTATTCTCCACCCTTCACACGGCTCTACTTCTTCTGACTCGAACGGACCCATTTCTAACAACACGAACACATCCACACTGGGATCCGTTCCAATTCCACATTCTACTCCACAGACTTTTGACTCAACAAATTTTAAGAATGCACCATTCCCAAACAGGTTGAGTCCTAATAAACCAAATACACAAGTGGAGAAGATTGTGGAGATCTTTAAGCAGGTTAGCATAAATATACCTCTCTTGGATGCTATCCAACAAGTCCCTTCATACGCAAAAATCTTAAAGGGATTATGCACTTCAAAGAGAAAAGCATCTCAAGTACCCAAGAAAGTGCTAGTGGCTAGTGCAGTGAGCAATGCTATTAACCACCATCAAACCTTACCCCAAAAACGAAAGGACCCCGGCAGTCCTACGATTTCAATTACAATTGGGGATAAGAAAATTAATCAAGCACTTTTAGATCTTGGGTCTAGTGTTAACCTGATTCCTTACTCCGTGTACGAACAATTAGGGGTTGGAGAGTTGAAACCCACTCGTTGCACTCTCCAAATGGCTGATCGATCAATCGCCTATCCAAGGGGTCAACTAGAGGATGTGTTGATCAAAGTCGGGGAATTCATATTCCCCGTTGATTTTATCGTTATGGATACACAACCTGTTGCTAACCCAATAAACCAAATTCCGGTGATTCTCGGTCGACCATTTTTAGCCACTTCCAATGCCGTGATAAATTGTCGCAATGGCTCCATGACTCTATCCTTCGGGAAGAGGTCTAGTGAGTTCAATATTTATAAGATGGGAAGTCTGCCCCCCGTGCCTAAAACTAGTACACGAGATGTTTGCTCTATTCACGAAATCACGCAGGAGGACTGCGAGCTTGAAAGATTTCTATTTGATGAAAACAGTTTTGACGCCACTAGTGCGTCCCTCCTTGAACCTACTACCGTTGACACAACCGATGTTGATTATGAATGTTTCACCTTTTTGGATGATGACGACTCACAGCCTGAATATGAGTCGTTTGAATTTTTGGATGAGTCAGTCGAGCCATCCGAATCGGTTGTTTGCAGTGATTTCGAACCTGTGTTGGAGTCCTTTGAGTTCGAGGTAGATTCCGCAATGGTTCTTTCGCCTCAGAAATTCGAACTCATGCCCTTGTCGTCTCACCGTAGATATGCTTACATAGGTGAGAATGAGACTTTTCCCATTATCATATCAGCCTCTCTAGCCTTCGAGCAAGAGAACGCTATTTTAAAAGTCTTACAAGATAGGCGGCAAGTTTTCAGTTGGACTATGGCGGACATCGAGGAGATAAGTTCCCTCATAAGTGAATATTATACACAATTGATGGATGATGCCATGTTAATAGAGGACCCACAGGAACATCTTGGGGGTATTATGGTGAGTCAAATTCCTCCCTCAGAAGTTGAAATACCCCCATTTCTTTTAATAAGGTACGAGAATGCTAACACTCCACTGATTGCTGATCATTCTCGTTTCGATGCATCACCATCACCTGTATATTCACCTCCACACCTCCCATTCCACTACTTCTATCTTCCCCAATTCTTTGCGGACCACCACAACTTAATTTTCCACCAACCAATATTCTTTACTGATAAATTTTTCAAATGGTTGGTGTTGACTTTTGGCCGATGCAAGGTTTGGCAGTAATCTCTAACATAGTTTAAATGAAGTTTGGGGGAGGGTCTTTTTGTATATATGTTTGTTTTTCTTAACAATAAAAAAATTATAAATAAATAAACAGGGGAGTATCGGTATTTTGACCCTCTTGGTTTAGCATGACAGTGAGGACACTGTCAAGTTCAAGTTTGGGGGTATGCTCGGTACGTCTTCTTCCTTCGCATTCATTTGTACATATTTTTGCATTTGCATATTTATTTGAAAACCCATAAAAATTGAAAAATTTCAAAAATTATAAAAATATTTGTATTCAATTTTGGCTAATTGACTTGAGTTTGACTAATAGGTTAACTGGTTAGGAACAACTAGATCTTAGACTTAGTGAATTAAAAACCCTAAAAATAACCTTCCTTAAAGTTTAACAGTAGAAAGTATATGCCTTGTAGTTTATTTAGAAATAGGCAAATTTTGGTTTCACTTCTTGGGCTAAGTCAAAATGAGGGAAGAGTATTGATGTTCTTATTAGAGTATAAGTTTGAAAAATAGTTCCTAGCTTAAGTCTAGATTCTGAAAACGTATACCCTACAAATTGCACAATCACGCACCTTGAAACTTGGAATAGTAGAAGAGACCTTGAAAGGCTCTTGTCTACAGTCCTTAGTATGAAAAAGTGTGAATAAAGAAAAAAAAATGGACACTGGTTTTTGTGATTACTTAAGGCTGCAAAAATAGAAAAATATTTAGCGAGGGTGCTTCATCACCTAGTGCCTTAGACCAACTGGTTTGGGAGTCACTGCTAAAGCCTTGGGTGTTGTAAAGACTAGGAAGTATGCTTTAAAGTGCAAACGCATTTTGTAATCGGTCGTTGGTACCTCAAGAAGTATTAACGGTCGCATGAAGGATGTGTAAGCAAATTTCATTTAAATTCACTAACTAATTAGTACTTTGGACAACGGACAAGGGGTTGATTGCTTAATTTGAATTTCCAAGTGTAGGGGTGATCTATACACACACGTAGGGATATGTGATTGGAATTTAGATGAGAAAAAGGAATAAAGAATAGAACTTGTATATTTAGTAGAGTTGATAAAAATTCCTAAGTGGAGATGGAACCCTAGAAGGAAAACTTAGGAAATGCCGAAAGCTAAGTAGGTTTACATAACATATATAATCTTAAGTTAAATAATGAGGAAGTGTGAAGAATATGGGTGGATAATTTACAGGTAGAAGATAATAGAATTCCTTGTTAGAAAACCTAATTGGAGAACAAAAGTCAATGGGTTGAGTTGATAGGATTTTGTGGGTAGTATCCGCTGAAAACCCTCAGGAGACAACACTCCTCCTACTAGGGACACCTAGAGGTTTAACGGCTTGTTGCACGTGCTCAGTGCAATCGCGTTTCCCTACGAAAGTGCGGTTAGGATTTTAGTGAATAAATAATAAGTTTGCTCGAGGACGAGCAAAAGGTAAGTTTGGGGGTATTTGTTCAGACCATAATATTGCATTTATCATTCCCCTATTCTTATCCTTTTTATAAATAAACAGGTACTCTTGACGCACGTTTGTTGCATATTACAGGATACAGGTTTCTGGAGCAAATATAGTGAAAAAGACACAAAACAACAGAAAAAGGGACTTTTGACCAACAATTAGACGGATCCTAGTCAAAGCCTAATCGAAGAACATTGCAAGGTCCAAAAATGTCAAGTGAACGGTCAAAAGATTCTTACAAGTCTTCATTGGAGATCTGGAGAAGATACAGAAGTCCAAACAGAGAAAAAAGTGTAAAAAGAGAGAGCCCAAGAACCCTTGAGGAAAGCCCAGAAGTCTGGAAGCCCAAGACCACCAATGGGCCGCGGATCCGCGGCCCAAGCCAACAAATGCCGCGGATCCGCGGCCATTATATGCCCGTGTCGGCGTAGTTTTTCTGTGACGGTGCGTTGTTGTGAGTGTTAGGATTTTAAGTGGGCAAATCAGTAATTGCGCGTGCGCGAGAGTCTGTAACCCTGGGTTTCTTATTTTCCTATAAATTGTAATTTTAGATCTAAAAATTGTATGCCTCTTTTCAATAAATAAAATTCAGAAATTCTGGAAGTGACATTCAGATCTGTTCTTTATCGCTTGGAGGGAGCCATCACCATTAGTAAGTGTTTTTCTTTTATTCTTTTATGTTATTTCATCCCCTAATGAGCGAGTAGTCTCCTCGCTTGTTAGGGTTAGCCTTAGGGAAAGGGTTGAGAGATGAGATCTCTCACCCCTTTCAATGCCATATTAAACTAACCCATTAAGAACTCCATGCATGCGCGCACAACCGCTCCCTGCGGCACCCTACCCCTCGAGGTAACGGTGAACCGCAGTATAAAGGGCCGGTTGCGCGCGTTTTCCATGGGGGTTAGGGTAATTAACGATAAAGGAAGGATACGAATCTAGAGGAAGAAAACATCTTCCCAAAAGAGTCGTATCCACTTTATCGATAATTACTATAACACCTAATGGATCTAAAATACGGCATTGAAAGCGGTGAGGAAACATCAATCTCCAAAACTTCCTCTAAGCCTAACCCTAGCAAGAATTTAAATTAGATTAATTAAGTTTTAGATCTGGATTTTTATAAAACCAAAACGACAAATAGAATCAACTCGTTAAAACACAATAAAGGAATTTACCCGTCTCTGTGGATCGACCCGCACTCACCGGCTAGCTGCGAAGCGACGCCGTTTCTGATTGCGGTAATTATATTTTTGATCGTAAAATCTCTATTAATCAGCTACTTGGTTTGTGTCTACTTTAATATGTGCATATGTTTCTTGTAACGTATCGCTTAGACATATTAGTAGAGCCCTTATGATCTTTGCTTGATTACCAGCGTTGTGATGGCAGTCACACTAGTGGGGGATGGGTAGTCTATAAGCAACATCCTATACAGGTCCCTAGTCGTAGGATTATCGAGACAGGGCATTGATACTCCGGAGTAGACTAGTGTGTACGCTTCTCATCCCAGTTGGGGAGATGGTCTGTCCCATAGCCATCAGTACGTCATACTGGAGATAGTATACAGGTGCTCGTTGGGTTACGGGTACACCGGACAGGACTCGCAGGGAACTGTTGGTTGGTATTATACCCGTCGTCAGTTAACAGTTCCCAGGTGACATGAGTACAGCATAGTCCGCAGACTTGACACTGCTACTTCGCCTCGAGTGTGTCCCACTGTTCTTAGATTGCTACCCTACCACGGCTCAAAGGAGTCGTGTAAACAGGTAGCATTTGGGTGCAGTCCCGAGCACTTGGTGGCAGTGGCGGTTAGACAGGATTCGTCTCTCCTGGTATTGGGAGTTGATATCGCGCTGTGTCAGAGAGCCATTACGCAAAGTCCCTGGCCAGGGCAAGCGAGATTTACTGGTAGGTTCCAGTAGTTTCTCAAGGTGTAATGGGCTACGCTCCGACACGACTTATACCGCTATTAGGGGACTGACGCTTGCCCCCCCTTAGGCCCGATATGCGGTAGTCTTAGACGAACAGACCGGACTGTACGGAGATTGTCACATCAGGCTCAGTAGGAGTTCGGATGGGTTTCCTCATCGGCCTTCTTATCGACATCTACCTGGGGACCGTTACGTACAGCTAGTGCCGCTTGCGGTCTGTGGTTAAACCCACTGCCAGCCTAGTGTCGAGTCTTTAGAGTCCCACACAGAGAGTTTCCCTGCTTCGGGCGAAACGATATAGAGGTCGTATGGTTTTACGACAGGGTTCGGACGCATACGTGTTTTTACGCACGTACGATGTTCGGACAGTTTTTACTAGTCGGCTTTGGTTTAAGCCAGATTCTAGTATCGGATTATTGGATTTATACAGTCTAAAGTTTTTCCGTGTTTTCACGGATAGGAGGGGTGTTCTCGTAATTTATCGGGAAGCTTCTAGAAGGATGATGACTTGGAGGGTAAGGTGGCATTTGCATTTATTGGATTAATGGGTCATGAGAGTGAATCATCCATGGAGTTAATGTTGCATTAATGTTTTTGATGACTCATGAGATGAATCACTTTATGAATTAATGAAGCATGATGACACATATTTATTTGTTATTCATTTTAATAAAATCATATGCTACATATATTCAAATGATATCATTCATCAAAAAGGATTCTCACTCTCACCTTCTCTCTCCTCAAGCTCTCTCTCTTCAAACCTTAACCCTAACCTCTCATGTGTTGAGATCAAGGGTTAGCTAGACTAATACATCCATAATCCAACTCTATATCACCTAGGTTGCTTAGATTAGCACTTTGAGAAACCTAGTTACCTCAAGTTAGAGGTCAAGCTTGGAGTAGGAGATCTCGGGTGGATCGTCTTTGACTCGAGGAGGCCGTTGAGGTGCCGACGTTCCAAAGAGCCTACGAGGAGTGGAGGACAGCGATGAAGACCCGAAGGACAAGTAACGTGAGGTATAACTTCAAATCCGAGTAGTTAAACCTCTCGTAGTTTGCTAGTAATGGTTTAGACACGATCTGTGTGCTCAAGTCAATGTTACGAAGCTTTGATAATCGTTTTTCATATATTCCGCCTCCCCGCAAGCTCGTGGGGTGCGTGACATGGACTTACAATATCTTCTACCACACTGAGGAACAAAAGGTGTTTGTTTCTCAATATGCCACCTTTTTAGAAAAGGAATTTCTTGTGAAATAAATTAGCGGTAAAGAGGTAGAGCTGGAAGAAGTTCCATCTACACAAACTACAACTGATGATTTGATAGAACCGGAGGATCCAATAGTCTCCGACGAACCTCATCCACTCTATAAATCTAGTAGGGTTTCTCACCCACCTGAGAGATACTACAGTTTTCTCATAGACGGTGGGAGCGAGGATTGCATCATGGAAGATGATGACCTAACTAGTTTCGAGTAGGCCATCACTAGTGGAGACTCTGTGAAATGGCTGGATGCTATGCGATGGAATCCATGTACACCAACAAAGTATGGACTTTGGAAGTTACTCCTGAAGGGGTAAAACCCATCGGGAGTAAGTGGAACTTTAAGAAGAAAATTGGTTTAGATGGAAAGGTTGAGACCTTCAAAGCTAAACTTGTAGCTAAAGGTTTTCGTTAACGACCATGTGTCGATTATGATGAAACCTTTTCTCCTGTCGCTATGCTTAAGCCCATCAGGATCCTACTTTCCATTGATGCATACCATGACTACGAAATCTGGCAGATGGACATTAAGATCGCTTTTCTAAATGGTGATTTAGAAGAGAGCGTGTAAATGAAACAGCCAGAGGGCTTTGTAAATAGTTGGAGCAGCAGAAAGGTGTGCAAGCTGCTTAAATCCATCTACGGATTAAAGCAGGCATCACGGAGCTGGAACATCTTTTTCGATGAAGCTATCAAAGAGTTTGACTTCATCATAAACGTAGATGAACCTTGTATATACAAGAAGGTGGTAAAGAGTAAGGTTGTCTTCCTCGTATTGTACGTGGATGACATACTCTTGATAGGAAACGATGTTCCTATGCTACACTCGGTCAAACTCTTCTTATCATAAAAGTTCTCTATGAAAGATCTAGGTGATGCCTCCTATATCCTGGGGATAAAGATCTATAGAGATAGATCTAAGCGGATCTTGGGATTGTCCCAATTCAGGTACATTGACACCATACTAAAGAGGTTTAGTATGGAAGATTCTAAGCGTGGTAATTTACCCACTTGATCAGGAGTAACTCTCTCTAAACAGATGTCTCCCAAGACTGATTTGGAGAGGGCTCGCATGCAAAGGATACCCTATGCTTCGGCAGTCGGGTCTATTATGTATGCGATGTTATGTACCAGACCAGATGTAGCTTACTCACTAGGTGTAGTGAGCTGGAATCAATCAGATCTTGGGGAGAAACACTTGACGGCTATGAAGAACATTCTTAAGTACTTGAGAAGAACTAAAGAAATGTTCTTGGTGTAGGGTTCCTAGGCACACTAATGAGGTCTCACAAGGCATCAACCATGCCAATTTCAAATTTTACGGGTGCCGAGAAACCCTAATACGGATCGTTAACTAGATATATAGGCGAAACAATGAAACTAGTTTACAACTAAACTAAAAGAACGGAAATACAACCTTTGTAGATCCGTTTCTTCACCTCCATAGCTCCATGATGAAGTCCTCTCCGCTGTCCAAATCGAACCATGACTCTAGCATCGGCTTCATCGGAGAAAAAGCGGGCTAGGTCATCGACGACGATGCCGAAGATGATCTACGTCGAGGCATCACTAGATCAAGCTCCCACTTCACCAAGTCATGAAACTTGTGAAGAAAACACCCTATACTACTTGGCAAGAGGTAGAGGATGAAGAAATAGGAAGTGGGTTCACTTTAGAATTGGATTTCTCACTTGATTTCTTCACTTGCCATTGATGAGGCAAGCTTTCTTCATGTGAAGAAGAAGAAGAAGATGAAGATAATGATATCATAAGAATTATCAAATAGAAAAGAAAAATCAATTCTTATCATATACAAACCATGGTTTAGTGTAGAGATTTAAATAAGGTTAGATGGAGTGGTTAGGGTTAAGCATGAGACAAAATGGTCACTTAGTCAAAGCTTCATGAAGCTTCAAGATGCAAACAAAGAAAGCCACCATTTTTCTCATTATGCTTTTTATTTTCCAAAAAGAATAAATAAATAAATAAATGAATAAGAAAATAAAACCCTAACCATCCATATAACCATGGTTTAATCTTTACACAAACCCAAGTTATCATGCATCATCAAACATGATACAATCTTGTGCACAAAAAATATATCACATATACAATGTGCACAAACAAGTGAGAAAAACCATTTATAGTGAACCAATACTAGTTAATGCAAAGTAATATATCAAATATATATTTATGCATTAAATCATTAAATCAACACTTGATTCAATGATCCGGTCATGTCGCACACAACCGACTAGTATACAATGTATCGTTTTATCGAATCAATCCTTGATTCGATAACTAGGTTATATCGCATATAACCATTCGACACATTCATCGCGAGAATGAAATACGGTATCACAAACACGCATTATTCTCGGTCCCGCACATATCTCATATGCGCTCCTATTTCGTTTTGCTTGAGCCAGGAAACCTCTGTGTAGGACTCTAAAGACTCGTCAATACGCCGGCAGTAGGTGATGATCATATCAAACACCCACAAGCCGCAAGCGGTCTGCTAAACGTAACGGCCACCCGGGTACTGAGCGATCAGAAGATCGACGAGCAAGCCCGCTCATACTCCTGTGAATCCAACCAGTAACACTTACCGTACAGTCCGGTCTGATCGTCTGATATGTCGCATATCTTGCCTAGGGGTGGTAAACGTCAGACCCCAATAGCTCGATAAGTCGTGTTGATATGAGGTCTATAACAGTTCGAGAAACTACTGGTAACACTTGTAAGTGCACGGCGGCGCCCCGACCGTCAAACCGACGGCCAAATGCGGAAACGGTGATAAACTTTAATTTTGCGAACTTAGCAAACCGGCACCACCGCGCACTAAACCCCGGATCGGGCCATTAAACTAGATCTAGCTATCTACAAGAAAGGGAAGAGAGATATACCGACAGATCTGAGTCCTCCGGTCTTCTCGTCGTCGTCCCGATCTCCTGCGGAATGTGCCGTCTCCTCCTCGTCGCCGGAAGTGCACCACATCGCCTACTTCTTTTACGGGCTCCCACCTCAATGCCGAGGCAACTCGGGCACGAAGCTGGCTAGTCGACGTGCCCAAGATTTGCTGTAGAAAATAGTAGAACTAGTGTCTCATTTGGGGTTTATGGAGGTGCCATTTTGGTGGAGGAAATGAGGTATGAACTTTTGTGGAGGAACTTGGGGATTTTTCTAGCATCAAGAGAGCAAAAATCCCCACTACAAAAATGGGCAACCCACCCTCATGGTGGCCGGCCATCACTAGAGGAGAAGGAGAGTGAGAATGAGGGAGAGTCTCAAAAATAATGGGAGCCATTCTCATATCATCCAAGAGAGAGAGAGAGAGGAATGGTTATCATGAAAAGCAATGATCACAAAATCAAACCCATACTCCAAAAACCCACCTACCACAACCATGATTGCTCACAAAGTCAAGCAATCATGAAAGAAGAAGTCAAGGTCAAAAGAATGGTGCACCATCATGATACAAGGAAATGCAAAGACCCCCTCCACAAATGCTTATTTGCAACAATGCAAATAAGCCCTCCTCCACCAAACTTCGGCCAATGAACGATACAAAGGAAATTGGCCGAAACGGAAAGCAAACTGGCAACTCCAGAAAATTGGTCCCGTAATAAATTACAGGAAAACCCCGATACTGTGCATACACACCCTCATTTGTATTCCGACTGAAATACAAATTCAATGAGACAAAATCTACACTGTACTATACTAAGATCCGGCTTAAACCAAAGCCGGCTAGTATTATCCGTTCGATCCTGATCCGTGCAATACCGCACGTATCTGATCGAACCCTTCCATATTTCCATACGGCCTATAGTACAAACTGTCCGATCCTGATCCGTACAATACCGCACGTATCTGATCGGACCTTGCCATATCTCCATACGGCCTCTACAAGCTTTCGCCCGAAAGCTTGAGTAACTGAATGTGGGGGACTCTAAAGACTCATAAACACCTTGGTTGTGGATTTAACCACTAGCACGTTAGAGGTATAAGCCAATACATAACGGGCTACCAGGTATTGACCAAAAGGGACGTCTGTGAGCGAACTCAGCCTGACTCCCTACTGAGCCTGTCAGTGACAATATCCGTACAGTCCGGTCCGTTCGTCTATGAGCATCGCATGGCGGGCCTAGGGGGTTGGTAAAAGTCAGACCCCCAAAAGCGGTACAAGTCGTGTCGGAGTGTAGCCCAGAACACCCTGAGATACTACTGGAATACCTACCAGTAAATCTCCTTGCCTCGGCCGAGGGCTTCGTGTAATGGCTCTCCTAGACACAGCACGACCTCACCCCCAATACCGGGAGAGACGAACCCCTGAAGATACGCTCACTGCCTCCATGTGGCTCGGGACTGTACCCAACTAAAACCTGTTTGCACGACTCCTTTGAGCCGTGGTAGGGTAGTAATCAAAGTACAGTGGGAACTCACACGAGACAAATGACGATCCCCAGGTCGATGAACTAACCTGCACACATGTCACCAGGGAACTGCCATCTGACGTCTGGTATATGACCAACTAGCATGTTCCCGGCGAGTCCTGTCCGGTGTACTCATAACCCAATGAGCACCTGTATACATCTTAGGTGATCCAACTGACACCAGTGGCTTGTGAGACCGGCCACCGCCCCTCGTCGGGGTCTCGACTGTATACACTAGTCTACTCTGGAGTATCGATGCCCTGTCTCGAAACTCACACGACTAGGGACCTTTTAAGGATATGCTTATAGACCCCAGCTCCCACTTATATGATCGCCCTCATACTGCTGGTGGTCAAGCAAGAATCCTAGGGGCTCTATCAACGTGTAATAGCAACTTGTCAGGTCACCTAAAACAGTACACGATGATAAAGGTAAACCAGATAGCATACTATCATCTCGAGTAAGAATGTCCTACTGGGACAGGTCCTCCCTCAATCATTGCAATCACGTGCCTGTGATCCAATAATTGACTCTGAGGGCACTATCTCCAACAACACTTACCAGTAAATCTCAGCAACCCTGGCCAGGGATTTCCGGTTATAGCCAATCGAACACAGCGCAACATCAACTCCCTATACCGGGAGAGACGAATCCCCTCCTATCGCTCATTGCCTCCATGTGATTCGGGACTGTACCCAAAAACCACCGTTTTGCACGCCCTCTTGGACGTGGTAAGATGGAAATCAAAGCACAGTGGGAACCACACAAGACTCTATGACGATCTCGGGTCAACAGACTACTCTGTACCAGTGTCACCAGAGAACTGCCATCTGACGTAAGGTATAATACCATCTGGGAGTTCTCGGCGAGTCCGTCCAGTGTACCCAGTCTCCACTGAGCACCCATATATCATCTCCGATGTCAAACACCAATGGATATGGGATCATCCATCGCCCATCTGTATGGGTCGAGAAGGTATACGCTAGTCTACTCTGGTATATCGATGCCCCGTCTCGATATACCCACGACTAGGGACTTTGAAGGATGTACTTATGGACTACCATGTCCCCACTAGTATGATCCGCATCATAGTCCAGGTAGTCAAGTACACATCCTAAGGGCTTCACCAACATGTAACAGAGAGACAATCAGTGTACACGTTAAGGTAAAGTGCAACCAGATAGCATACTATCATGTCGAGCAAGAAAGTCCTCCCTATATACGTCCTAGCATCCACTACAATATACATCATATGTACAGTAATGGCCTCTAGGGCATACATATAACTAACAATCTCCCACTTGCACTAGGGCCATCTGTAGTAGTGGTTGTAGTATCTCATACTCAACCATCCCATAAAAGTCTCTCTCTGGGAAAAGGCCTTTGTGAGTGGATCCGCCGTGTTGTCCTCTGAGTCTACTCTCCTTACCTCGATCACCCTGGAGATCAACTATCTCCATGATCAGGTGACACCGCCTTAGAATATGTCTGGATCACTGATGGGACCGGCGTTCCTTGGCATAAGCCACAACTCCATTGTCTCACAATGGTTGGAACGTAGTTCATCTCATGAACCAATATACACCCAAACATCCTCCTTGGTAGAATCTTAAGTAGCGATGTATCATGCCTTTATCGTCTAGTATGCCACGGTATCTAGCTTGGAACTTTTCCAACATACCGTCCTTTTACTGAGGGTAAAGACAATGCCTGCGACTGACATTCAGTCGTCCTTATCACCCTGGAACATTTCCAGTGATTCTCCCCAGGATCGACTGATACCATCTCACTACAACTAGTGAGAATCCTAACATCCATTTACTTCTATCTCATAGATCAAAACTCAGGATTTAGGAGGTATCACTTTGATCCTATATGGAGAATCATTGTGATAAGCGGAGATTGATCGATCGTAGCATAGGAAACTCCTTCCCTATCAAGAGTATGTCATCCACGTACTCTACGAGGATCGTTACTATACTCCCTACTACCCTTTTGTTTATACAAGGTTCATCTCCCATTTTGATGATGTCAAACTCTTTGACTAATACATCAAAACAGATGTTTCAACTCCGCGATACCTGCTTTATCCTATAAAGCATCTTATACACGTTTCCGCTGCTCCCACTGTCTACGAAGCCCTCTGGCTGTGTACTTATAGACGCTCTCTTCCAAATCATCATTTAGAAAAGCAGTCATGACACCCAACCGCCAGATATCGTAGTCATGGTATGTAGCCGTGGCAAGTAGGATCTGGATGGACTTAAGCATAGCTACTTGAAAAGGTTTCATCATAATCCACGCCTGGTCGATGACGAAAAGCTTTAACAAGTTTAGCTTTGAAAGTCTCAACTTTTCCATCTACACCAAGTAATCTTCTCAAGATATACTTGTTCCTGATGGGGATTTAACCCTTCAGATATAGCAACCAAAGTCCATACTTTGTTGGTGTACATGGATTCCATCTCAGATCACTAAGCATCCAGCCATTCTTATAGAGTCCCATTCCTGATGGCCAGCTCGAAACTAGTTGGGTTATCATCTCATGATGCAATCCTCGCTCCCACTGTTATAGAGAAACCGAAGTATCTCTCAGGTGGGTGAGGAACCCAACTATATCGGCGGAGAGGCTGAGGTTCGTTGGTAACTATTGAATCCTTTGGTTCTATCAAATCATCAGCTGCAGTTTGTATAGCTGGAACATTTCCAGTTCTACATAACTGACTTTGCCTCGAGCTTGTCATGATTTTGCTTTTAGACATAGCCCGGACAACCCCAAATCTTAACCAACTTAAGAGATGGGCTCTTCCCTTATCATATCAAATATGAAGTGGTAGGCAACGGATTTGATTTGAACCCTATTCAATAGGTATGCAGCTTCTCAAGTGCATAACTCCCAAAAAGGAACAGGTAACTCAGTATTACTCATCATAGAGCACACCTTATCACATAGGGTGTGATTGCTCCGCCCCGATATACCATCGTGCAATGGTGTATACAGAGGAGTAATGCTGAGAGAGAATCCCATTCTCCTTTAGAATAATCCAGGAATTCCGTGCTCAAGTATTCTCCTTCTTGATCACATCAAAGGACATAATACTTATACCCGTTTTGGTTCTCTACTTCTAACTTATATTCTGTGAATATCTCAAAAGGTTCGGACTTGTGTTTCAACAAGAACATATGTCTGAATCTAAAGAGATTATCAGAGAATGTAATGAAGTACAAGGAACCAGTCTTGGCATGTGTAGACAGGGGACCTTACATACATCAACATGTATCATCCCAAGAGTTTACTAACTCTTTCTCTGCTTCCAGTAAACAGAGCTATGGTCATCGTATCTTTATGACATGACTGGCAAGTTTCATAAGATGTAAATTCAAACAGATTTAAATATGCATCTAAATGTAACTTCAGCTAGTCAGGTCGCATTGATATGACCTAGTCTACAATGCCTCAAGTAGGATTCGTTCATTCCTGAACTCTTCCTCTTGTGTGTGTTCCGTATACTAAAGAACTGTAGTTTGATTTAGAACGTCAATGCTTTTAGATAACGTGCCTGATCCGATCAACTTTTGATATAGGAAATGTTCAAAACATAATCCAACAATACAAAATTTTATCATTTCTTTACTAATAAAGAAATTGATATGATTTTGTATATCAGGTTCGGTATCTAATTACATTCGTTCAGAATCAATGTATTTGGAATACAGGGTGACAGTGACCAACAGACTTGGCTGCAACTCTTGCCCCGTTTTCTGCCTCATGAAACTTATCACCCGTTCTCAGTTCTCTACCTTTCTGTAGCCCTATGTAACAGATTACATATCTGGGATCCTGATCTGGTATCATATACCCACGACGTAAAGGACACTGAGAAACAGTTCTTTCTAATGAATATACCCGAAGATGATGCATCAGCATGCACTCTCTTCGTTTGGGCGGCACGGGAAATCTGGTATTCCCCAATTTCCTGCTCTATCTTATAACAATTATAAGTTGGAGCGGGACCAACGTTCCCCAGCCCAGTATAACAACCGGGTTCGGTCAATATTCCGTATTATTATCTTGATTAAGGCGTGATATGGTCGCTACCTGGAGAGAGAGAGAAGAAAACACTCAGCGTGCGCTCTAGCAAGAATAGATTGGTTATTATTTTATCTAATCAGGATGGCTCCCACTGCTTTTTATCAAATCTTCCTTCAAACCCTAAAAGGAAAGACTAGCCGGGATTAATTACACACTACAAGTTCGCCAATCTTTCAGCCAGGCCAGTGTCGGTACTTTGAGGGAGGTCCCCCGTGCTTTCGCACAAACCTAATTAATGTAAACCTCGTTTTCCCAGAGGCGTAACCTCGTTAACACCTTTCTAGACACCTACTTGATCGGCTAATTGTAATGTGTAAAAGTCTCCCTGGAGTAACAATTACTCGCAGCGGGTATCGGGATCCAACTATCTCATAGAAGGTATGCGATCTCATTGCAAATTTCAACACTTGAAATTCCCGATAATATTTTGCCCCTAACCTCCTATGACCTTGACAAAGGCCAACAAACCATAGGATGCTAGTCAAGTTCAACCCGTCATTTCCTGATTGAATTAAACCCACCCGCACGGCCCTTGACAAAGGCCAACAAGGTCGCATGACTACCCTAATCCAATCTGCATCATATGCATAAGCAGATAAGCACCAGTTAGCTACCGTACATTGCGCCTTGACAAAGGCCAACAAACGCAGCACGAATACTAACTACTACTTATCTGAAATGACGGAGGGCTACGACAGGTTTTTCTGAAAACCTATTGCGTAATGAACTTGATATCGTTGTAGAATCAAATGATTTTAAAATGGAGTGTTTTTGAGGCTTTTCTAGTTTTGCTAAAGGAGTCACTCCCGGTGAAGGGATCGTCGGTCCTTTCCTCGTCGAATGAGGTGCAGGATATATCACATATATCACCGTGCAAAGCAAAAACTCTTAAAAGCAATCAAAAGACAAACCGAGTGTGTAGCATCTGCCAGGAGTCACTCCCGGTGAAGGGATCACGGTCCTTTCCTCATCGAATAAGGTGCAGGATATATCACATATATACCGCTGTGCAAAGCAAGAACTGTAGCTACCTGTTTTATTTTGAAATTCGATTCTACAACATCTTAGGTTTCTTTTATTTCATTAATCACATTAATGAAGTCCCATCATTTAAGTACCTAAACATCACAGATAAATACGACGTACACTTATGCCATCCGCATTCGCCTCGATGTCCCCTCGTGCACCGTTAGGTTAGGTAACTAACGACAGAGCGGGGCAGGGCTAGCGCGGGTGTAAAACATAAGTAACATCTATATAATATATCATATATACTATATAAAGTAACTATCACAGAACATATCACATGATCACATCACAGATATCGCAGCAGAAGAATCATATGAAATATTGGATATACTAGGACGTCCGTGTTTTCAATACGAGCCAGTATAAAACACGGATTCCACGGTCGTGATGAATAGCCAAACCCACACCCCTAGACCCCTACGAGAGCGGCAAGCAACCCTACCAATTCTAGAGTTAGGAGACCCGGACTCGACTCCTCGAGTTGGTCTCCCACTGGACTCCAGAACCCGGTTACTTGTGCTCCCCTCCTTGGGTCTACCTTAGTGCGGAAAAGTAAATAATATACAAAGGGTGACATCTTCCGCAACCTGGAAGTGCCCCAATAAAAGAATATTACAAACAAGTTTTTACATGAATGAAAATGAAAAAACACTCATCTCACATAAAAACCCCGGCTATTCAAACACGACGATCCAATATAACATATCCAGCAACACATAACATCACATGTCATCAACGTAAGTAAATATGCGCATCCCAATTGTCGTTGACATATAGCAACGAAACCGGCGATATCACATATTACACTTACGGTCACAGAAAAGAAAGTGTAAAACTACAACAGTTGGAATCCGCAACCTGCATAGACATCGCATGCCTAATCAAATGAATTCCTTAGACATCGCATGCCTAACAATTATAAACCCCGCATTTTAGTCTCATTATCGAAAACACTTTTCAATATCAAGTCGGGCAATTCAACAAGATTCCCGACATACTGATCGAATGCTCGTCGCAAACATCAATAGACGGCTGCACCCCCGATACCGTCGACGAAGTGCACCAAGGCGGAACACCGCTGCCGCGAGCACCCGAACGGATGCTTTCGGCGACGGGGTTCTCCTACAGTCACTTGGTCGGGGGTATGGAGTGAGGCTGTCTATTAAGTTTACCCGGCGAGTATCCGCGTACGATACGTGATTGCGACGGACTTTTGATCACATCAAAATTCCGTGGCAACCGATCAAGTGAGACTAAACCGCTAGATTTATAACATTCATTCAGTTATCTCATAACTTATTGTGAATTCCAATTATTGTATCACATTCCGGATAAATAGAAAATGTTAAACTTTCCGATCGAACATTCGAACACCCAAGTTTTCCCGAAACAGCTCAACATATGAAATAAGTCTAAAAACATTCAGTTCGTGCCTCAGTACCAACGGTCCAGCCGTAGAAGGGTCAAGCCAACGCCTCACATGTGGCACGCCGTACTGCCCCAAACCCTAAGGTTCAAAGGGCAGTTCAAGACGGCCACATAATCGAGTTAAGGTTTGTTGTCTTCTAGAGGGTCCATCGCGTTACTTGCACTACTTAGAACGTCTTTAAACCACGGAAAAATCCAACACTTGGACTTTTCCCGACAGGGGAAAAGTTGGGTATTTATATCCGGTCGAACTTTCTAACATATTCTAAAATATCCGGAAAGCCACACACTGACAAAATTAGACACTCCGGTCGAAACACCGAGACCCCAATACAACCCAGAAAATTCAACTCTTGAAAAAATATTAAAAATTCCCAGGAAAACCAGCACTACAGACTAAGAATTACTGTGCAAAATTTAACACAAGAAGAGACCACATGGCCGCGGAACCGCCGCATTAGCCATGCTAATGCCGCAGTTCCGCCGCACTTGGGTGGATTCAGGGAAACGTGTTGCACAGTAATTCTTAGGATTCCCTGCTGATTTTTCTGCATATTTTTAATATACAAAAAACCACAAATTTGAAAAATGTACAGAAAGCAATATTAGGGTTAGGGTTTCGGTTCGATCGGATTTCTAACTCCGTCAACGCATCGCCTAAGACTCTAGCTAGGCTCTGATACCACTGTAGGGTTCCTAGGAACACTAATGAGGTCTCACAAGGCATCAACCATGCCAATTTCAAATTTTACGGGTGCCGAGAAACCCTAATACGGATCGTTAACTAGATATATAGGCGAAACAATGAAACTAGTTTACAACTAAACTAAAAGAACGGAAATACAACCTTTGTAGATCCATTTCTCCACCTCCATAGCTCCATGATGAAGTCCTCTCCGCTGTCCAAATCGAACCATGACTCTAGCATCGGCTTCATCGGAGAAAAAGCGGGCTAGGTCATCGACGACGATGCCGAAGATGATCTACGTCGAGGCATCACTAGATCAAGCTCCCACTTCACCAAGTCATGAAACTTGTGAAGAAAACACCCTATACTACTTGGCAAGAGGTAGAGGATGAAGAAATAGGAAGTGGGTTCACTTTAGAATTGGATTTCTCACTTGATTTCTTCACTTGCCAATGATGAGGCAAGCTTTCTTCATGTGAAGAAGAAGAAGAAGATGAAGATAATGATATCATAAGAATTATCAAATAGAAAAGAAAAATCAATTCTTATCATATACAAACCATGGTTTAGTGTAGAGATTTAACTAAGGTTAGATGGAGTGGTTAGGGTTAAGCATGAGACAAAATGGTCACTTAGTCAAAGCTTCATGAAGCTTCAAGATGCAAACAAAGAAAGCCACCATTTTTCTCATTATGCTTTTTATTTTCCAAAAAGAATAAATAAATAAATAAATGAATAAGAAAATAAAACCCTAACCATCCATATAACCATGGTTTAATCTTTACACAAACCCAAGTTATCATGCATCATCAAACATGATACAATCTTGTGCACAAAAAATATATCACATATACAATGTGCACAAACAAGTGAGAAAAACTATTTAAAGTGAACCAATACTAGTTAATGCAAAGTAATATATCAAATATATATTTATGCATTAAATCATTAAATCAACACTTGATTCAATGATCCGGTCATGTCGCACACAACCGACTAGTATATAATGTATCGTTTTATCGAATCAATCCTTGATTCGATAACTAGGTTATATCGCATATAACCATTCGACACATTCATCACGAGAATGAAATATGGTATCACATACACGCATTATTCTCGGTCCCGCACATATCTCATATGCGCTCCTATTTCGTTTTGCTTGAGCCAGGAAACCTCTGTGTAGGACTTTAAAGACTCGTCAATACGCCGGCAGCAGGTGATGATCATATCAAACACCCACAAGCCGCAAGCGGTCTGCTAAACGTAACGGCCACCCGGGTATTTAGCGATCAGAAGATCGACGAGCAAGACCGCTCATACTCCTGTGAATCCAACCAGTAACACTTACCGTACAGTCCGGTCTGATCGTCTGATATGTCGCATATCTTGCCTAGGGGTAGTAAACGTCAGACCCCAATAGCTCGATAAGTCGTGTTGATATGAGTTCTATAACAGTTCGAGAAACTACTGGTAACACTTACCAGTAAATCTCAGCGACCCTTGCCAGGGATTTTCGGTTATAGCCAATCGAACACAGCGCAACATCAACTCCTTATACCGGGAGAGACGAATCCCCTCCTATCGCTCATTGCCTCCATGTGATTCGGGACTGTACCCAAAAACCACCGTTTTACACGCCCTCTTGGACGTGGTAAGATGGAAATCAAAGCACAGTGGGAACCACACAAGACTCTATGACGATCTCGGGTCAACAGACTACTCTGTACCAGTGTCACCAGAGAACTGCCATCTGACGTAAGGTATAATACCATCTGGGAGTTCTCGGCGAGTCCGTCCAGTGTACCCAGTCTCCACTGAGCACCCGTATATCATCTCCGATGTCAAACACCAATGGATATGGGATCATCCATCGCCCATCTGTATGGGTCGAGAAGGTATACGCTAGTCTACTCTGGTATATCGATGCCCCGTCTCGATATACCCACGACTAGGGACTTTGAAGGATGTACTTATGGACTACCATATCCCTACTAGTATGATCCGCATCATAGTCCAGGTAGTCAAGTACACATCCTAAGGGCTTCACCAATTTGTAACAGAGAGACAATCAGTGTACACGTTAAGGTAAAGTGCAACCAGATAGCATACTATCATGTCGAGCAAGAAAGTCCTCCTTATATACGTCCTAGCATCCACTACAATATACATCATATGTACAGTAATGGCCTCTAGGGCATACATTTAACTAACACTTGGTGTATGGTAACGATGAACTCCAAGTGGAGTCCTTTACCGATTCGAGCTTCCAGAGTGATAATGACGACAGTAAGTCAGTCTCGGGTTGTCTTTACCCTCAATGAGGGTCGGTATGTTGGAAGAGTTCCAAGCAAGATACCGTAACAGACTCGACGATGGAGGCTGAATACATCGCTGCCAACGATGCTGCCAAAGAGCCTGTCTGGATGAAGAAGTTCATTGCTGAACTTGGTGTGGTTCCATCTATTGAGCATCCAATACCTGTGTATTATGATAACAATGGAGCTGTTGCTTTGTCCAAGGAACCCCGGTCCCATCAGCGATCTAGACATAATCTTAGGTGGTATCACCTGATCCGGGAGATAGTAGATCGACGGGAGATCGAGGTCAGGACAGTTGACCTGAAGGACAACGTAGTGGATCCACTCACGAAGGCCCTCCCTCAGACGTTGTTTAAGAGACTTTTTGGGATGTTGGGTATGAGATACTACAACAACTGGCCTTAGTGCAAGTGGGAGATTGTTAAGAATATGTATGCCCTAGAGACTAATATTGTATGATATAGTGGATGTTTGGACATATATATAGAGGACTTTCTTGCTCGACATGATAGTATGCTATCTGGTTGCTCTTTATCTTAACATGTACACTTGTATTATTATATTGTCTTTCTGATACATGTTGATAAATCCCTTAGAATGTTTGCTTGACTACCAGGACTATGATGCGGATCATACTACTGGGACTTGTGTAGTCCACAAGCGCATCCTTTAACCGTTCCTAGTCGAGAGAGTATCGAGACAGGACATCGATATTCCAGAATAGATTAGTGTGTTCGTTTCTTGACCTTGTAGGGGGCGATGGTTGATCCCATAATCATTGGTGTTTGACATCAAAAATTGTACACAGGTGCTCATTAGAGAATGAGTACACCAAACAGGACTCGCCGAGAACTCCTAGCTGGTACCTTACCTATCGTCAGATAACAGTTCTCTGGTGGCACTGGTATAGGTTAGCCTGTAGACCCGAGATCGTCATAGTATCTTGTGTGGTTCCCACTATGCTTTGATTTCCTCCCTACCACGGCCTAAAGGAGTCATGCAAACAGGTGGATTTTAGGTACAGTCTTGAGTAACATGGAAGCAGTGAGCGAAAGGAGGGGCTTCGTCTCTCCCGGTATAGGGAGTTGATGTTGTGCTATGCTCGATTGACTATAACAGTAAGTCGCTGGCCAGGGCTGATGAGATTTACTTGTAAGTGTTATCAGTAGTTTCTCGAACCGTTATGAGCCATACATCAGCATGACTTATCAAGTTACTAGGGTCTGACGATTCCACCCCTAGACTTGATATGCGACATATCAGACGAAGCGACCAGACGATACGGTAAGTGTTACTTATAGGCTTCATGGGAGTTTGGACAAGCTTGCTTGTTGATCTTCTATTCACTCAATACCTGGGTAGCCGTTACGTCCAGCTAGTACTGCCGACGGCTTGTGGATGATTGATGTGATCATCACCCACTGCTGGCATATTGATGAGTCTGTAGAGTCCCACACAGAGGTTTCATAGTTCAAGCGAAACGAAGTAGGGCACATATGCTGATATGTGTTGGGGCCTGATTAAATACGAATATGTGATACCATATTTTAATCTGGCGGTAATTTGATATCGGTTGGGTTATATGTAATATAACTGTAGGGTTAGCTTAGCACCTTAGAAAAGTTTTGGCAAGCATCAAACATGTAATTTAAAATTTTTAGGGTGCTAAACAAACCAACCAAGTAATCGAACTAGAGAATTAGGGTTAAACATGGTATGTAAACAACTTTACATCTAAGTGAATGCGGAATACAACCTTTGTAGATCGGTCCTTCACTTTTAACGCTTCGTGTAATAGTCCCTTCACCCCTAGTAGTGAACATCCGAACTCTAGTAAGGATCACATGAAGAAATGAACAAGCTTGCTCAATGCCTTCGAAGCCGAAGATGATCTACGTCGAGGAGACTCAAGCTCATGTTACCTCTTCACTAATGGTGAGATTAGTGAAGCAAACACCCTAAATTAAATGGCTAATAGTAGAGGATGATGAAGTAGGAATATTTCTCGCTTTAGATTTGATTTTCTCAATTTATTTCATCACATTGTCAAAAGCTAGAAAGCTTCAAGAGGAAGAAGAAGATGAAGTGATGAAGTAATCATTCATTGGGTTAGAAATGCAACCATGGATGAGTATATCACATACACTAACCCATGTAGAGAGTTAACCATTGTGTATGGTTAATGGTTAGGTCAAATAAATATCTTAAGTAAAAACAAAGAAGTGGACTAAGTCAAAGCTTATCTACAAGCTTCTCCAAGCTTCTAGCCATGAGTTAATTCTACTAATTTATAATTACTTAATAAATATTAAATCCTAACATTAACCCTAGCATGGTGTGAGTCTCATACATACATATTGCATGTGTAACCTAGCATGACACACTAAAGTATATCACATATATTTATGTGTGCAAAAACAATACAATTAACATATATCACATATATATTAATGTATCATAAATGAGAAAAATGAATCCTTAAGTGAGCCAATATTAGTAAATGTAATTTAATATATCAAATATATAATTATACATTAAATTATTAAATCAACACTTGATTTAATAATCCAGTCATATCTCATATAACCGAATAATATCCAATGTGTCAATTTATCGAATCAACAACTTGATCCGATAACCCGGCTATATCACATATAACCGATCGATACACAAATCACGAGAATAGAATGCGGTATCACATACACGCACTAATCTCGGTCCCCGCACATATCTCATATGTGCTCCTACTCCGTTTCGCATGAACCAGGAAACCTCTGTCTAGGACTCTAAAGACTCATCAATACGCCGGCAGTAGGTGATGATCATATCAAACATCTACAAGCCGCAAACGGTCTGCTAAACGTAATGGCCATCCGGGTATTGAGCGATCAGAAGATCAACAAGCAAGCCTGCTCATACTCCTACGAATCCAATCAGTAACACTACCATACAGTCCGGTCTCTTCGTCTGATATGTCGCATATCAACAGCCTAAGGGTGGTATAACGTCAGACCCCAATAGCCTGATAAGTCATGCCGATGCAAGGTCCATAACGGTTCGAGAAACTACTGATAACACTTACCAGTAAATCTCAGCAACCCTGGCCAGGGATTTCCTGTTATGGCCAATCGAGCATAGCGCAACATCAACTCCCAATACCGGAAGAGACGAAACCCCTCCTATTGCTCATTGCCTCCATGTGACGCGGGACTGTACCCAAACACCACCTTTTTGCACGATCTCTTGACCATGGTATGGTGGAAATCAAAGCACAGTGGGAATCACACAAGACTCTATTACGATCTCGGGTCTACAGACTAACCTGTACTAGTATCACCAGAGAACTGCTATCCGACGATTGGTATAATACCATCTAGGAGTTCTTAGCGAGTCCGTCCAGTGTACCCAGTCTCCACTGAGCACCCGTATACCTTCTCTGATGTCAAACACCAATGGATATGGGATCATCCATCGCCCATCATATGGGTCGAGAAGCGCATACGCTAGTCTACTCTGGAATATCGATGCCCTGTCTCGATACTCCCTCGACTAGGAACTATTATAGAGTGTACTTATATAGACTACCCTTGGCCCTACTAGTATGATCTCCATCATAGTCCTGGTAGTCAAGTACACATCCTAAGGGCTTTGTCAAGATGTGAGAGCAAGACAGCAATAGGTATACAAGTCAACATGTTAAGACAAAGAGCAACTAGATAGCATACCATCATATCGAGCAAGAAAGTCCTCCCTATATATGTCCAAGCATCCACTACAATATACATCCCATGTACAGTAATGGCCTCTAGGGAATACATATAACTAACAATCTCCCACTTGCACTAAGGACATCTGTTCTAGTATCCAATACCCAACAATACAGTAGTGGTTGTAGTATCCCATACTCAACCATCCTAAAATCTCTCAAATAGTATTTGGGGAAGCAGGCCTTAGTGAGTGGATCCGCCGTATTAACCAAAAAATCTACTCTCCTTACCTCGATCCTTTGGAGATCAACCATCTCCTGATTAGGTGATACTTGCCTCAAAATATGTCTGGAACGCTGATGGGACCTTCGTTCCTAGGATACAGCCACAACTCTATTGTTGTCACAATAACAGTTATTGGACGCTCAATGGTAGGAACCTTGTTCATCTCATGAACAAGAAATACCCAGACAGCCACTTTGGCAGCATCATTGGCAGCGATGTATACAGCCTTTATCTTCTAGTATGTTACGGTATCTAGCTTGGAACTCTTCCAACATATCGTCTCTCCACTGAGGGCAAAGACAATGCCTGTAACTGACTCTCAGTCGACCTTATCACTCTGGAAGCTCGAACCAAGAACTTTCTTTTAGTGCTTCTCAAGTACTTAAGAATGTCCTCCACAGCTGTCCAGTGATTCTCCCAAGATCCAATTGATTCCTGATCACTACTCTTAGTGAGTCATCTACATCTGGTCTGGTACATAACATCGTATGCATGATAGAGCCTACTGCCGAAGCATAGGGTATCCCTTGCACACGAGCTCTCTCCAAATCAATCTTGGGAGACATCTTTTAGAGAGAGTGATCCATGAGTAAGTGGGGCAACCACCACGCTTAGAATCATCCATACTAAATCCCTTTAGTATGGTGTTAATGTACCTGGATTTGGGACACTCCCAATATCCACTCAGATCTATCATCATAGATCGTAATGCACAAGATGTAGTAGGTATCATCCAGATCTTCTATTGAGAATCTTTATGATAAGAGGAGCTTGACCGAGTGTAGCATAGGAAATAATTTCCTATCAAGAGTATGTCATCTTCGTACAATAAGTGGAAGACAAGCTTACTCTCTACAACCTTCTTGTGTATACTAGGTTCATCTACATTTTTGATGAAGTCAAACTCTTTGACTGCCACATCAAAACAGATGTTCCAACTTTGTGATGCGTGCATTGATCCTGATGGACTTAAGTATAGCTTTGAAAGTCTCAACTTTTCCATCTGCACCAAGAATCTTCTCATGATCCAATTTGCTGCCAATGGGTTTTACCCCTTCAGGTGCAACAATCAAAGTCATACTTTGTTGGTGCATGGATTCCATCTTTGATCGCATAGCATCCAGCCATTTCACAGAGTCCCCACTCGTGATGGCCTGCCTAAACCTAGTTGGGCCATCATCTACCATGATGCAATCCTCGCTTCCACTGTCACCGAGAAGACCGTAGTATCTCTCAAGTGGATGAGGAACCCTACCATATTCGCGGAGAGGCTAAGGTTCGTTGGAGACTAATGAATCTTTTGGTTTCACCAAATCATCAGCTGTTAGTTTACCTAGCCGGAACAGCTTCCAGTTCTACCTCATGACCACAAATTTCTTCACAAGAAATTCCTTTTCTCAAAAAGGTGGCTTGCTGAGAAACAAAACACCTTTTGCTCCTCAGAGTGGTAGAATATATTCTCGCAGAAATGTTTAGGATATCCTAACAAACTCATACAGAACCGACTTTGCCTCGAGCTTGTCCAGATTTTGCTTTTCAACATAGGCCGGACAACCCCATATCTTAACTCGTTTAAGACATGGTCTCTTTCCATTCCATATCTCATATGGAGTGGTAGGCAGTGATTTGGATGGAACCCCATTCAATAGGTATGCAGCTTCTCAAGTGCATAACACCCAAAAGAAAACAGGTAACTCAGCAGTACTCATCATAGAGTGCACCATATCTCATAGGGTGCGATACCTCCGCCCCGATACACCTTTGTGCTGTGGTGTATACGAAGGAGTAAGCTGAGAGAGAATCACATTCTCCTTTAAATAATCCAGGAACTCCATGCCCAAGTATTCTTCTCCTCGATCACATCGAATGACTTTAATACTTCTACCCATCTGGTTCTCAACTTCAAGCTTATATTCCTTGAATTTCTCAAAAGTTTCAGACTTGTGTTTCAACAGGAATATATGTTCGAATCTTGAGAGATGATCAGTGAATATAATGAAGTACAAAGAACTAGTCCTGGTATTTGTAGACATAGGACCGTATACATCATCATGTATCTGTCCCAAGAGTTCACTAACTCTTCTCTGTTTCCAGTAAACGCAGTATTAGTCATTTTACCTTTGAGACAAGACTGGCAAGTATCGTAAGATGAAAATTCAAACAGATTCTCATATTCATCCTTATGTAACTTAGCTAGTCGTGTCGTATTGATATGACCTAGTCTACAATACCGCAAGAAGGATTCATTCATTTCTGAACTATTCCTCTTGTGTGTGTTCTAGATACTTTGAACTGTGGTTTGATTTAGAATGTATATGCTATTATCTAACGTGCCTGATCAAATCAACTCTTGATTCAGGAAAATGTTCACATTCAGGAAAATGTTCACAACATTATCCTCCAATACAGAATTATATCCTTCTTTAACTTAATAAAGAATCTGATGTAATGTTGTATATCAGGTTCAGTATGTAATAATATTTGTTCAGAATCAATGTATTGATACAAGGTGATATTTGCCAACTGACTTGGCTGCAACAATTGCACTATTCTCTACACTTTAAGACATATCACCCTTTCCCAGTTCTCTAGCTATCTGTAGCCCATGTAACATATTACATATGCGGGATCCTAATTCGGTATCACATACCCAGGACGTAGAGGATACTGAGAAACAGTTCTTGGTAATAAGCACATCCGAAGAAGATGCATCAACATGTACTTTCTTCGATTGGGTGGCATGGGAATCCGGATATTTCCCTATTTTCTGTTCAGTCTTATAACAATTATAAAAAAGAACGAAACCAGCGTTCCCTTGCTCAGTATAATAAGTAGGTTTGGTCAATGCATCCATTTTATTATTTTGATTAAGGCGTGACATGGTCGCTACCAGGAGAGAGAGAGAAGAAAACACTCTGCGTGCGCTCTTGCAGGATTAGATTGGTTCTTATTTTATCTAATTAGGATGGCTCCCACTGTTTTAGTCAAATCTACCTTTAAACCCTAAAAGGTAAGACTAGCCGGGATTAAGTACACCCTACAAGTTCGCCAATCTTTCGGCCAGGTCAGTATCGGTACTTTGAGGGAGGTTCCCCGTGCTTTCGCACGGACCTAATTAAAATAAATCTTGTTTTCCCAGGGGCGTAACCTCGTTAACACCTTTCTAGACACCTACTTGATCAGCTAATTGTAATGTGTAAAACTCTCCCAGGAGTAACTCTTACTCGCAGTGGGTATCGGGATCTAACTATCTCATAGACGGTATGCAATCTCATTGCAAATTTCAACACTTGAAATTCCCGATAATGCTTTTTCCCCTAGCGTCCTATGACCTTGACACAGGCCAACAACCCATAGTCCGCTAGTCAAGTTCAACCCGTCATTTCCTGATTGAATTAAACCCACCTGCACGACCCTTGACGCAGGCCAACAAAGTCGCACGACTACCCTAATCCAATCTCATCTTATGTTGCAGATAAGCACTAGTTAGCTAACGCACACTACGCCTTGACGCAGGCCAACAAACGTAGCACGAATACTAAGTAGTACTTATCTGAAATGACGGAGGGCTACGCAGATTTTTCAGAAAACCTTTTGAGTAATGAACTTGATATTGTTGTAGAAACAAGTGATTTTTGAAAAGGAGTGTTTTTGAGGCTTTTACTAGTTTTGCTAAAGAGGTCACTTCCGGTGAAGGGATCTCGGCTCTTTCCTTATCGAATAAGGTGCAGGATATTTCACAAATACCACTATGCAAAGCAAGAACTATAGAAGCAATAAAAAACAAAACGGTGTGAGTTGTAGCATCTGCTAGTTTCGAGGTCACTCCCGGTGAAGGGATCTCGGCTCTTTCCTTATCGAATAAGGTGATGGATATTCTACAAAGAATACCACTATGTAAAGCAAGAACTAGAGCTACCAGTTTTTAAACAACTTTCTACAACATCTTTAGGTTTCTATATTTCATTAATCTCATTAATGAAGTCCCATCAAATTATTTATGCTTCACAAACATTACAGAAGAAACGAAAGCAATAATATTAATTATATCTCATATATATAATATAGGCATTCGTCTCAAAATATATCAAGTGATCACATCACAAAATATCAGTAGCAGAAGAAACACATATGAAATATTGGATATATTAGGAATTCCGTGTTTTCTTTAAGCCAGTAAAAACGCGGATTCCACGGTCGTGATGAATAGCCAAACCCATATCCCTAGACACCTACGAGAGCGACAAGCAACCCGATTAATTCTAGAGTTAGGAGACCCGGTCTCGACTCCTCGAGATGGTCTCCTACTGGACCCTAGAACCCGGTTACTTGTGCTCCCCGCCTTGGGTCTATCCTAATGCAGAAAAGTAAATAATATATATCAATGGTGACATCATCCTCAACCCGGAAGTGCCCCAAATAAAAGAATATTACATACAATGAATTATACATGAATGAAAATAAAAAAACTCTCATCTCACATAAAACCCCTGGCTATTCAAAATACGACTATCCAATATAACAAATCACAGCAACACATAACATCACATGTCATCAACGTAAGTAAATATGCGTATCCAAATTGTAGTTGACATATAGCACCGAAACCGGCGATACACCACATATTACACTTACAGTCGCAGAAAAGAAAATGCAAACTACAACATTTAGAATCCATAATCACCTTAGACATCATAAACCCGAAATATCACATACTTCGGATTTCATGCCTAACAATATGAATTCCAAATATTGTATCACAATCACAGAAAGCTAGGCGAAGTTTAAACAATTCGATCGAATCAACGAATGCCCAAATTTTTCAGAAAGCTCAACACTTGAGCACAGTTAAAGTTAACCAGAGACATACCACAGTACCTATGGACCTACAGCTGAAGGCCCGACCCAAGCCTCTTAAGTGGCGCCGCGGATCCGCCGCCAAAACCATGTTTTGGCCGCAGATCCGCGGTCACTTAGACGAGTTAGGGTTTCGTCCTTCAGGTGTGTCCATAGAATTCCCTGCATATTTTTCTGAATATTTTTAACATAGAAAAATTCAACTTTTGGAAAAATTTCCAGAGAATGGGTTGTTTTGGGATTTCGGGGTTCGATCGGAATTCTAACTTCGTTTAGACAACGTCTAATGCTCTAGCTTGGCTTTGATACCACTGTAGGGTTAGCTTAGCACCTTAGCAAAGTTTTGGCAAGCATCAAACATGCAATTTAAAATTTTTGGGGTGCTAACCAAACCAACCAAGTAATCGAACTAGAGAATTAAGGTTAAACATGATATGTAAACAACTTTACATCTAAGTGAATGCGGAATACAACCTTTGTAGACCAGTCCTTCACTTCTAAAGCTCCGTGCAGTAGTCTTTTCGTCCCTAGTAATGAACATCCGAACTTTAGTAAGGATCACATGAAGAAATGAACAAGCTTGCTCAATGCCTTCGAAGCCGAAGATGATCTACGTCGAGGAGACTCAAGCTCATGCTACCTCTTCACTAATGGTGAGATTAGTGAAGAAAACACCCTAAACTAAATGGATAATAGTAGAGGATGATGAAGTAGAAATATTGCTCACTTTAGATTTTATTTTCTTATTTTATTTCATCACTTTGTCGAAACCTAGAAAGCTTCAAGACGAAGAAGAAGATGAAGTGATGAAGTAATCATTCATTGGGTTAGAAATGCAACCATGGGTGAGTATATCACATACACTAACCCATATAGAGAGTTAACCATTGTGTATGGTTAATGGTTCGGTCAAATAAATATCTTAAGTAAAAACAAAGAAGTGGACTAAGTTAAAGCTTATCTACAAGCTTCTCCAAGCTTCTAGCCATGAGTTAATTCCACTAATTTGTAATTACTTAATTAATATTAAACCCTAGCATGGTGTGAGTCTCATACATACATGTTGCATGTGTAACCTAGCATGACACACTAAAATATATCACATATATTTATGTGTTCAAAAACAATACCATTAACATATATCACATATATATTAATGTATCATAAATGAGAAAATTGAATCCTTAAGTGAGCCAATATTAGTTAATGTAATTTAATATATCAAATATATAATTATACATTAAATTATTAAATCAACACTTGATTTAATAATCTGGTCATATCTCATATAACCGACTAATATCCAATGTATCAATTTATCGAATCAACAACTTGATCCGATAACCCGGCTATATCACATACAACCGATAGATACAAAAATCGCGAGAATAGAATGCGGTATAACATATACGCACTAATCTCGGTCCCCGCACATATCTCATATGTGCTCCTACTCCGTTTCGCATGAACCAGGAAACCTCTGTGTAGGACTCTAAAGACTCGTCAATACACCGGCAGTACGTGATGATCATATCAAACACCCACAAGCCGTAAGCAGTCTGCTAAACGTAACGGCCACCCGGGTATTGAGCGATCAAAAGATCAACAAGCAAGCCTGCTCATACATACTCCTGCGAATCCAATCAGTAACACTACCGTACAGTCCGGTCCCTTCGTCTGATATGTCGCATATCAACAGCCTGGGGGTGGTATAACGTCAGACCCTAATAGCCCGATAAGTCATGCCGATGCAAGGTCCATAACGGTTCAAGAAACTACTAATAACACTTACCGATAAATCTCGGCAACCCTGGCCAGGAATTTCCTGTTATGGCCAATCGAGTATAGCGCAACATCAACTCCTAATACCGGAAGAGACGAAACCCCTCTTATCGCTCATTGCCTCCATTTGACTCGGGACTGTACCCAAAAACCACCTTTTTGCACGATCTCTTGACCGTGGTATGGTGGAAATCAAAGCACAGTGGGAATCACACAAGACTCTATGACTATCTCGGGTCTACAGACTAACCTGTACCAGTGTCACCAGAGAATTGCTATCCGACGATAGGTATAATACCATCTAGGAGTTCTCGGCGAGTCCGTCCAGTGTACCCAGTCTCCACTGAGCACCCGCATACCTTCTCTGATGTCAAACACCAATGGATATGGGATCATCCATCGCCCATCATATGGGTCGAGAAGCGCATACGCTAGTCTACTCTGGAATATCGATACCCTATCTCGATACTCCCTCGACTAGGAACTATTATAGGGTGTACTTATAGACTACCCTTGGCCCTACTAGTATGATCTCCATCATAGTCCTGGTAGTCAAGTATACATCCTAAGGGCTTTGTCAATATGTGAGAGCAAGACAGCATTAGGTATACAAGTCAACATGTTAAGATAAAGAGCAACCAGATAGCATACTATCATATCGAGCAAGAACGTCCTCCCTATAAATGTCCAAGCATCCACTACATTATACATCCCATGTACAGTAATGGCTTCTAGGGCAAACATATAACTAACAATAACCGGATTATTGAACCAAGTGTTGATTTGATAATGTGATATACAGATAAATGATATTAGTCGGTTATATGTGATATAACTGGATTATTGAATCAAGTGTTCATTTAATAATATGATATATATTTATATTTGATATAATTATATATTAACTAATATTATAGCTCACTAATTATTTTCTTCTTAATATATATATATATATATATATATTATGAAGCATGGTTGGATTTTCTATTTTTTGGAAAATAGAAAAAAAGGTGGACAATGGGAGATATTTTGGGCATGGGTGTGAGGTATGGCTCATTCATTTTTCATTAGTTTGGCTTCACTATTGAAGCATGGTAGCTATTTTATATTGAGGTTTATTCCATGCTTCAATAAGTGAGGGTTTTGTATGAGCCATTCTACACTTGGTCATTTCTTGCTATCCCATTTTTCCTCTAGCTCTCTCGATCTTCTTCTTCCTCCTCCTCCAAGCCCTAACCCTCACATGTGATGTGAACTATAAGGCTTTAGACAAAGCTAGTGAGCTTAACACCCCTACTTCACCATCCTACACTTGATTAGCACTTGAGTTTAGGGTGTTTCCTTCATTAGAGAGAGATTAGTGAAGAGATAACTTGAATTAGAGGAGCTTCGGGTGGATCATCTTTGACACGAAAATCGCGAAGGAAGCTCGTTCATTCTTCAAGTGGAGCCTAGAGGAGCCGCAGGGACTACTACCCGGAGCTATAGAAGTGAAGGACACGGTCTATAAAGCTTGTAATCTCCATCACTTAGTTTAGTTCTTTCGATATCAGACTTTTAACCCTAATATTCTAGTTAAGATTCTAGGTTAGTGTAGCTTAGCACCAAGAATTTTTTAAAGTTGCATGCTCGATGCCGGTTTAAACATAGTCGTGGTGCTAGGATACACTTTCATATACAACTTTACATGTCCACTGTTCATTTGGTTTCTTTTCATATTAAATACTATCTTATCTTGCTTCTTTTGGGACTTACCAAGCGCTAGTTCGCTGACGACATTCCTCTCTGTGTTCTTTCTTTGAAATGTTTGTCAGGAGGATCGGATTCTGAGGACGTAGAGCCGAACCCGGAGGACTTGGACCAGTTTGCTGATCAGCCAAACTACTAGCTCTTTCCAGCCTGCACTTACTTTCAGTATGCAATTGTTTAGGCATTTGCTTTTATTATTGTATCTTTATTTTCAGACAGTTGTATGTAAAGTTGAATGTAAATAAAGTTGATGTTTCATTTCATTACCTTGTTATTCTTGCACATTGTTATATTGCTTAATTACGCTTAACGTATTTTCTTAGTAAATACGTTACGGGCTTGCCACGTCACTGTTTCCGTCCACTGGGAAGCGGGGCGTGACACCATGGCACAATATTATATATGTTATTTATATCAAATATAAATAATATATAAAGTGAAGAAAATGTAAAGTGGGCATAATATTAGTTGATATATATATATATAAAATTATTAAATGAACACTTGATTTAATAACCCGATTATATCATATATAATTCGGCTAATATCAAATAACGCTAGATTAGAATACGATATCATATATTCGTATTTAATCGAGCTCCCGCACATATCTCTATACATGCTCTATTTCGTTTCGCTTGAGCTAGGAAACCTCTATGTGGGAATTTAAAGACTTGTTAATACGTTGTCAGTAGGTAATGATCATATCAAACACCTACAAGCATGTCAGCGTTACTAGCTGCACATACGGCTACCCAAGTATTGAACGAATAGAAGATCAACAAGTATACTTGTCCAAACTCCCTGTAGAGCCTATAAGCAATACATACCGTACAGTCCGGTCTCTTTGTCTGATATGTGGCATATAAGGTCTGGGGAGTGGTATCGTCAGAACCCAATAACCTAATAAGTCATGTCGATGTGTGGCCTATAACCAATCGAGAAACTACTGACAACACTTATCAGTAAATCTCATCAGCCCTGGCCTGGGACTTATGGTTATAGCCAATCACGCATAGCACAACGTCAACTCCCAACACCGAGAGAGACGAAACCCTTCCTATCGCTCACTTCCTTCATGTGACTCGGGACTTTACCCAACTACCACCTGTTTGCATAACTGAGTAGAGCCGTGGTAGAGAGGTAATCAAAGAATAGTGGGAACCACACAAAACACTATGACGATCTTGGGTCTACAGACTAACCTGTACAAGTGTCACCAGAGAACTGCTATCCAACGATAGGTATGGTACCATATAGGAGTTCTCGGCGAGTCCATTCGGTCTACTCATTCTCCAATGAGCACTTGTATGCAATCATTGGTGTCAAACACCAATGGTTATAGGATCAACCATCACCCCATTCAGGATCAAAAAACGTACACACTAGTCTCCTCTAGAATATCGATGCCTGATAGATACGATTTCGGATTGTGTCGGTAGAAAATGTATAGAAATCACAACCAAAAATTATTTGACCGCAATCAATAACGGTGTCGATTGTAGCGCGTTAGTAAGTGCGGATCGTCCACAGGGAAAGTGTAATCGTTCGTGTTTCGAATTAGATGAGTCGAAAATTTAAAGAAAAGAAAGGAAACAATTCATGATTTAAAGAATTGAAGTTCAAGAATTAGTAAAATCTAGTCTAAATCAAGAAACAATAAAATCAAGAATTGAGAATTTGTGATGATTTCCAAATCAAATATCAAGAATCGAAATGAGGCTCGTAGGAATCGATCGGATCTATAGATGTGATGAAATCTAGCGATTACGTATTCTTATCCATCGATGAATTGATACTAGATCGATGATGATCAACGAGAATTAGGGATTTCTTGTGAAACTAGGGTTTCATCATCTATCCCTTGTTCTTTCGTCGATATCATTCACATTCTAGCCTCTAGTAAATTCAAGAATCGATCGTGGATTCCTAATTTCGAGCGATCACAATCAAGAAAGTATCGCAACGAAACTAGGTCGTCGATTCTTCAATTTACAAGAGTTTACAAAACTCGTAGGACTTAAGAATCGTTTCAAGATTTGTTACATCATCATTCTATTGATCGTCTCGACTCCTTTACGAGCGGAGTTTTACTCAAACATCACAACAAGAACCACAATCACAAATTGAGATCGAATCATGATGCAAGAATTTAAAGAAAGCAATATTAAAGAATTTCACCTTTTATTTATTAACAATTCCATTACAAATCGCTCAAAAACTACAAGAGAAAATAACTCGATCGTCGATTTGGCTTCGCTCGTCTCCTTAAGTCGCGGATCGGCTTGGATCACTTGCTCTGTTGAAGATCGGCTCCGCTCCTAAAAGGTTGAAGGCTTCTCACTTGATTTGGTACTCGGGATCTTGAATTTGGCTTTGGGATTTGAATTAGGGTTTACAAGTTGTGTCGCTCAACTTGTAGGTGGAACATGAAAAGAGGAAAAGAAGAAGTCCCTTAACCCTAGATCTAGGTTTCTTTTTATAAGCCATCCAAAACCCTAGATCTAGAATTCAAATTTCAAATTTCCCTCCAAAATGAACCACTTTTCCCTCCAAAATGAACAACTTTTCCCTCCAAAATGAACCACCTCATTTGAATTTGAATTTTCCCTCCAAAATGAACTACCTCATTTGAATTTGAATTTTCCCTCCAAAATGAACTACCTCATTTGAATTTTCCCTCCAAAATGAGATTGTTAGAAAGAATCCTCTAGAAGAAGTTTGTTGGAGGGAATATTCTAGAATGAGGTTGTTACAAGGAGGCTTCTAGAAGAAAGTTGTTATAAGGAGGCTTCTAGAAGAAGGTTGTTAGAAAGAATCTTCTAGAAGAAGTTTGTTGGAGGGAATATTCTAGAATGAGGTTGTTACAAGGAGGCTTCTAGAAGAAGGCTGTTATAAGGAGGTTTCTAGAAGAAGTTTGTTGGAATTTCCTACACAGACTTCGAAACAAGTGTTGCGCAATATAGGGATGATGCAATGCCATGGTAAACAGTCAATTTCCCTTAAAGTGCCGGTTTTAAAGTATAACACATGCAATCTGGTATTTCAGAGATGTTTTGCTAATATGTGCAATATGAATACCGAACACTTCTAGATGAGTGCAAATGATAGGGAAATTGCTGTGTTAAAAATGCAGTATTTTCGACTGATCAAATTCCCCCAAACTTATTTTCGGTCATCTCGAGCGAATTATTTTATTAAAAAGAGAAGGAGAAAATAAAGAAAGAGAAAAACTAACTAGCACACTTTCGTAGGCAACACGATTGCACTGAGCACGTGCAACAAGCCTTTAAACCTCCAGGTGTCCCTAGTAGAAGGAGTGTTGTCTCCTGAGGGTTTTCAGCGGATTGCACCCACAAAATCCAATAATAAAAGGAAGACCGTGAATATTACATTTAAAGACAAGAATTGTAAAAGAAAAAGCCTTGAAAATTAGGGTTTCCAACTAAGCTAGCTTTTCGGTTGTCATGAGCCCTATCTTAATGGTCATGAAAAAATGTTAGAAATCACGTCCTCCCTCAATAAAACATCGTCTTATTCTTCATTCCTATCTTTCTTCCAAATATCGATCATATAACCCTACGTGTGTGTAAAGGACATCCCTACACCCGGAGAATTCAATTCAAGCTATCATACTCTTGCCCATTAGCCTCAGTACTTTTTAATTATGAATATTTAGATGAGTTTGCTTACACACTTTCATGCGACCGTTAATACTTCTTGAGGTACTAACCGACCGATTACTCATGTGCTTGCTTATTTGGTGTTTTTTCCTCGTCTTGCACCACCTAAGGCTTAGCAGTGACTCCCAGACCAGTTGGCCTTAGGGCACTAGGTGAAGAGGCACCCTCGCTATATTTTTTTATTGCTGCCTTGGCGATAACAAAACCAGTGTCCATTTTTTTCACCATTTTATATTTTATTCATTTTTTTTTTATTTCCTTCATACATCGGCTTTTAGACAAGAGCATTTTAAGGTATCCTCTACTATCCCAAGTTTCAAGACGTGTGTAAGTGCGAATAGTAGGGTATCAACGTTTAAAATGTTTGGCTTCCAGAATAGGAACTATTTTTCAGACTTTTTTTTATCCTCAGATTAGTGACTTCCTTCATCTTACTAACCCTTGGGATAACGGCTCATAACTACTTATTACTAGTTCGTATAAGAAAACTTCTAATTTTCTTGGTTTTCTTAAATTTTTCTAATCTCATGGATGTAATTTTTCACTATCTAATCTTTTATTATCTTATTTATGTACAAAAATATTTTTATCTTTTTGAAATTTTTTTAAATTTTTATAGGTTTTCAAAAATGTTTTGTGCTTATGCAAAGTATGATGCAAATGATGCGAAAATAAGCACAAACCTCCCCAAAACTTGTTTTCAACAGTGTCCTCACTGTTGCCATCTGCTAAATATCAAAAAACCTATAAGCTTCGGAGGAAATTTATTAATGGGGGCAAAATATTTAAGTGAAGATCCTCCCCCAAACTTATTCTTGGCTCATCATTTTATGTAAAAATTTTCTTTTCAAGAGCCAGAAAATATACCCCCCCAAACTTGAGTTAAACCATGTTAATCTTTTGAAAATCACATGCGGGGGTCAAAAATTAGTGGTCGATGCCAAGCTTTGCAAAGACCGAAAGTTAACACCAACCATTCAAAATTTTTATCAATGCAGTGCTCTGGTTGGTGGAAGAAGAAGTGGGGAAAGGGTAAGTGGTGGAATAGAATGTGTGTGCGTCTCATTTTGGAGAGACGATGCAGTGAATGTGATGGATTACTCCCATTCTTTTTACAGTTCAGAAGAAGGGGTGGAGGTTCAATTTCATTGATTGGGAGATGATTCATCTCAACACCCGTGTCATTCAAAAATGCGAGTTCATCAGCGAAGATTTTCTCAAAAGTTCCATCAATACCCCGGAGAATAATGTCATCACAAAGTACGGGGTGATCTTCAGACTCTAAAAACGGTTCATAATCAGTGTTAGTTGTTGACCCGGACATCTCGATGGAAGAGTCCGTATGTGTATGATACATAGTTGGGTCAAACAATAACGTATGAAAAGAGTCTAGATCAGTATCATGAGGATCATCAAATTCGCTGCTGTCGACATCCATTAAATCGACAGAACAGACCTGAGCAGTAGGTTCGTAGGGTACACTTCCCAACTTGTAAATGTTCAGCGCTATTGACCTATTCCCGAAAGATAGGGTCATAGAGCCATTACGACAGTTGATGATAGCGTTGGAAGTGGCCAAAAAGGGGCGACCTAAAATCACCGGAATTTGATTCCGTGGGTTCGCTACAGGCTGTATATCAAGTACAATAAAGTCCACAGGGAATACAAATTCCCCAATTTTTATTAACACATCCTCCAGTTCACCCCTAGGTTTGGTGATTGATCGGTCAGCCATCTGGAGAGTTATGCTCGAGGGCTTTAACATTTCGATTCCTAGTTGCTCATAAACAGAGTATGGAAGCAAGTTAACACTAGCGCCAAGGTCTAGTAGAGCACGGTTGATGTGTTTATCCCCAATAGAAATGGAAATAGTAGGACAGCCAGGGTCCTTACGTTTCCTCGGTACTTGTTGGGGGAAAGCCGTGTCTACTGTTTTTGCCATGAATATCTTCTTGGGCACTTGAGTCTTCCTCTTCCTAGTGCACAAGTTCTTAAGAGTTTTCGCATATGACGGAACTTGTTGGATAGCATCTAGGAGAGGGATGTTGATGTTAACTTGCTGAAACTTGTCCATAATCTTCTCCATATGTGGACTCTGTAAGTCCACGTTGCTCACCCCGGTTCTTACGGGGAGGCGGAAATGGCGAAATTTTTTTTTTTTGGCGCAAGGGAACATGGACTCAAAAGCAAGGATCTTTGCTAAACTAGAAACTAGTAAACTACTAGAGGTTTTAACTACTATGCTGTAGAAAGTATACCTCACGAAACCGGTCCTTCGGGTCTTCATTCCGCTGTCCCGCTCGTCCATCCAAGCTCCAAGCGTCGATTCGGACCTTGGGCACCTCCACGGCCTTCTTGAGTCGAAGACGATCCACCCGAGAGATGTACACCGAGCTCCACCTCGAGCCGAGGCAACTAGGGCAAAGAGATTGCTAGTCAAGAAGCCCTAGGATGTGTAGATGAGATGTATGGATGTGTTTGTCTTTATGGGATCTTTTTCTCTCAACACATGAGATCAAAAGATGAGATCAAGAGGAGGAAGATGAAGGAGAAAACCTAGCAACCATGGAGCTTTTCTTTTTCTTCTCACTTCAAGAGAGAGAATGAGAAGAGAATAATGAAAAGATTAACCCAAATGAAATGAACCATGGTTGCAATAATACACCCAAAACCATCATTACTAGTCCTATCATGATAAAGTTGATGCTACATTGAATTGACCATTATCATAACTCAAGAATTAAAAAGAAAAGAAAAGAAGAGTGTAGATCTCTCTTGAAGGTCAACGGTCAACTCGGTCAACGGGTCAACAAAGTCAAGAGAGGTCAAAGTGGTCAAATGGTCAATGCAATTAGCCATCACTAATCTATCACTAAAAGGATTAGTAAACAATGTTTCCGGCTCATAATGGTTTCGACCAAACGAATTGTCAAAACCCTAATGAGTGTGCCACATTACGGTTTTGGCCGAACCAACTGCCAAAACCCTAATGGGGCACATCCTCCTTTATTGCTCCTCAAAACTGTGCATACACACCCGCATCCGCATTCCGTAGAATGCGAATGCACAGAAGACAAATCAAATCCATCTGTGCAATACCAGGATCTGGCTTAAACCAAAGCCCACTAGTATTGCCTGCCCGAACAGCATACACACACAAGTGCACGTAAGTGATCGTAGCCCTGCCGTAAAACCATACGGCCTCTACACGTTTTGCTCAGTGCAGGGAAACTCTCTGTGTGGGACTCTAAAGACTCGACACTACGCTGGCAGTGGGTTTAACCACAGACCGCAAGCGGCACTAGCTGTACGTAACGGTCCCCAGGTAGATGTCGATAAGAAGGACGATGAGGTAAACCCATCCGAACTCCTACTGAGCCTGTATGTGACAATTTCCGTACAGTCCGGTCTGTTCGTCTGATACATCGCATGGCGGGCCTAGGGGGCGGTAAACGTCAGTCCCCTAATAGAGGTACAAGTCGTGTCAGAGTGAAGCCCAGAACACCCTGAGATAACACTGGAAACCTACCAGTATATCTCGCTTGCCCTAGCCAGGGACTACTCGTGTAATGGCTCTCCTAGACACAGCGCGATGTCAACCCTCAATACCGGGAGAGACGAATCCTGTCTAACCGTCACTGCCTCCAAGTGCTTCGGGACTGCGCCCAACTACTACCTGTTTGCAAGACTCCTTTGAGCCGTGGTAGGATAGTAATCTAAGTACAGTGGGAACACACTCGAGGCAAAGTGACAGTGTCAAGTCGGCGGACTAAGCTGTACTCATGTCACCTGGGAACTGATAACTGACGATAGGTATAATACCAACCAACAGTTCCCGATGAGTCCTGTCTAGTGTACTCGTAACCTAACGAGCACCCGCATACTATCTCAAGTACGACGTACTGACGGCTGTGGGACAGACCGTCTCCCCCACTGGGATGAGAAGCGCATACGCTAGTCTACTCCGGAGTATCGATGCCCTGTCTTGATAGTCCTACGACTAGGGACCTGTATAAGGATGTGCTTATGGATTACCCAGCCCCCACGAGTATGACTGCCATCACAACGCTGGTAATCAAGCAAAGATCCTAAGGGCTCTACTAATATGTATATAAGCGATATGCTAAAAGAAACACATGCACATATTGAAGTAGAGACAAACCAAGTAGCATACTACCATTTTGAGCAAGACTGTCTATACAACTGTGAATATCCTAAGCTTCCATTAAGTAATATACAAGCTAGCATGATACAGTAATGGCCTCTAGGGCATATACACTAACAATCTCCCACTTGCACTAAGGCCATGTACTGGCGTATCGAAGACCTATCATCTCGATCAGCCGCTCGAACTGAGTCTGGGGTAGGGCCTTCGTGAGTGGATCTGCAGTGTTTTTCTCCGTATTTACTCTCTTCACCTCGATCTCCCGGCGATCTACGATCTCCCTGATCAGGTGGTACCGCCTCAAAATGTGCCTGGACTTCTGATGGGACCTGGGTTCCTTCGCTAAATCTATAGCTCCGTTGTTGTCGCAATACAGTGGTATTGGATCAACAATGGTAGGAACTACCTGAAGCTCCGTGAGGAACTTCTTCATCCAGACAGCTTCCTTTGCGGCATCGCAAGCAGCTATGTACTCCGCTTCCATAGTTGAGTCAGCAACGGTCTCCTGCTTGGAACTCTTCCAGCAAACCGTCCCTCCATTAAGGGTAAAGACATAACCCGACATGGACTTGGAGTCATCCTTGTCACTCTGGAAGCTGGAGTCAGCAAAGGCCTCGAGCTGGAGGTCTTTTCCGCCATACACCAAGAACATCTCCTTAGTCCTTCTCAGGTACTTGAGAATGTTCTTTACCGCTATCCAGTGTTTCTCCCCTGGGTTCGACTGATACCGGCTTACAACGCTTAATGCGTATGCTACATCTGGTCTGGTACATAACATCGCATACATTATAGAGCCTACCGCAGAAGCGTAGGGTATAATAGACATGCGATCCCTTTCCAAATCAGTCTTGGGAGACATCTCTTTGGAGAGGGTGATCCCGTGACAAGCCGGTAAATTACCGCACTTGGAATCTTCCATACTGAACCTTTTCAGTATGGTGTCAATGTACCTGGACTGTGAAAGTCCCAACATCCTCTTAGATCTATCACGATAGATCTGGATCCCCAGAATGTAGTTGGCATCGCCCAGGTCCTTCATGGAGAACCACTGCGACAAGAATCCTTTGACTGACTGTAACATAAGAATATCATTTTCTATTAGGAGAATGTCATCCACGTACAAGACGAGGAATACCACAGTTCTCCCTACAATTTTACTGTAAATGCATGGTTCATCTGGGTTTTTGATAAAGTCGAATTCTTTGACAGTATCATCGAAGCAGATGTTCCAACTCCGCGATGCCTGCTTCAATCCATAGATGGACTTTAGCAACTTGCACACTCTACCGCTGCTCCCACTCTGAATGAATCCCTCCGGCTGATCCATATAGACGCACTCTTCTAAATTTCCATTTAGGAAAGCCGTCTTTACGTCCATCTGCCAGATTTCATAATCGTGGAAAGCAGCAATGGTAAGAAGGATCCGAATGGATTTCAGCATAGCCACTGGAGAAAAAGTCTCGTCATAGTCCAAACCAGGTCTTTGACGAAAACCCTTTGCAACAAGTCTAGGTTTATAGGTTTCAACCTGCCCATCTACACCAATCTTCTTTCTGAAGATCCATTTGCATCCTACGGGTTTTACCCCATCTGGAGCAAAGTGCAAAGTCTAAACTTTGTTGGTGTACATGGACTCCATCTCGGTCCGCATTGCATCCAGCCATTTTACCGAGTCACCGCTCTGAATGGCTTGCTAGAAGCTAGTCGGCTCACCATAATCCATGGTGCAATCCTCTCTATCCCCGTCTATGAGAAAACCGTAGTATCTCTCGGGCGGATGAGACTGCCTACTACTCCTGCAGAGTGGCGTAGGAATGTCCTGTTCTTTCGAACCTTCTGGTTCTACTAAGCTTTCAGTAATAGCTCGTGGTTCTGGAATTTCTTCCAGTTCTATTGCGCTCCCACTTATCTGATTTTCCAAAAACTCAGTTTCCAAGAAGCGGGCATGACGAGAAACAAAAACCTTTTGTTCCTCTGCGTAATAGAAAAGATACCCCTTGGAGTTCTTTGGGTATCCCACAAACTTACACTGTACTGAACGTGCCTCGAGCTTGTCCGCATGCTGCTTTTTTACAAAAGCTGGACATCCCCATGTCTTAAAGTGTTTAAGACTGGGTTTCTTCCCACTCCACATCTGATATGGTGTGGTAGGCACCGACTTAGTAGGAACTTGGTTCAAAAGATATGCAGCTGTTTCTAGTGCATAACTCCAGAAGGATCGCGACAACTCATCCTTACTCATCATGGAACGAACCATATCCAATAGGGTTCGATTCCGCCTTTCCGATACACCGTTGTGTTGTGGTATGCATGGAGGAGTAAGTTGAGAGAGAATTCCATTCTCTTTTAAAAAGTCCAGAAACTCGGCACTTAAGTATTCACCACCTCGATCAGATCTCAGTGTCTTGATACTTTTTCCTGTTTGTTTTTCAACTTCATTCTTGTATTCCCGAAATTTCTCAAAAGCCTCGGATTTGTGCTTCATCAAGAAGACATGCCCATACCTAGAGAAATCATTTGTGAAAGTAATGAAGTATGAATAACCACTTCACGCATGTGTAGACATTGGACCACACACATCACTGTGTATGAGTCCCAAGAGCTCGCTTGCTCTTTCTCCGTGTCCAGTGAACGGAGTCTTTGTCATCTTTCTCATGAGACAAGATTCACAAGTGGCATACGACTGGTACTCGAACGGATCCAAGTATCCTTCTTTATGTAACTTTGTCAACCGTGTCTCATTAATGTGACCCAGTCTACAATGCCATAAGAAAGCCTGATTTAATTTCGGAGACTTTCTTTTAAGTGTGTTCTGGACACTGAAGACCTGAGCTTGATTCAAAACGTATATACCGTTTTTCAATGTACCTGACCCAATCAGTACTTGATTTAGGTGGATGTTCACTACATCGCTTACAAAAGTAAAATCATATCCTTCCTTAGAAAGTAAGGATACAGATATGATATTACAAGTCGCACCTGGTACATAAAAAAAGTCACGCAGAATCAATATCTGCTCAGTTGACAGTCCTAGATGATATTTCCTACGGATTCAGCATACATGCTCATTCTGTTAGCAACCCTGAGAGTCATATCACCTTTCTTGATAACCGTACGGTTTCTCAGAGCCTGTAACGAATTATAGATATGAGATCCTGATCCGGTATCCAATACCCAGGAAGTAGGGTTAACTGACATACAGTTCTTAATTACAAACACACCCGAAGCCGAAGCCACAACATGCTTTGAATTCTGGCTACTGGCTTTGCAAGCCCTGCAATCCTTCTGCCCATGTTCATTCCCGTAACAATAGGAACATCCCTCTTTTACTATATCCATTCCCGAAACTTCTGCCCTTCCCTTTCTTTCTACTTCCCTGGTTTTCTTCAGGGAAGTAGGTAGAGACTGTTCAACTAAGTCAGTATTTGACCCGTTCTTCAACGTGGTCTTCAGGTCCGTGAGCTCAAAAGAGATGGTCTCTGTAAGGACGTTGCCCCCTACAGATGACCCGATAGCCAACCTCGCTGGAAGCAATTCGTTCGAGGTCTCATATCTTGCGATACGAGATTGCTCTCCATATAAATCTTTGTTATGGAGGAAGATAGAAACCGAGTCTATCTTCTCGTGCTGCCTCTGGTATGTACCATCAACTGAGGCTAACACGAGGCACTTGGCTTTCGCACAGTCTTTTTCCGATGTCCTATGGATATGAATATCCGTGACAGGGGAAGCTGGACCTGAGACGACAGGGGTTGGATCAGTCAAGAGGTGTCCCAGCTTGTCATAGGCAATGGACATCTGGACAGACCTTTGCCAGTCATAACAGTCAGATTCAGTCATTTTATTATCTAGATGTAACCTAGGTGCGGTCACTGGGTCGCTGCAATTAAGAGAGAGAGAAGAAAACACTTAGCATGATGCTCTTGCAAGTTTAGATTGGTTTTTAATTTATCTAAACAGGATGGCTCCCACTGTCTCTCGAATCCCTCCTCAAACCATAAAGAAAGAATTAGTCGGGATCAATCTCACCGTACAATACTTGCTTAACCGTTCAGCCAGGCCAGTGTCGGTACTTCGAGGGAGGTTTTCCAACGCTTTCGCAAAGTTCCTTAATTAAGTAACCTCTTTTCCCTGTGGGCGTAGCCCCGCTAACACCTTTCTAGACACCTACTTGGTTTATAGCATTGATCGTTAATTGAGAAAGTTCCCGAGGAGTAGCATATACTCACGGTAGGATCGGGATCCAAATATCATCGCGTGACAAAACTGAAGGAATCCTACTAGAATCATCACACTCCAAATGGTATGCAGCGCTAGCAAGTTTCAGTACTTTTGAAACTCCCGATGTGGATTTTTGCCCCATGCTCTTATGACCTTGACTAAGGCCAACAAATCATAAGTCACATGTCAAGTTCTACCCGTCGTTGTCCAGGTTGATTTGAACCCACCCGTATATACCCTTGACTATGGCCAACAAAGCAATACGACTGTCCCAAACCAACGCATTCTATCTCTGCAACATATGAATACCCACCAGCTACCAAACACTGTGCCTTGACTAAGGCCAACAAACACAGCTTGAATACTGTTGAATATTCATATGAAACGACGGAGGGCTACGGATGGTTTTGGCAAAACCGTGAACGTAGTGAACTTGATATAATCGATGGAATGAGATAGCTTTTAAAAGGAGTGGTTCAAGCTCCGCGTTTAAAAAGCTGGTTTTTGAAAAAGAACCAAATGGGTTTTGAAAGTGTTCCAACGACTTTTACTTGGTTTATTTTCTTGCATTAGTTCTTTTAATGCGTCCCATCATTTAATCCTACCATTGCAGAAAACAACTAAAATATGATGTACGCTTATGCCATTCGCATTCGCCATGGGGCCCCGTCATCACCCGTTAGGTTACTTAACTAACGACAGAGCGGGGGCTGGGCTAGCGCGGCTGAAAAACATAAGCAACGCCTAAATAGATATCATATATAGATATATAGCAATGATAGCCATTACAGATCACAGATGAACACTTTGGATATACTAGGAATCCGCGATTCGTTCGAGCCTGCAACGAAAAGCGGATTACACGGTCGCGATGAATAGCCAATTCCCCACCCAAGACCCCTACGGGTGCGGCAAACTACCCGCCAAGTACCCGAAGCGAAGCAACCTCCCTCAACGACGTGAGTAGGCCACTCGGCACTTCGAGATACCCGGTAGTTTGTGCACCCCACTTGGGTCTATCCTAGGAGCAAAAACAGTAAAAAGAAATTATACAATGACGGCTACAACCCCGACCCGGTTGTGCGGCCAAACAAATAATATTACATCAATTTACAAATTTTACAATGAATGAAAGAAAAAGCAACTCTCATCTCACACCCATTCCCGGCTATTCATCCTCGACAATCCAACGAATTCATATACACAAACCATCAACATTACAGATCACAGATATGTATAACCCCCACTAATCGACGTTAGCGATTAGCGGACGTTCAATACATATATACAGATAATATCCATTAGCCAAAGTCAACGGAATATCGATCAAAATACGGATTTTTAACCAACCCAAAAGTCAATTTGCTCTCTGGAAAATCTGGGTAGAAAAAACATGTCTTAAAAATCCCAAAACATCCAAATAAAAACACTGCAAGAAACCCGGTCCACGACCGAGTCAAATCGGCCGCGGAACCGCGGTAATAACATGTTATTGCCGCGGAACCGCGACAGTTTGGTCGGTTCACTGGACCAGTTTTCTTCTGTGGTTTTAAAAAACCCTGAGTAGAATTTTCATGTATGTTAAAAAAAATTTGAACAGTATAAAAATTCGACAGAAAGTTCGTTTTTGTCGGATGTGTTTTGCGACTTTTTTCCGATCGATATTCTTAACACTTTGCTAACTTACTAGTTTATGTTTAGCTAGGCTCTGATACCACTGTAAGTCCACGTTGCTCACCCCGGTTCTTACGGGGAGGCGGAAACGGCGAAAAACAATTTTTTTTGGCGCAAGGCAACATGGACTCAAAAGCAAGGATCTTTGCAAAACTAGAAACTAGTAAACTACTAGAGGTTTTAACTACTATGCTGTAGAAAGTATACCTCACGAAACCGGTCCTTTGGGTCTTCATTCCGCTGTCCCGCTCGTCCATCCAAGCTCCAAGCGTCGATCCGGACCTTGGGCACCTCCGCGGCCTTCTTGAGTCGAAGACGATCCACCCGAGAGATGTACACCGAGCTCCACCTCGAGCCGAGGCAACTAGGGCAAAGAGATTGCTAGTCAAGAAGCCCTAGGATGTGTAGATGAGATGTATGGATGTGTTTGTCTTTATGGGATCTTTTTCTCTCAACACATGAGATCAAAAGATGAGATCAAGAGGAGGAAGATGAAAGAGAAAATCTAGCAACCATGGAGCTTTTCTTTTTCTTCTCACTTCAAGAGAGAGAATGAGAAGAGAATAATGAAAAGATTAACCCAAATGAAATGAACCATGGTTGCAATAATACACCCAAAACCATCATTACTAATCCTATCATGATAAAGTTGATGCTACATTGAATTGACCATTATCATAACTCAAGAATTAAAAAGAAAAGAAAAGAAGAGTGTAGATCTCTCTTGAAGGTCAACGGTCAACTCGGTCAACGGGTCAACAAAGTCAAGAGAGGTCTAAGTGGTCAAATGGTCAATGCAATTAGCCATCACTAATCTATCACTAAAAGGATTAGTAAACAATGTTTCCGGCTCATAATGGTTTCGACCAAACGAATTGTCAAAACCCTAATGAGTGTGCCACATTACGGTTTTGGCCGAACCAACTGCCAAAACCCTAATAGGGCACATCCTCCTTTATCGCTCCTCAAAACTATGCATACACACCCGCATCCGCATTCCGTAGAATGCGAATGCACAGAAGACAAATCAAATCCATCTATGCAATACCAGGATCTGGCTTAAACCAAAGCCCACTAGTATTGCCTGCCCGAACAGCATACGCACACAAGTGCACGTAAGTGATCGTTGCCCTGCCGTAAAACCATACGGCCTCTACACGTTTTGCTCAGTGCAGGGAAACTCTCTGTGTGGGACTCTAAAGACTCGACACTACGCTGGCAGTGGGTTTAACCACAGACCGCAAGCGGCACTAGCTGTACGTAACGGTCCCCAGGTAGATGTCGATAAGAAGGCCGATGAGGTAAACCCATCCGAACTCCTACTGAGCCTGTATGTGACAATCTCCGTACAGTCCGGTCTGTTCGTCTGATACATCGCATGGCGGGCCTAGGGGGGCGGTAAACGTCAGTCCCCTAATAGCGGTACAAGTCGTGTCGGAGTGAAGCCCAGAACACCCTGAGATAACACTGGAAACCTATTAGTATATCTCGCTTGCCCTGGCCAGGGACTACTCGTATAATGGCTCTCCTAGACACAGCGCGATGTCAACCCCCAATACCGGGAGAGACGAATCCTGTCTAACCGTCACTGCCTCCAAGTGCTTCGGGACTGCACCCAACTACTACCTGTTTGCACGACTCCTTTGAGCCATGGTAGGGTAGTGATCTAAGTACAGTGGGAACACACTCGAGGCGAAGTGACAGTGTCAAGTCGGCGGACTAAGCTGTACTCATGTCACCTGGGAACTGATAACTGACGATAGGTATAATACCAACCAACAGTTCCCGACGAGTCCTGTCCAGTGTACTCGTAACCTAACGAGCACCAGCATACTATCTCAAGTACGACGTACCGACGGCTGTGGGACAGACCGTCTCCCCCGCTGGGATGAGAAGCGCATACGCTAGTCTACTCCGGAGTATCGATGCCCTATCTCGATAGTCCTACGACTAGGGACTTGTATAAGGATGTGCTTATGGATTACCCAGCCTCCACGAGTATGGCTGCCATCACAACGCTGGTAATCAAGCAAAGATCCTAAGGGCTCTACTAATATGTATATAAGCGATATGCTAAAAGAAACACATGCACATATTGAAGTAGAGACAAACCAAGTAGCATACTACCATTTTGAGCAAGACTGTCAATACATCTGTGAATATCCCAAGCTTCCATTAAGTAATATACAAGCTAGTATGATACAGTAATGGCCTCTAGGGCATATACACTAACAGACTCGATTTGTTAGCCCTTAACTGATTAGGATAAGGTGCTTTAGCAATAAGCGCTGGGTCCATCATAGGAGAAGGTGGTGTGTGTAGACGTGATCCTAGAATAGGAGTGGGGATCGTCTGTGGAGGAGTAGAAGAGGTGGGCTGAGGTGTCGAGCCTTTGTGAAAACGGAGAATAGGCTCGTGAGAAGGTGGTGGGGTAGAAGAACTGGGGTCAGAAGTAGAAGTGGAAGTGGAAGGAAAGGTCTCAGCCGGGGTGTTATTGATTGATTTATCAGTGTCATCAATCTCTTCCCCAACGTGATTTTCAAGCACTCTTCCAGATCTCAACGTGATTGCATTCACATGATGTGAATAGCCAGGACTGGGTAAAGGTTGAGCTGGAAGTTTCCCTTTCTCTCTTGCACTCATTTCGGCTTTTAGTTGTGCAATTTGTGCTTCCATCGATTTTATATTCTCATTTTGAGAGACAATGATCTTCATCACATTCTCGACGGAAGATTGCAAACTCACCGTCCCTTGGATGGATCGTTTCATGAAAGGTATCCAAGGTTTTTGCTAGTGCAGAGGTATTATCTGTACCGATCAATTGCAAAGAGTTTTCATGTGGTGCAAAAGTGTTGGCCGGATTTTGGAAGTTTTGTGATTGGTAGGGGTGCTGACTCAATTGAAGTGGTGGTTGCCGTTGTGGTGGAAGGACCCTTTGGAAATTGTTTTGCGTTGGAACCGTGTTTTGAGATTGTGATTGGTTCGAAGCAAAGTTAGGGTGATTCCTCCAACCCTGATTATATATGGAAGAAGAAGGATCGTTTCTAGGTCTTTGAAATGCGGCATTGGTATGCTCGTGACCTTGAAACGGAGAATTTCGTAGACATTCTTCCGTCAAATGAGAAGGATCAGAACAACATCCACATACAGTTTTGGAGAGTGACATTTGACTTCCATAGTCTCGAGTTTCTTTTGCATAGCTGAAATGTCAGCTCTAACTCCTATGGAAATATTATTGCCATCCCTGTAGGGTGTTTTTCGTCACCCCAGTGAGATGGGAATACGCGCGCGCTTGTCAGGCGTACTATAGATTCCCCCTGCCTAGGGTAGGCCGGGGTTTAATGATTGTGGGGATCCAAATCTCCGGCAGCCGCGAACTAAGCTGCCGTAAATTACCCCGCGCCTTTGGGGCGAGGGAACCTCCGATTAACGGGTTAAACTGGTCATGCGAACTCAATGTGCAGTGTACGTGTGTTTTGTTTTGAAAGGGGGTTTTGGATATATCGGGAGCTACGCAGAGTTTTTACGGGGGTCCCGCTACCCGGATAGCGGGTTGGGGGTCAAGGGGGCTAGCTGCCCCCTTGCGGGGTTCGGGGCAGCGCCCCGGCCCGAAAATTTTTTTGGAGGGGGAGAATGTTGCGGAGTATGTATATGTGTGAATTTGTATACAAATGTATATATATACATATATATATAAATAAAGGGGAAAAGGCATCCAAAGGATGCGTGGGGCAGCACCTTGGGCGCTGTGCGCGTAGGTGATGTTCGCTCAGGCGCAAGCGCGCCACGTGTCGGCACGTGGGCGCTTTGCGCATGAGCGCTGCGCGCAGGAGCGCTGCGCGCAAGAGCTCTGCTCGCACGCGCGCGCGCCACGTATCGGCACGTGGGCGCTTTGCGCAAGAGCGCTGCGCGCAGGTGCGCAAGCGCGCGCGCGCCACGTGTCGGCACGCGGGCGCCTTGCGCACTTGCGCAAGCGCGCAGGTGCGCAAGCGCGCGCGCCACGTGTCGGCACGCGGGCGCCTTGCGCACTTGCGCTGCGCGCTGGAGAGGACAAGAGGCTTTTAGCCTGAAAAAAGATTTCTCAAAGAGAAATCAGAGAGGAGTCGGGCTCCTGAATGTGTTCTGGGTTTATTGGAAGTGGTTCTTCTTCTTCCTCCTGTTGCTTGCTGGATCTTGAAGATCAAGAGATGTGAAATCTCAAAATCTCTCCTTTTTAAGATCTGATGACAGATCCAAGTTCCCCTTTGTGGGTTTTGTGGTGAAAAACTAATTTGTTTTATAAAAAGAAGAGTAAAACTCTTGATTTAATTCAAGAGAAAGAAGAAGGTTTTGGAACCTTGAAGAAGAAGAATAGATCTCAGATCTGGAAACTTTTTTTAGAGAGAGAAAAAGTTGTTAGATATTTTCATTATCTTTGCCTTTATAGGCCATACATTTTACACATAGCCCCTTGGGCTTCACAAAATGGCATTTTGCCATCCCATGGCTCATGTGCCATTTCATTTTTGCACATAAGCCATGGGCTTACAAAATATTGGCTTTATGCCCATTTTGCATACATTCATGTATAAAAAATTACATAAAAATTATTTATTACATGATTTCATTTTTGGCATGGGGAGGGTCGGCCGCTTCATGTTTCGGACTCGACCTGGGCATGGGCCCACTTGACCTGGGCTTGGGCCCACCTGGCTTGGGGTTGACCTTGACTTTGACTCGGTCAACCGGGGTGTAAATTTTTACCCCAACAAAGTGCCCCCCATCAATAAATGCACACCGCACATTTGAGTTGTGTGCATGAAATTGATGGATCTTGAAGCTGAACTTCGAGGTGGAACATCATTCCGGGGGCGGAGCATCATCCCGGGGGCGGAGCATGATTCCCGGGGATCGGAGTATTATTCTGATTCGCGGAGCATAATTCCAAGGATCGGAGAAAATCGGAGCATCATTCCGAAGCGCGGAGCATAATTCCAAGGATCGGAGCATCATTCCGATGGACGGAGCATGGTTCCAGGGGATCGGAGCATCATTCCGATGGGCGGAGCATGGTTCCAGGGATCGGAGCATCATTCCGATAAGTGGAGCATAATTCCAGGATTCGGAGCTTCTTTCCGAAGGGCGGAGCATGATTCCAGAGTTCGGAGCATCTTTCCGAAGAGCGGAGCATAGTTCCAGGATTCGGAGCATAATTCCGAAGGGCGGAGCATGATTCCAGAGTTCGGAGCATCTTTCCGAAGAGCGGAGCATAGTTCCAGAGATTCGGAGTATCATTCCGAAGAGCGGAGCATAATTCCAGGATTCGGAGCATCATTCCGAAGGGCGGAGCATGATTCCAGAGTTCGGAGCATCTTTCCGAAGAGCGGAGCATAGTTCCAGAGATATCGGAGCATCATTCCGAAGAGCGGAGCATAATTCCAGGATCGGAGCATCATTCCGAAGGGCGGAGCATGATTCCAGAGTTCGGAGCATATTTTCGAAGAGCGGAGCATAGTTCCAGAGATATCGGAGCATCATTCCGAAGAGCGGAGCATAATTCCAGGATCGGAGCATCATTCCGAAGGGCGGAGCATGATTCTAGGGGATCGGAGCATCGTTCCGAGGGACGGAGCATAATTCCGAAGAGCGGAGCATAATTCCAGGATCGGAGCATCATTCCGAAGGGCGAAGCATGATTCCAGGGGATCGGAGCATCGTTCCGAGGGGCGGAGCATAATTCCAGAGATCGGAGCATCATTCCGATGATCGGAGCATGATTCCAGGGATCGGAGCATCATTCCGATGAGCGGAGCATCATTCCCATTTGCGGAGCATAATTCCAAGGATCGGAGCATCATTCCGATGAGTGGAGCATAATTCCAGGATTCGGAGCATCATTCCGAAGGGTGACAGACATTCTAACCGAAGCATAATTTCGATGCGGAGGTTGATTCCCAGGCGAAGCATAATTCCGATAGAGAAGGCAAATACTCCGAGGCGAAGCATGATTTCGACATTGGGTACATTCTGAGACGGAGCATGATTCCGGCGCAGAGCTTGTCGGTTGACTTGATTCCAAGGCGAAGCATAATTTCGACAGGGAAGGAAGGTACACCGAGGCGAAGCATCATTTCGACACGGGGTGTACATTCTGAGACGAAGCTTGATTCCGACGCAGAGCTGGTTGGTTGATTTGATTCCGAGGCGGGGCATAATTCCGACGAGGTGGTCGTTGGTTGATTCCGAGCCGAAGCATAATTCCGACAGGGAAGGCAGATACACCGAGGCGAAGCATCATTTCGACAAGGGGTGCATATTCTGAGACGAAGCATGATTCCGACGCAGAGCTTGTCGGTTGACTTGATTCCAAGGCGAAGCATAATTTCGACAGGGAAGGAAGGTACACCGAGGCGAAGCATCATTTCGACACGGGGTGTACATTCTGAGACGAAGCTTGATTCCGACGCAGAGCTGGTTGGTTGATTTGATTCCGAGGCGGGGCATAATTCCGACGAGGAGGTCGTTGGTTGATTCCGAGCCGAAGCATAATTCCGACAGGGGAGGCAGATACACCGAGGCGAAGCATCATTTCGACACGGGGTGCATATTCTGAGACGAAGCATGATTCCGACGCAGAGCTTGTTGGTTTGATTTGATTTGGGTTGACATCAGCATCGCTACACTGGAATATGGTACCAGGAGCGAATCATCATTTGTCCTGAGAGGATTTTGGGATTGGTTTTGGTTGGCATCTGCATTGCTGCACTGGAATAATGCCAGGAGCAACTCATCATGTGCCTCGGGAGGATTTGGGAATTGGTGGCTTAGGAGACAGGTTTAGATCCTTGTCACCTAAGGCTTTTCCATTTTGTGAGCCGTAAGGGTCTCACAAAGCATTTTCTCCCTACGGGTCGAAAGGATCTCGTAGGTGTATTTTCTCCTTAGGAGTCATGGGGACTCCTAAGTGTATTGCTCCTTTGTGAGTCGTAAAGATCTCACGCGGGAATTTTCTCCTCACAAAGTCGAGAGGACTTTGCGAGTGCATTTCATTTCTTCTTTTTTTTTCGAGTTTGCGCCCTTTCGGGTTTTCACAAACTCGCCGGCAGTCCTGCTGTTTTTACTCACGGTGCCCTTTCGGGTTTTCATCCGTGCCCGTTTTGCTTGTGGACATACCGTTCTTCTTCTTCTTCTTTATTTTTCTTTTTTTTTCTTTTTTTTTTTTGGAGAGATCGGGATTGTTTTACGCCCGTGGATTGTATACGGTTTTGCAGGATGTATGATCCAGACCGTAGGGCCAGAAAAAATATTTCGAGAGTTTGTTGGCGTCTGCATCGCTGCACTGGAATATGGTACCAGGAGCGACTCATCATTCGCCATTTTGGGGGTTGGGGAGCGATGGCTTAGGAGACAGGTTTGGATCCCTATCACCTAAGACTTTTCAATTTTATGGGCCGTGAGGGTCCCATAAAAGCATTTTCTCCCTACGAGTCGTAAGGATCCCGCAGGTGTATTTTCTCCTTAAGAGTCGTGAGGACTCCTAAGTGTGTTTTTCCTTGGTGAGTCGTAAGGGTCTCACGAAGGTTTGTTCTCCTCATGAATCGTGAGGACACATGAGTGGGTCTTTCCAATGAAGCATAATTCCAAAGGCGGAGACCAGCCGCGTAACTGGTGGTTGCGGTGGGGCATGGGTATGCTGAGAATTACTTGAGCTCGTGGATTGTATACGGTAGCCAATTTGGGGACTGGCCGTAGGGCTGAAAGAATTTTGGGAAATTGGATTTTTGTTTGGCATCTGCATTGCTGCACTGGAATAATGCCAGGAGCAACTCATCATCCGCCCTTTTTTTTTGTTTTTTTATTTTATTTTACCGCGATTGCTCTATCATTTCAGCTTTTCTTATCGCGAAGGTCGCGATTGCCCTATCATTTCGGCTATTTATTCGCGGTTGCCCCATCATTTCGGCTTTATTTTCATTTTTATTTTTACTCGCTGATTTTTATTGCGAGTTGCCCCATCATTTCGGCTTTTCTTTATTTTTCTTTTATTTACACATTTTTTTTATTTACATTTTTTTTTACATTCCCAGTTTAACGACTTAGAGGTCGATTGTTCCCAGTTTAATGACGTGGTGGTCGATTGTTTTCAGAGAAAGGCAGATGCCTGAGAGAATCGGTTTCACGAAGAACTTCGGTCTCCGTTTGTATGAAATTGGCGGTTGCAGCTTGACTGTTTGTTAACACGCCTTTGGACAGTTCTATCTCTCCTGCCTTGTATTGCTTTTCGACCCAATCTTTGAAGACGAAGCAGTCCTCAATGGCATGACCTATCACTCTGTGATAGGGGCAGTATTTGGGGTCGTCGGTCCTATTCGCTTCCTGCGGTCTTTTTGACTCTGGCAGTTGTAGACCGTTCTTCAGGGCGTCTTTGAATATTTTACGGATTTTGTCCCTTCTGAAGGAATAGACCTTATCCAGCTTCTCTTTCAGTGGAGATTCTCCTCCCTCTCCGAACATTGGCTTCCGAGGCTGGTTGGCGCTAGGCCCGCTCAACCCTTGCTTATTTCGGTTGGCCGAGGCATTGAAAGACTCAGAATCGTCGGAATTTCCGTCTTTGCGATTATCGTCCTTTCGGTTTCTCCATGACCTATTGTTATTTTGGGAATCCGAGAAGGACTCCTGCTTTGAGCGCTCCAGCATTTGAACTTTTCTGGTCAGTTCTTGGAATGTTTTGAGACCTGCGGTGCATAGAAACGGGGCCATCCAATTGTTGAGATTTCCGACAAGGAGACTGACAGATTGGTCCTGCTCTATCGGTGGTTCACATTTGACGAAGAGATTGCGCCATCGGGTTATAAAATCCGTGCTGCTTTCATTGTTCTTGGGCTTGGTCCTTACGAGCTCGGCAATGGTGATCTTATCGCTGATGCTCATGAACCTTTGTCGAAACAAAGATTCCATTTGGACGAAAGTAGTAATGGAGCCATCCGGTATGCTCGCGTACCAGTCGAAAGCAACATCGGTCAAGCTATTAACGAACTGGCGGAGGAGAAGCGCATCGTCGGAAGGTGATTGCTTGAAAATCCTGGATGAAAAAGTATTATTTCAGTATAAATATAGGTATATATATTGACTGAGTTCGAATGAACGTTTAACCCGAAAAATGGGAGGAGAGATTGGTCCCACCGGGCGTGCCAGAACCTGTAGGGTGTTTTTCGTCACCCCAGTGAAATGGGAATACGCGCGCGCTTGTCAGGCGTACTACAGATTCCCCCTGCCTAGGGTAGGCCGGGGTTTAATGATTGTGGGGATCCAAATCTCCGGCAGCCGCGAACTAAGCTGCCGTTAATTACTCCTCGCCTTTGGGGCGAGGGAACCTCCGATTAACGGGTTAAACTGGTCATGCGAACTCAATGTGCAGTGTACGTGTGTTTTGTTTTGAAAGGGGGTTTTGGATATATCGGGAGCTACGCAGAGTTTTTACGGGGGTCCCGCTACCCGGATAGCGGGTTGGGGGTCAAGGGGGCTAGCAGCCCCCTTGCGGGGTTCGGGGCAGCGCCCCGGCCCGAAAATTTTTTTGGAGGGGGAGAATGTTGCGGAGTATGTATATGTGTGAATTTGTATACAAATGTATATATATACATATATATATAAATAAAGGGGAAAAGGCATCCAAAGGATGCGTGAGGCAGCACCTTGGGCGCTGTGCGCGTAGGTGATGTGCGCTCAGGCGCAAGCGCGCGCGCCACGTGTCGGCACGTGGGCGCTTTGCGCAAGAGCGCTGCGCGCAGGTGCGCAAGAGCGCTGCGCGCAGGTGCGCAAGCGCGCGCGCGCGCCACGTGTCGGCACGCGGGCGCCTTGCACACTTGCGCAAGCGCGCAGGTGCGCAAGCGCGCGCGCCACGTGTCGGCACGCGGGCGCCTTGCGTACTTGCGCTGCGCGCTGGAGAGGACAAGAGGCTTTTAGCCTGAAAAAAGATTTCTCAAAGAGAAATCAGAGAGGAGTCGGGCTCCTGAATGTGTTCTGGGTTTAATGGAAGTGGTTCTTCTTCTTCCTCCTGTTGCTTGCTGGATCTTGAAGATCAAGAGATGTGAAATCTCAAAATCTCTCCTTTTTAAGATCTGATGACAGATCCAAGTTCCCCTTTGTGGGTTTTGTGGTGAAAAACTAATTTGTTTTATAAAAAGAAGAGTAAAACTCTTGATTTAATTCAAGAGAAAGAAGAAGGTTTTGGAACCTTGAAGAAGAAGAATAGATCTCAGATCTGGAAACTTTTTTTAGAGAGAGAAAAAGTTGTTAGATATTTTCATTATCTTTGCCTTTATAGGCCATACATTTTACACATAGCCCCTTGGGCTTCACAAAATGGCATTTTGCCATCCCATGGCTCATGTGCCATTTCATTTTTGCACATAAGCCATGGGCTTACAAAATATTGGCTTTATGCCCATTTTGCATACATTCATGTATAAAAAATTACATAAAAATTATTTATTACATGATTTCATTTTTGGCATGGGGAGGGTCGGCCGCTTCATGTTTCGGACTCGACCTGGGCATGGGCCCAGTTGACCTGGGCTTGGGCCCACCTGGCTTGGGGTTGACCTTGACTTTGACTCGGTCAACCGGGGTGTAAATTTTTACCCCAACAATCCCTAGACGATTGACTCACACCCTCCCACTGTAAAGATTTTTCAGCGAAATCTTCTAGGAATTTCCAGGCTTCCCCATCATCTTTCGTCATGAAGTTGCCTTGACACATGGATTCAAGGGTCTGTCTTGTGTTAGGATTAATGCCCTCATATATGATTCGGCACAGTTCCCATCTGGGGATTCCATGACGTGGATATTGGACTAACAGATCCTTGAAGCGTTCAAGACATTGTGAGAATGTTTCATTTGGGAGCTGGGTGAATTGATTGATTTCGCTACGGACTCGAGCTGTTTTATGATGTGGGTAGAATTTCTTAAGGAATGCTTTGACGAATTCTTCCCAATTTGAAATGGAATGTGCGGTAGTGTTATACAGCCACTTCTCGGCTATATCGCACAAGGTAAATGGGAGAAGACGAAGACGCATAGCATCCATAAGAAACTGTGAAGTACCCATCATTGCGCATACATTTTCAAATTTGGTAATAAAGACATATGCGTCTTCAGACTCGAGACCGTGAAATTTTGGTAGAAGGTTGATGTATTGGTGTTTTATTTGAAAATTGTCCCCGTTGGCTGGTGGAATGGAGAGACAGGTCGAAAGAGGACCTCGTGTAGGATAGCACCTCTCTTGGAGAGAGATGCGGGGTGGATTCTGCGCACCAACAGACGGCGGCAGAGTAGTGGTAAAGAAATTCGATGGAGAATCGTCCATCGAAATGGGTGTGGTGGTGGGTAAAGAAGAGATAAATGTAGAAATACCGACTTTTGGGTCGATCATGGGAACGCGGACTAAACGGGCACTAGAATCCCATGTCCAGCCTATCTTGCACTAAAAAGGGTTAGTACAAGTGGCAGCGTGACTTATAATTAGTGGAATGAATGAATGTGTTGGTGTTTGTTTTGAAAAATATACGGATTTTTGAAAATATGATGCGATCACAACAAATGCAATAAGCAAAACCATAAAATCTAGTGGTCACCTTGGTCAAAGCTCTAGACCGCTCCTAACTGCCAAAAGACAAGTCGCAGGATAAAATCCTCCACTGCCTCTTTGTCTCCCCTGTGGCCAGGTAAGTGCCAGGTAAGTGGGAAGGTTCTCCACTACGTAAGTAGTAGGCCTAATTAATAACCACTAGCCTTAGACACACTTGCCTTAGACACCACAAAAGAAACGCGGATAAGCAATGAATTACCCACGGCCTTCTCTTGTCCTAACTGAGTGCGACGGTCCTTAGAGTCATCTTTAGATATTTTTTAGTTGAGGGTAAATGCGGATGCAAGTTTGTGATTTTTAGGGCTTAGGAAGGGTAATGAACTCCCCACCTAATCTGGATTTGGTATTTTCCCCTTAATTTCCGTATTATTATGCAAACAACCAAAAATCAAAACACGCACAATTTATTTTGCTTTTTGCGGCGCTGCGATTTTTGCAAAGAGACCTGCAGAAAATTGTTAATTGGAGCTGATGAGGAAGGAGATAAGAAAGTAAGAAGAATACCTGCAAAATTTTGTACAGAGAGCAAATCAACTTGCGGCGGATCCTCCGCAATAGCGCCCTAATGCCGCGGAATCGCGGTCCTGTAGCAAGCTCACTACACGAATTTTTCAGGATCTGTTCCTGTTCACCTCAGGAGCTCTCTGGAATGATCAGAAAATTTTTTCTCCAGCTCCAATAATTCCATATTTCCTCGCAACAAATCACAACAACTCGTATTAGTGTTTGCGCGAATTTTGATCTAAAAATTGTAATGGAATAAATCTTTCAACTCAAATTTCAAAGTACGAACAATTAGCGCACTATCCCCGGCAACGGCGCCATTTGATTGATACGATTTCGGATTGTGTCGGTAGAAAATGTATAGAAATCACAACCAAAAATTATTTGACCGCAATCAATAACGGTGTCGATTGTAGCGCGTTAGTAAGTGCAGATCGTCCACAGGGAAAGTGTAATCGTTCGTGTTTCGAATTAGATGAGTCGAAAATTTAAAGAAAAGAAAAGAAACAATTCATGATTTAAAGAATTGAAGTTCAAGAATTAGTAAAATCTAGTCTAAATCAAGAAACAATAAAATCAAGAATTGAGAATTTGTGATGATTTCCAAATCAAATATCAAGAATCGAAATGAGGCTCGTAGGAATCGATCGGATCTATAGATGTGATTAAATCTAGCGATTACGTATTCTTATCCATCGATGAATTGATACTAGATCGATGATGATCAACGAGAATTAGGGATTTCTTTTGAAACTAGGGTTTCATCATCTATCCCTTGTTCCTTCGTCAATATCATTCACATTCTAGCCTCTAGTAAATTCAAGAATCGATCGTGGATTCCTAATTTCGAGCGATCACAATCAAGAAAGTATCGCAACGAAACTAGGTCGTCGATTCTTCAATTTACAAGAGTTTACAAAACTCGTAGGACTTAAGAATCGTTTCAAGATTTGTTACATCATCATTCTATTGATCGTCTCGACTCCTTTACAAGCGGTGTTTTACTCAAACATCACAACAAGAACCACAATCACAAATTGAGATCGAATCATGATGCAAGAATTTAAAAAAAGCAAGATTAAAGAATTTCACCTTTTATTTATCAACAATTCCGTTACAAATCGCTCAAGAACTACAAGAGGAAATAACTCGATCGTCGATTTGGTTTCGCTCGTCTCCTTGAGTCGTGGATCGGCTTTGATCACTTGCTCGGTTGAAGATCGGCTCCGCTCCTAAAAGGTTGAAGGCTTCTCGCTTGATTTGGTAATCGGGATCTTGAATTTGGCTTTGGAATTTGAATTAGGGTTTACAAGTTGTGTCGCTCAACTTGTAGGTGGAAGATGAAAAGAGGAGAAGAAGAAGTCCCTTAACCCTAGATCTAGGTTTCCTTTTATAAGCCATCCAAAACCCTAGATCTAGAATTCAAATTTCAAATTTCCCTCCAAAATGAACCACTTTTCCCTCCAAAATAAACCACTTTTCCCTCCAAAATGAACCACCTCGTTTGAATTTGAATTTTCCCTCCAAAATGAACCACCTCATTTGAATTTGAATTTTCCCTCCAAAATGAACTACCTCATTTGAATTTTCCCTCCAAAATGAGGTTGTTAGAAAGAATCTTCTAGAAGAAGTTTGTTGGAGGGAATATTCTAGAATGAGGTTATTACAAGGAAGCTTCTAGAAGAAGGTTGTTATATGGAGGCTTCGAGAAGAAGGTTGTTATAAGGAGGTTTCTAGAAGAAGGTTGTTAGAAAGAATCTTCTAGAAGAAGTTTGTTGGAGGGAATATTCTAGAATGAGGTTGTTACAAGGAGGCTTCTAGAAGAAGGTTGTTATAAGGAGGCTTCTAGAAGAAGTTTGTTGGAATATCCTACACAGACTTCGAAACAAGTGTTGCGCAATATCGGGATGATGCAATGCCATGGTAAACAGTCAATTTCCCTCAAAGTGCCAGTTTTAAAGTATAACACATGCAATCTGGTATTTCAGAGATGTTTTGCTAATATGTGCAATATGAATACCGAACACTTCTAGATGAGTGCAAATGATAGGGAAATTGCTGTGTTAAAATGCAGTATTTTCGACTGATCAATGCCCTATCTCGATACTCTCGATTAGGAACACTTAAAGATGTGCTTGTGGACTACTCAGGCCCCACTAGTATGATCTACATCATATTCTTGGTAGTCAAACAAACATTCTAAAGGCTTTATCAACATGTATCAATGAAATAGTAAACTAGAACAAATGTACATGTTAAGATAAAGAGAATCCCAATAGCATACTATCATATTGAGTAAGAATGTCCTCTGTGTGTGTGTGTGTGTGTGTCCAAGTATCCACTATAATATACAATAATAGCCTCTAGGGCATACATATCACTAACAATGTGGAGTGGGAAGAAACCCTGTCTTACGTATCTTAAGATATGGGGGTGTCCAACTTTTGTCAAAAAGCATCATCCGGACAAGCTCGAAGCATGATCAGTATTGTGTAAGTTTGAAGGATACCCAAAGAATTTTAGGGGGTATTTTTTCTATTACGCTGAGGAACAAAATGTTTTTGTTTCTCATCATGCCTGTTTTATGGAAACTCAATTTCTTGAAAAAGAAATTTGTAGGAGCGCGATAGAACTGGATGAAATTCTAGAACCAAAAACTATTACTGAAGACTTAGTAGAACCTGATGTTTCAATAGAACCGACGTACCTACGCCACACCTCAGATCTAGTAGGCAGTCTCATCCGCCCGAGAGATACTATAGTTTTCTCGTAGATGGGGATCGAGAGGATTGCATCATCGATGATGATGAGCCTACTAGTTTTCAGCAATCCATCACGAGTAGAGACTCGGTGAAGTGGGCGGATGCTATACGATCCGAGATGGAATCCATATACACCAACAAAGTATGGACTTTGGATGTTGCTCCTCCTGGGGTAAAACCCGTTGGATGCAAATGGATCTTCAAAAAGAAGATTGGTGTAGATAGACAGGTAGAAACCTACAAAGCTAGACTCGTTGCAGAAGGTTTTCGTCAAAGACCAGGATTGGACTATGACGAAACTTTTTCACCAGTGGCTATGTTTAAATCCATTCAGATCCTACTTGCCATTGCTGCCTTGCATGATTATGACATCTGGCAGATGGATGTTAAAACCGCTTTTCTAAATGGAAGTTTAGAAGAGTGTGTTTATATGGATCGGCAAGAGCATTTCATAGACAGGAGGAGCACCAGGAAGGTGTGCAGATTGCTTAAATCCATTTATAGATTAAAGCAGGCATTGCAGATTTGGAACATCTGCATTGATGAAACAGTCAAGCTATTTGACTTCATCAAAAATGTAGATGAACCTTGTATTTATAAGAAGATTGTAGGGAGAACTGTGGTATTCATCGTTTTATACGTAGACGATATTCTCCTCATAGGAAATGATATTCCTATGCTACAATTGGCCAAGCTCTTCTTGTCACAGAAGTTCTCTATGAAAGACCTGGGTGATGCCTCGTACATTCTAGGGATTAAGATCTATCGTGACAGATCTAAAAGAATTTTGGGACTTTCACAGTTAAGGTACATAGACACCATACTAAAGAGGTTTAGTATGGAAGATTCCAAGTGCAGTAATTTACCCGCTTGTCATGGAATCATCCTCTCCAAAGCGACGTCTCCCAAAACTGATGAGGAGAGGGCTCGCATGAGCATTATACCGTATGCTTCAGCAGTAGGGTCTATAATGTATGTGATGTTGTAGGGTTACTAGGCACTCTCATAAGGGTCTATAAGGCATCAACCATGCCCGATTTAAAATTTAGACGTGCCGAACAACCCTAACCAAGATCTTTAAACTAGAGATTAGGCAAAACAAAGCATGTTAAACACTTTAACATCTAAGAGTTTGGGATTACAACCTTTGTAGTCCGGTCCTTCACTTCATAAGCTCCGTGTTGTGGTCCCTTCACTGCGATCATCAAGTTCCGGACTCTCGAGAGGCTCCACGAAGAGAAAGATGCAAGCTTGCTTCCGATCTTCGATAACTAAGATGATTTACCTTGAATTTTCTATAACACAAGCTCTCACTCACTAAATGAAGTGAACACCCTAATCTAATTGTCAAAAATAGATTTGGATGATGAAGTAGGATTTTTGCTCTCATTTGTTTTCTTTAACTCACTCATTTTCATCACTAATGAAAAAGCTAGAAAGCTTTTCCATCAAGAACTCAAGGAAGAAGAAGAAGAATCCTTTTGTGATGAATAATGAAACTCTAGTGTGGTTAGAATTGCAACCATGGGTTAAGTATGAAGACTTAACCCATGTAGAGATTTAACTAGGGTAAAGGGTTGGGTTGGGTTAAGGAAATATCTATGCAAAATATCCAAGTCAAAGTCAAAGTTTAAAAAGCTTCTTGAAAGCTTCATGAAGACTTAACCCTAATCCAAACCCTAACCTCAATTAAACTCCACAAAACATGTTGCATTTATAACCATAACATGTTACAATATTATATATCACATATATAATATTTATTGTAACAAAATAAAATAATACAATTAACATATATCACATATATATCAATGTATTACCCGAGTGAGAAAGAGAATCTTTTAGTGAGCTTATATCAGTTAATGTAATTTAATATATCAAATATATAATTATACATTAAATTATTGATTCAACACTTGATCCGATAATCCGGCTATTTCACAAATAACCGACTAATATAATCTGTATTAGTTCATCGAATCAACACTTGATCCGATGACCCGGCTATATCACATATACCCGGCCGATATCTCATATCGAGAGAATCTAAAACGGTATCACATACACGTATTGTTCTCGGTCCCGCACATATCATATATGTGCTCCTACTCCGTTTTGCCTGAGTCAAGAAACCTCTGTGTAGGACTCTAAAGAATCGTCAATACGCCGGCAGTAGGTGATGATCATATCAAACACCCACAAGCTGCAAGCGGTCAGCTAAACTTAACAGCCACCCAGGTATTGAGCGATCAGAAGATCAACAAGAAAGCCTGTACATTCTCCTGCGAATCCAATCAGTAACACTCCCATACAGTCCGGTCTCTTCGTCTGATATGTCGCATATCTCGCCTAGGGGTGGTAAACGTAAGACCCCGGTAGCTTGATGAGTCGTGTCGATATGAGGTCTACAACAGTTCGAGAAACTACTGATAACACTTACCAGTAAATTTCAGCAACCCTGGCCAGGGATTTCTACTTATAGCCAATCGAACACAGCGCAACATCAACTCCCTATACCGGGAGAGACGAATCCCCTCCTATCGCTCATTGCCTCCATGTGATTCGGGACTGTACCCAAAAGCCACCTTTTTGCACGTCCTCTTGGACGTGGTATGATGGAAATCAAAGCACAGTGGGAATCATACAAGACTCTATGACGATCTCGGGTCAACAGACTACTCTGTACCAGTGTCACCAGAGAACTGCCATCTGACGTGAGGTATAATACCATCTGGGAGTTCTCGGCGAGTCCGTCCAGTGTACCCAGTCTCCACTGAGCACCCGTATACCTTCTCTGATGTCAAACACCAATGGATATGAGATCATCCATCGCCCATCATATGGGTCAAGAAGCGCATACGCTAGTCTACTCTGGAGTATCGATGCCCTATCTCGGTACTACCACGACTAGGAACATTTGAAGGATGTACTTGGCGTCTACTCTGTCCTCACTAGTATGATCCGCATCATAGTCCTGGTAGTCAAGTACTCATCCTAAGGGCTTTATCAACATGTAACATAGAGACAATCAGAGTACATGTTAAGATAAAAAGTAACCAGACAGCGTACTATTATGTCGAGCAAGAAAGTCCTCCCTATATATGTCCAAGCATCCACTACAATATACATCATATGTACGGTAATGGCCTCTAGGGCATACATATAACTAACAATCTCCCACTTGCACTAGGGCCATCTGTTGTGGTATTACATACCCAACAATTGGCTGTGGTTGAAGTATCTCATGCTCAACTATCTCATAAAAGTCTCTACTGGGAAAAATGCCTTTGTGAGTGGATCCGCGCTGTTGTCCTCTGTGTCTACTCTCCTAACCTCGATCTCCCTAGAGATCAACCATCTCCATGATCAGGTAATACTGCCTAAGAATTATATCTGGATTTCTGATGGGACGGGGGTTCCTTGGCATAAGCCACAACTCCATTGTCACACAATGGTAGGAACGAAGTTCATCTCATGAACTTATATATCCAGACTGTCTCTTTGGTAGCATCCTTGGTTACGATGTATCTTGCCTTTAATCGTCTAGTAAGTCACGGTATCTATCTTGGAACTCTTCCAACATACCGTCCCTCTACTGAGGGTAAAGACAATGCCTGCGACTGACATTCAGTCGTCCTTATCACCCTTGAACCTTTCCTGTGATTCTCCCCAGGATCGATTGATACCATTTCACTACAACTAGTGAGAATCCTAACATCCATTTAGATCTATCTCATAGATATAAAACCTAGGATTTAGGAGGTATCATCTTGATCCTATATGGAGAATCATTATGATAAGAGGAGATTGACCGAGCGTAGCATAGGAAACTCCTTCCCTATTAAGAGTATGTCATCCACGTGCTCTACGAGGATCACCACCATACTCTCTACTACCTTTTTGCATATACAAGCTTCATCTACCATTTTGATGAAGTCAAACTCTTTGATTACCACATCAAAACAGATGTTCCAACTCCGCGATGCCTGTTTTATCACATAAAACATCTTGTACATGTTTCCGCTGCTTCCACTAGCTACGAAGACCTCTGGCTATGTACTTATAGACGCTCTCTTCCAAAACATCATTTAGAAAAGTAATCATGACACCCAACCGCCAGATATCGTAGTCATAGTATGTAGCCGTGGCAAGTAGGATCTGGATGGACTTAAGCATAGCTTTGAAAGTCTCAACTTTTCCATGTACACCAAGTTATCTTCTCAAGATATACTTGCTCCTGATGGGGATTTAACCCTTCAGATAAAGCAACCAAAGTCCATACTTTGTTGGTGTATAAGGATTCCATCTCAGATCGCTAAGCATCCAGCTATTCTTATAGAGTCCCACTCTTGATGGCCAACTCGAAACTAGTTGGGTCATCATCTCATGATGCAATCCTCGCTCCCACTGTCATAGAGAAAATCGAAGTATCTCTCAGGTGGGTGAAGAACCCTACTAGATCGGCGGAGAGGCTGAGATTCGTTGGAAACTATTGAATCCTTTGGTTCTACCAAATCATCAGCTGCAGTTTGTATAGCTGGAACTCTTTCCAGTTCTACTTCATGACCAATAATTTCTTCATAAGAAATTCCCATTCACAAAGGTGGCATGCAGAGAAACAAAACATCTTTTGTTCCTCGGTTTGGTAGAAGATATTCCCTTGCGAATGCTTAGGATATCCAACAAACTTCCACAGAACTGACTTTGCCTCGAGCTTGTCCGGATTATGCTTTTAGACATAGGCTGGACAACCCCAAATCTTAACAAACTTAAGATATGGGCTCTTCCCATTCCATATCACATATGAAGTGGTAGGCAACTGATTTGGTTGGAACCCTATTCAATAGGTATGCAGCTTCTCAAGTGCATAACTCCTAAAAAGGAAATAGGAAACTCAGTAGTACTCATCATAGAGTGCACCATATCACATAGAGTGTGATTGCTCTGCCCCGATACACCGAGGTGCTGTGGTGTATACGGAGGAGTAATGCTGAGAGAGAATCTCATTCTCCTTTAGAATAGTCCAGGAATCCCGTGCTCAAGTATTTTCCTCCTTGATCTCATCAAAGTACATAATACTTATACCCGTTTTTGGTTCTCTACTTCTAACTTATATTCTATGATTATCTCAAAAGTTTCGGACTTGTGTTTCAACAGGAACATATGTCTGAATCTTGAGAGATCATCAGTGAATGTAATGAAGTACAAAGAACCGGTCTTGGCATATGTAGATAGGGGACTTTCATACATCAGCATGTATCAATCCCAAGAGTTCACTAACTCTTTCTCTGTTTTCAATAAACGGAGCTATGGTCATCTTATCTCTGTGACATGAACGGCAAGTTTCACAAGATGTAAATTCAAACTAATTTTAAATATGCATCTATATGTAACTTCATCTAGTCGGGTCGCATTGATATGACCTAGTCTACAATACCTCAAGAAGGATTCATTCATTTCTGAACTCTTCCTCTTGTGTGTGTTCTGTACATTAAGAACTGTGGTTTGATTTAGAACGTCTATGCTTTTAGATAACGTGTCTGAACCGATAAACTCTTGATATAGGAAATGTTCAAAACATTATCCAACAATACAAAATTATATCCTTTCTTTACTAATAAAGAGACTGATATGATGTTGTATATCAGGTTCGGTATCTAATAACATTCGTTCAGAATCAATGTATTCTGATAATACAGGGTGATAACTACCAACAGACTTGGCTGCAACACTTGCATCGTTTCTATCTCATGAAACTTATCACCCGTTCTCAGTTCTCTACTTATCTGTAGCCCAGCCCATGTAACAATTTACATATGCGGGATCCTGATCCGGTATCTCATACCCAGGACGTAAAGGATAATGAGAAACAGTTCTCGGTAATGAATACACCCGAAGAAGATGCATCAGCATGCACTTTCTTCGTTTGGGTGGCACGAGAATTCTGGTAATCCCCTATTTCCTGCTCTGTCTTATAACAATTATAAGTTGGAGCAAGACCAACGTTCCCTTGCGCAGTATAACTAGCGGGTTCGGTCAATACATCCGTATTATTATCTTGATTAAGGTGTGACATAATCGCAACAAGGAGAGAGAGAGAAGAAAACACTCAGCGTGCGCTTTTACAAGATTAGATTGGTTATCAATTTATCTAATCAGGATGTCTCCCACTGTTTTAGTCAAATCTTCATTCAAACCCTAAAAGGAAAGACTAGTCGGGATTAGTTACACTCTACAAGTTCGCCAATCTTTCAGCCAGGCCAGTGCCGGTACTTTGAGGGAGGTTCCCCGCGCTTTCGCACGGACCTAATTAAAATAAACCTCGTTTTCCCAGGGGCGTAACCCCGTTGACCCCTTTCTAGACACCTACTTGATCGGCTAATTGTAATGTGTAAAACTCTCCCAGGAGTTACTCTTACTCGCAGCGGGTATCGGGATCCAACTATCTCATAGAAGGTATGCAATCTCATTGCAAATTTCAACACTTGAAATTCCCAATAATATTTTACCCCTAGCAACTTACAACCTTAGCTAAGGTCAACAAATCATAAGTGCTAGCCAAATTCAACCTGTCATTTCCCGATTGAATTAAACCCACCCGCACGACCCTTGGCTAAGGTCAACAAAGTCGCACGACTACCTTAACTCAATCGCATCATATGCTTATACAGATAAGCACTAATCAGCTACCGCACACTACGTCTTGGCTAAGGTCAACAAACGCAGCACGAATACTAATCAGTACTTATCTGAAATGACGGAGGGCTAAGACAGGTTTTTAAGAAATCCCTTTGCGTAATGAACTTGATATCGTTGTAGAATCGAGTGATTTTGAATGGAATGTTTTTGAGGCCTTTTCTAGTTCTGCTAAAGAGGTCACTCCCGGTGAAGGGATCGTCGGCTCTTTCTTTATCGAATAATGTGCAGGATATTTCACAAATACCACTATGCAAAGCAAAAACTATAGAAACAATCAAAAGACAAACCGAGTGTGTAGCATCTGCTAGTTTCGCTAAAGAGGTCACTCCCGGTGAGGGGATCTCGGCACTTTCCTTATCGAATAAGGTGCTGGATGTTCTACAAAGAACACTGCTATGCAAAGCAAGAACTAGAGCTACCTGTTTTTGAGACAAGTTTCTACAACATTTTTAGGTTTCTTTTAGTTTCATTAATCTCATTAATGAAGTCCCATTTTATTATGCTTCACAAGCATCACATTTGAAACGAAATCTGCAATATAACATATATCTCATATATATAATATAAACATTCGTCTCAGGCAGTAATATGATCTCATCACAGAACATTGCAGCAGAAGAACATATATGAAATATTGGATATACTAGGACGTCCGTGTTTTAATACGAGCCTGTATAAAACACAGATTCTACGGTTGCGATGAATATCCAAACCCACATCTCAAGACCCCTACGAGAGCGGCAAGCAACACTGCCAATTCTAAGATTAGGAGACCCGGTCTCGACTCCTCGAGATGGTCTCCCACTAGACCCTAGAACCCGGTTACTTGTGCTCCCCGTCTTGGGTCTACCTAATGCGGAAAAGTAAATAACATACAATGGTGACATTATCCTCAGCCCGGAGTGCCCCAATAAAAGAATATTACATACAAATGAATTTTACATGAATGAAAATAAAAACCCTCATCTCACATAAAACCTCCGGATATTCAAAACGCGACGATCCAATATAACATATCACAGCAACACATAATATCTCATATCATCAACGTAAGCAAGTATGCATATCCCGATTGTCGTTGATGTATAGCAACGAAGCCGGCGATACACCACATACTACGCTTACGGTCACAGAAAAGAAAGTGTAAAACTACAACAGTTGGAATCCGCAACTTCATAAGACATCGCATGCCTAACCAAATGAATTCTTTAGACATCACATACCTAACAATTATAAACCCCGTATTTTAGTCTCGATCTCGAAACACTTTTCAATATCAAGTCGGGAAATTCAATAAGATTCCCGACATCCTGATCGAATGCTCGTCGCAAACTTTAGTAGACGGCCGCACCCCCGGATGCTGTCGACGAAGTGCACTAAGGCGGAACACCGCTGCCGCGAGCACCCGAACGGATACTTTTGGCGACGGGGTTCTCCTACACTCACTTGGTCGGGGCTATGGGGCGTGGCTATCTATTAAGTTTACCCGGCGAGTATCCGCGTACGCTACGTCATTGCGACGGACTTTTGAAAATCACGTGGCAACCGATCATTTGAGACTAAACTGCTAGATTTATAACATTCAAATTAGTTATCTCATAACTACCTATGGATTCCAAATATTGTATCACATTCCAGATAAAAAGACAGTGTTAAACTTTCCGATCGAATAATCAAACACCCAAGATTTCCCAAATAGCTCAACACTTGAGCGGAGTTCAAAAAATATCCATCACATGCCACAGTACCAATGGTCCAGCCGTAGAAGGGTCAAGCCACGCCTCACATGTGGCAACGTCGTACTGCCCCAAACCCTAAGGTTTAGAGGCGGTTCAGACGGTCACATAATCGAGTTAAGGTTTGTGTTCTTCTAGAGGGTCCACCGCGTTACTTGCATGATTTTCCAGAAGTTTCATACTCGAGAAAAAAAAATCCAACTTTTGAAAAATTTTCCCGACAGGGGAAAAAGTGAGTTATTGATATCCGTTCGAACATTTTAACACGTTCTAAAATTACCCAGAAAAACTTAAACGAAGTTAAATTATCCGATCGAATCAACGAGTCCCCAATACATCCTAGAAAACTCAATACTTGAGTATAATTAAAAAAAACTCAGAAGCATGCTTGGATACCTACGGACTTTACTGTATAAAAAGAAAACACTGATGCCCCTGTACGGCAGCGGAACCGCCGCGCAAGAAGGGTAATGCCGCGGTTCCGCGGCGCTTTAGGGGTATTGTGTTCTCGTTTTTCACAGTAATTCCTAAAATACCCTGCTGATTTTTTTGAGTATTTTTAATATGAAAAAATCAACAGTTTAGAAAAATTTCCAAAAACTAGGGTTTTACGGGTATTCGGAGTTCGATCGGACTTTAAACTTCGCCTATACTTCGTCTAAAGCTCTAGCTTGGCTCTGATACCACTGTAGGGTTACTAGGCACTCTCACAAGGGTCTATAAGGTATCAACCATGCCCGATTTAAAATTTAGACGTGCCGAACAACCCTAACCAAGATCTTTAAACTAGAGATTAGGCGAAACAAAGTATGTTAAACACTTTAACATCTAAGACTTTGGGATTACAACCTTTGTAGTCCGGTCCTTCACTTCATAAGCTCCGTGTTGTGGTCCCTTCACTGGGATCATCAAGTTCCGGACTCTCGAGAAGCTCCACGAAGAGAAAGATGCAAGCTTACTTCCGATCTTCGATAACTAAGATGATCTACCTTGAAGTTTCTATAACACAAGCTCTCACTCACTAAATGAAGTGAACTCCCTAATCTAATTGGCAAGAATAGATTAGGATGATGAAGTAGGATTTTTGCTCTCATTTGTTTTCTTTAACTCACTCATTTTCATCACTAATGAAAAAGCTAGAAAGCTTTTCCATCAAGAACTCAAGGAAGAAGAAGAAGAATCCTTTTGTGATGAATAGTGAAACTCTAGTGTGGTTAGAATTGCAACCATGGGTTAAGTATGAAGACTTAATCCATGTAGAGATTTAACTAGGGTAAAGGGATGGGTTGGGTTAAGGAAATATCTATGCAAAATATCCAAGTCAAAGTCAAAAGTTCAAGAAGCTTCTTGAAAGCTTCATGAAGACTTAGCCCTAATCCAAACCCTAACATCAATTAAACTCCACAAAACATGTTGCATTTATAACCATAACATGTTCCAATATTATATATCACATATATAATATTATTGTAACAAAATAAAATAATACAATTAACATATATCGCATATATATCAATGTATTACCAGAGTGAGAAAAAGAATCTTTTAGTGAGCTTATATCAGTTAATGTAATTTAATATATCAAATATATAATTAAACATTAAATTATCGAATCAACACTTGATCCGATAATCCGGCTATTTCACAAATAACCGGCTAATATAATCTGTATCAGTTCATCGAATCAACACTTGATCCGATGACCCGGCTATATCACATATACCCGGCCGATATCTCATATCGTGAGAATCTAATACGGTATCACACACACGTATTATTCTCGGTCCCGCACATATCATATATGTGCTCCTACTCCGTTTTGCCTGAATCAAGAAATCTCTGTGTATGACTCTAAAGAATCGTCAATACGCCGGCAGTAGGTGATGATCATATCAAACACTCACAAGCTGCAAACGGTCAGCTAAACTTAACAGCCACCCAGGTATTGAGCGATTAGAAGATCAACAAGCAAGCCTGTACATTCTCCTGTGAATCCAATCAGTAACACTCCCGTACAGTCCGGTCACTTCGTCTAATATGTCGCATATCTCGCCTAGGGGTGGTAAATGTAAGACCCCAGTAGCTTGATAAGTCGTGTCGATATTGTTAGTGTATATGCCCTAGAGGCCATTACTGTATCATACTAGTTTGTATATTACTTAATGGAAGCTTGGGATATTCACCTTGTATAATACAATCTTGCTCAAAATAGTAGTATGCTACTTGGTTTGTTTCTACTTCAATATGTACATGTGTTTGTTATATCACCTATACGCATTAGTGGAGCTCTTAGAATCTTTGCTTGATTACCAGCGTTCTGATGGCAGTCACACTAGTGGGGCTGGGTAATCTATAAGCACATCCTTATGCAGGTCCCTAGTCGCTGGACTATCGAGACAGGGCATCGATACTCCGGAGTAGACTAGCGCATGCGCTTCTCATCCCAGTGTGGGAGATGGTCTGTCCCACAGCCATCAGTACGTCGTACTGGAGATAGTATGCGGGTGCTCGTTAGGTTACGAGTACACTGGACAGGACTCGTCGGGAACTGACCGGTTGGTATTATACCTATCGTCAGTTATCAGTTCCCAGGTGACATGAGTACAGCTTAGTCCGCTGACTTGACACTGTCACTTCGCCTCGAGTGTGTTCCTACTGTACTTTGATTACTACCCTACCACGGCTCAAAGGAGTCGTGCAAACAGGTAGTAGTTGGGTGCAGTCCCGAAGCACTTGGAGGCAGTGACGGTTAGACAGGATTCTTCTCTCCCGGTATTGGGGGTTGACATCGCGCTGTGTCTAGGAGAGCCATTACACGAGTAGTCCCTGGCCAGGGCAAGCGAGATATACTGGTAGGCTTCCAGTGTTATCTCAGGGTGTATTGGGCTTCACTCCGACACGACTTGTACCGCTATTAGGGGACTGACGTTTACCGCCCCCCTAGGCCCGCCATGCGATGTATCAGACGAACAGACCGGACTGTACGGAGATTGTCACAGTCAGACTCAGTAGGAGTTCAGATGGGTTTCACCTCGTGAGTCTTCTTGTCGGCATCTACCTGGGGACCGTTACGCACAGCTAGTGCCACTTGCGGTCTGTGGTTAAACCCACTGCCAGCGTAGTGTCGAGTCTTTAGAGTTCCACACAGAAAGCTATTCGCCTTTAGGCAAAAGAGTAGAGGTCGCATGGTTTTGCGACAGGTCGCATGGTTTTGCGACAGGGTTCAGTCATATCCGTGCACTTGTGCACGTTTAGTGTCCGGACAGTTTACACTAGCGGGCTTTGGTTTAAGCCAGATCCTAGTGTACGTATTGGGATTGGTTTTATCCAGTTTGTATTCGTGTTCCTCGGAACGCGGATGCGGGTGTGTATGCACAGTTGACGGAGAGACAGAGGCAGAGGGTTCTTATTAGGGTTGTTGACCGTTGACTGTTGACTATTGACTTTTTGCTCAACCCTAATGAGAATATGATATATGATTAACAATAATATTAATTAAGTATTGTGGTGACATGGTTGTTGAGGGGTTGACTTTGTTGACTTGTTGACTTTGTTGACCGGTTGACTAGGTTGGACTAGTGGACCATCATGATGACAATGGCTATCATTTCATGGCAAAGACTTTTTACTTGCTTGTTCTCTTGTGCAATATGAGTGCATGAAATGATATAGCCATTTTGACTTGAACCATTTTACACAATACTTGATTACTATTTTTGTGATGATGGTTTTGGATTATGAGAGCCAAGTGAGAAAGGTCTTGCTCATTCTATCATTTTCATTCTCTCTCTTGTGTTCTTGAGCTCTCATCTCCTTCCTCTTGCTCTCCCTCTATTTAGTCTATGGTTCACTTGTCTCATGTGTTGAGAACCAAGAACCATAGAGAAAATCCCAACACACTCTCCTCTACTCACTCTAGTTCACAAGGTTTAGCAAACCGAGTGAACTAGTTTCTTCAAAGACCGAAGAATAAGCCAAAGGTAGAAGCTTTCAGGTGGATCGATCTTCGGCGCAAGGAGACGACGGGGTGAAGCCGATCCGGACAATCATCGAGGCTTGAAGACGAAGGAGTTCAAGTAAGAAAGGTATAACCCCCTAACCGAGTAGTTAACAACTCCTAGTTAGGTTGTTAGTTAGATGTTTAACAAAGATCCGGTTTTGAGTCAATGTTACCACCTCTAGAAAATTGTTTTTCACCAAATTCCGCATGCCCGAAAGTACCGGGAGAGGTAGCATGGACTTAAAGTGGTATCAGAGCCTAGTTAAACACTACCTAACATGTTAGCATAGTAACTAGAAATTCGATCGGAGAAAAAGTCGCGAAATACACCCGGATTTCAAACTTTCTGTCGATTTTCAAAGTGCTGCAAAAATTATTTGAGATATACCAAAAATCGACTCAGGGTTTTTAGAAGAAACTGCAAAAATTCGACCTACTGAATCGATCAACGCGCCGCGTTTCCGCGGCGGGAGCTTGCTCCCGCCGCGGAACTGCGGCCGAGTTGACTCGGTCGTGGGGTTTTATTTTTGCAGTTTGTTCGTAGGGGTATTTTGGGATTTTTGGAATATGTATTTTCTGCCCAGATTTTCCAGAACGAAAATTTTGTGTTTGGGGCCTGAAAATCCGTATTTTTGATCGAACTTCTAAAAGACTTAAGCTGACGGGTTTTTCTGTGATGTGATATTGGTATTGAACGTCTGCTAATCGCTATATGTCGATTAGTGGGGGTTATACAAATCTGTGATCTGTAATGTTATTGGAATGTGTATATGAATTCATTGGATTTTCGCGGGTCAATAGCCGGGGGTTGTGAGACGAGAGTTTTCTTTTCTTTTAATTCATGTAAATTTGTAAATTGATGTAATAATTATTTGTATGGCCGCACAACCGGGTCGGGGTTGTAGCCGTCATTGTATAATTTCTTTTTACTGTTTTTTCTCCTAGGATAGACCCATGGAGGGGGGTGCACAAACTACCGGGTATGCCGAAGTGTCGAGTGGCCTACTCACGGAGTTGAGGGAGGTTGCTTCGCTTCGGGTACTTGGCGGGTAGTTTGCCGCACCCGTAGGGGTCTTGGGTGGGGTATTGGCTATTCACCGCGACCGTGTAACTGCTTTTCGTTACAGGCTCGTACGAATTGCGGATTCCTAGTATATCCAATGTGTTCATCTGTGATCTGAAATGACTATCATTGCAGTATATCTATATATGATATTATTTAGGTGTTGCTTATGTTTTACAGCCGCGCTAGCCCAGCCCCCGCCCTGTCGTTAGTTAAGTAACCTAACGGGTAATGACGGGGCCCCGTGGCGAATGCGAATGGCATAAGCGTACGTCATATTTTGGTTGTTTTCTGCAATGGTAGGATTAAATGATGGGACGCATTAAAAGAACTAATGCAAGAATATCACGCATTAAAAGAACTAATGCAAGAAAATAAACCAAGTTAAAGTCCTTGGAACACTTTCGAAAACCCACTCGGTTCTTTCCAAAACTAACTTTTAAATGCGGAGCTTGAGCCACTCCTTTTAAAAGCTATCTCGTTCCATCGATTATATCAAGTTCACCACGTTCACGGTTTTGCCAAAACCATTCGTAGCCCTCCATCATTTCAGTTAAATATTCGGTAGTATTCAAGCTATGTATTTTGACCTCACGCCAAGGCATAGTGATTGGTAGCTACCGGATATTTATCTGTTGCATAGATAGAATGCGTTGGTTTGGGACAGCCGTACTGCCATTTTGGCCTACGTCAAGGGTAGGTACGGGTGGGTTCAAATTAACCTGGATAATGATGGGAAGAACTTGACATGTGACTTATGACATTTTGAACTCACGCCAAGGTCATAAAAGCATGGGGCAAAAATCCACATCGGGAGTTTCAAAAGAACTGAAACTTGCTAGTGTTGCATACCATTTGGAGTGTGATGATTCTGGTAGGATTCCTACGGTTTTGTTATGCGATGATATTTGGATCCCGATCCTACTGTGAGTATATGCCACTCCTCGGGAAATTTCTCACTTAACGATCAATGCTATAAACCAAGTAGGTGTCTAGAAAGGTGTTAGCGGGGCTACGCCCACAGGGAAAAGAGGTTATTTAATTAAGGAACTTCGCGAAAGCGTTGGAAAACCTCTCTCGAAGTACCGACACTGGCCTGGCTGAACGGTTAAGCAAGTATTGTACGGTGAGATTGATCCTGACTAATTCTTCCTTTTTGGTTTGAGCAGGGATTCGAGAAACAGTGGGAGCCATCCTGTTTAGACAAACTAAAAACCATTCTAAACTTGCAAGAGCATCAAGCTGAGTGTTTCTTCTCTCTCCTAATTGCAGCGACCAATCGACATGACTGGACTTAAGTTACTTCTAGATAAAAACATACTGACAGGGCTAAACTACAAAGATTGGCTCAGGAATGTCAAGATGGCAATCACTTACGACAAGCTGGGGTATCTTCTTACCACCAAAGCTCCCCCTGTCCCAGGTCCTAAAACCAGCGTCGCGGATAAGGAAATCCGTAAGACCTGGGAACTAGATTGCGCGAAGGCCAAGTGCCTCGTGCTTGCCTCTATGGACAACGAACATCAGAGGAGGCACGAGAATATGGACCTGGAATCCATATTTCTTCATACAAAAGAACTGTATGGAGAGCAATCTCGTATCGCAAGATACGAAGTGTCGAAGAAGTTATTTTCGGCAAGATTGGCCGTCGGATCATCGGTAGCGGAACACGTGCTTAAGATGATTGGCTACATTGAGGAGCTCGCGGACCTTGGGACCACGTTGGAGAATGAGCTCTATACGGACTTGATTCTCCAGTCCCTTCCTTCCACTTACGCCCAGTTCATACTGAACTTCAACTTACAAGAAAAGGAAGTTGAACTTTCAGAACTCCTCAACATGCTGAGGAGCGCAGAGGGCACCCTACAGAAAGGTAGGGAAACATTCACTTTGTTTGTAGGAGGATCTTCTTCTTCTAGGTCCAAGGAGAAAGCCAAAGGAAAGAAGAAGAAAGCCCCCGCCAAACCAAGGGGCGGTGTTAGTAAAGTGGATACGAAGTGAAAGGCAAAAGCAACAAAGAAAGTGGGAAAGCTTGTGGATAAGGAAGAATGCTTCTATTGTCATAAGAAGGGACACTGGAAGAATGATTGCAGGGCTTGGAAAGCCAGAACACAGGATCTGAAGCAGGTTGCGGCTTCAGCTTCAGGTGTGTATGTTATTGAAAACTGTCTTCCAATAAACTCTACTTCCTGGGTATTGGATACCGGATCAGGATCTCATATCTGTAATTCTTTGCAGGCGTTGAGAAACCGTAGGGTTTTGAAGGCAGGTGACATGACCCTCAAAGTTGCAAACGGAGCTAGCATGGATGCTAAGGCCGTGGGGGACTATCACCTGGGAATGTCAGATGGACATGTTTTAGTTTTGCGTAATTGCTTTTTTGTACCCAACACAACTTGTAATATCATTTCTGTATCTTTGGTTTCTAAAGAAGGTTATGAATTTGCGTTTGTAAGTAATGTTGTAAATATTCACCTTAATCAAGTTCTGATTGGGTCAGGTACATTAAGCAATGGTATATACGTGTTAAACCAACCATAGATTTTCAATGTCCAGAATACACACAAAAGAAAGTCTCCGGAAATAAATCAGACTTTCTTGTGGCATTGTAGACTGGGTCACATCAATGAGAGAAGGTTGACGAAGTTACATACAGAAGGATATTTGAATCCGTTCGAATATCAATCGTATGCCACTTGTCAATCCTGTCTCAAAGGAAAGATGACAAAGACTCCGTTTACTGGACACGGAGTAAGGGCGAGCGAGCTCTTGGGACTCGTACACAGCGACGTGTGCGGTCCAATGTCTACACATGCGCGAAGCGGTTATTCTTACTTCATTACTTTTACGGATGATTTTTCAAGATTCGGACATGCCTTCTTAATGAAACATTAGTCCGAAGCCTTTGGAAAATTCCAGGAATATAAGAATGAAGTAGAAAAACAAACCGGCAAAAGTATCAAGATCCTAAGATCGGATCGAGATGGTGAATACTTGAGTGCCGAGTTCCTAGACTATTTAAAAGAGAACGGAATTCTCTCTCAGCTTACTCCTCCATACACTCCGCAATATAACGGTGTATCAGAGAGACGGAACCGAACCCTATTGGATATGGTACGGTCCATGATGAGTAACGCTGAGTTACCGCGATCATTCTGGGGGTATGCGCTAGAATCAGCCGCATACCTTTTGAACCGAGTTCCCACTAAGACTGTGCCTACCACACCATATGAGTTATGGAGTGGGAAGAAACCCTATCTTCAATATCTGAAGATCTGGGGATGTCCAGCTTTTGTCAAAAAGCAGCATGCGGACAAACTCGAGGCACGCTCAGTACTGTGAAAGTTTGTGGGATACCCAAAGAACACCAGGGGGTATCTTTTCTACCACGCAGAGGAACAAAAGGTCCTTGTTTCTTGTAATGCCCACTTTCTAGAACACCAGTTCTTGGAAAAGGAAATTAGTCGGAGCGCAATAGAACTGTAAGAAATTCCAGAACCACAGACTATTACTGAAAGCTTAGTGGAACCAGAGGGTTCAAAAGAACAGGACATTCCTGCGCCGCTCCACAGGAGTAGTAGGCAGTCTCATCCGCCTGAGAGATACTACGGTTTTCTCATAGACGGGGATAGAGAGGATTGCATCATAGATTATGATGAGCCTACTAGCTTCCAGCAGGCCGTTCAGAGCGTTGACTCGGTAAAATGGCTGGATGCAATGCGGACCGAAATGGAGTCCATGTACACCAACAAGGTATGGACGTTGAACATTGCTCCAGACGGGGTAAAACCCGTAGGATGCAAGTGGATCTTCAAAAGAAAGATTGGTGTAGATGGACAGGTTGAGACCTATAAAGCTAGACTTGTTGCAAAGGGTTTTCGTCAAAGACCTGGTTTGGACTATGACGAAAGCTTTTCTCCAGTGGCTATGCTGAAATCCATTCGGATCCTTCTTACCATTGCTGCCTTCCACGATTATGAGATCTGGCAGATGGACGTAAAGACCGCTTTTCTAAATGGAAATTTAGAGGAGTGTGTCTATATGGACCAACCAAAGGGTTTCATTCAGAGTGGGAGCAGCGGAAAGGTGTGCAAGTTGCTTAAGTCCATCTATGGACTAAAGCAGGCATCGCGGAGTTGGAACATCTGTTTTGATGAGACGGTCAAGGAATTTGGCTTTATCAAAAATCCAGATGAACCATGCATCTATAGTAGATTTGTAGCGAGAACTGTAGTATTCCTCGTTTTATACGTAGATGACATTCTCTTAATAGGAAATGACATTCCTATGCTACAATCTGTCAAGGGGTTCTTGTCACACAGGTTCTCCATGAAAGACCTGGGTGATGCCTCATACATCCTGGGGATCCGGATCCATCATGATAGATCCAAGAGGATATTAGGACTTTCACAGTCCAGGTACATCGACACCATACTGAAGAGATTCAGTATGGAAGATTCCAAGCACGGTAACCTACCGGCTTGTCACGGGATCACCCTCTTTAAAGAGATGTCTCCCAAGACTGATTTGGAGAGGGATCGCATGTCTATTATACCCTACGCTTCTGCGGTAGGCTCTATAATGTATGCGATGTTGTGTACCAGACCGGATGTAGCTTATGCACTGAGTGTGGTAAGCCGGTATCAGTCAAACCCTGAGGAGAAACACTGGATAGCGGTAAAGAACATTCTCAAGTACCTGAGAAGGACTAAGGAGATGTTCTTGGTGTATGGCGGAAAAGACCTCCAAATCGAGGCCTTTGCTGACTCCAGCTTCCAGAGTGACAAGGATGATTCCAAGTCCATGTCGGGTTTTGTCTTTACCGTCAATGGAGGGGCGGTGTGTTGGAAGAGTTCCAAACAGGAAATCGTTGCAGACTCGACGATGGAAGCGGAATACATCGCTGCATCTGATGCCGCAAAAGAAGCTGTCTGGATGAGGAAGTTCTTGAAAGAACTTCAGGTGGTTCCGTCCATTGTTGATCCAATACCTCTGTATTGCGACAACAACGGGGCTATAGCTTTAGCGAAGGAACCCATGTCCCATCAGAGATCCAGACACATCTTGAGGCGGTATCACCTGATCAGGGAGATCGTGGATCGCCAGGAGATTGAGGTTCGGAGGGTTGCTTCAGAAGATAACACTGCAGATCCATTCACCAAGGCCTTGCCCCAGACTCAGTTCGAGCGGCTGATCGAGATGATAGGTCTTCGATATGCCAGTACATGGCCTTAGTGCAAGTGGGAGATTGTTAGTGTATATGCCCTAGAGGCCATTACTGTATCATACTAGTTTGTATATTACTTAATGGAAGCTTGGGATATTCACCTTGTATAATACAATCTTGCTCAAAATAGTAGTATGCTACTTGGTTTGTTTCTACTTCAATGTGCACATGTGTTTGTTATATCACCTATACGCATTAGTAGAGCCCTTAGGATCTTTGCTTGATTACCAGCGTTGTGATGGCAGTCACACTAGTGGGGCTGGGTAATCTATAAGCACATCCTTATGCAGGTCCCTAGTCGCAGGACTATCGAGACAGGGCATCGATACTCCGGAGTAGACTAGCGCATGCGCTTCTCATCCCAGTGTGGGAGATGGTCTGTCCCACAGCCATCAGTACGTCGTACTGGAGATAGTATGCGGGTGCTCGTTAGGTTACGAGTACACTGGACAGGACTCGTCGGGAACTGACCGGTTGGTATTATACCTATCGTCAGTTATCAGTTCCCAGGTGACATGAGTACAGCTTAGTCCGCTGACTTGACACTGTCACTTCGCCTCGAGTGTGTTCCCACTGTACTTTGATTATTACCCTACCACGGTTCAAAGGAGTCGTGCAAACAGGTAGTAGTTGGGTGCAGTCCCGAAGCACTTGGAGGCAGTGACGGTTAGACAGGATTCGTCTCTCCCGGTATTGGGGGTTGACATCGCGCTGTGTCTAGGAGAGCCATTACACGAGTAGTCCCTGGCCAGGGCAAGCGAGATATACTGGTGGGCTTCCAGTGTTATCTCAGGGTGTATTGGGCTTCACTCCGACACGACTTGTACCGCTATTAGGGGACTGACGTTTACCGCCCCCCTAGGCCCGCCATGCGATCTATCAGACGAACAGACCGGACTGTACGGAGATTGTCACAGTCAGACTCAGTAGGAGTTCAGATGGGTTTCACCTCGTCAATCTTCTTGTCGCATCTACCTGGGGACCGTTACGCACAGCTAGTGCCACTTGCGGTCTGTGGTTAAACCCACTGCCAGCGTAGTGTCGAGTCTTTAGAGTCCCACACAGAAAGCTATTCGCCTTTAGGCAAAAGAGTAGAGGTCGCATGGTTTTGCGACAGGTCGCATGGTTTTGCGACAGGGTTCAGTCACATCCGTGCACTTGTGCACGTTTAGTGTACGGACAGTTTACACTAGCGGGCTTTGGTTTAAGCCAGATCCTAGTGTACGTATTGGGATTGGTTTTATCCAGTTTGTATTCGTGTTCCTCGGAACGCGGATGCGGGTGAGTATGCACAGTTGACGGAGAGACAGAGGCAGAGGATTCTCATTAGGGTTGTTGACCGTTGACTGTTGACTATTGACTTTTTGCTCAACCATAATGAGAATATGATATATGATTAACAATAATATTAATTAAGTATTGTGGTGACATGGTTGTTGAGGGGTTGACTTTGTTGACTTGTTGACTTTGTTGACCGGTTGACTAGGTTGGACTAGTTGACCATCATGATGACAATGGCTATCATTTCATGGCAAAGACTTTTTACTTGCTTGTTCTCTTGTGCAATATGAGTGCATGAAATGATATAGCCATTTTGACTTGAACCATTTTACACAATACTTGATTACTATTTTTGTGATGATGGTTTTGGATTATGAGAGCCAAGTGAGAAAGGTCTTGCTCATTCTATCATTTTCATTCTCTCTCTTGTGTTCTTGAGCTCTCATCTCCTTCCTCTTGCTCTCCCTCTCTTTAGTCTATGGTTCACTTGTCTCATGTGTTGAGAACCAAGAACCATAGAGAAAATCCCAACACACTCTCCTCTACTCACTCTAGTTCACAAGGTTTAGCAAACCGAGTGAACTAGTTTCTTCAAAGACCGAAGAAGAAGCCAAAGGTAGAAGCTTTCAGGTGGATCGATCTTCGGCGCAAGGAGACGACGGGTGAAGCCGATCCGGACAACCATCGAGGCTTGAAGACGAAGGAGTTCAAGTAAGAAAGGTATAACCCCCTAACCGAGTAGTTAACAACTCCTAGTTAGGTTGTTAGTTAGATGTTTAACAAAGATCCAGTTTTGAGTCCATGTTACCACCTCTAGAAAATTGTTTTTCACCAAATTCCGCATGCCCGAAAGTACCGGGAGAGGTAGCATGGACTTACAGATATGAGGTCTACAACAATTCGAGATACTACTGATAACACTTACCCGTAAATCTCAGCAACCCTGGCCAGGAATTTCCAGTTATAGCCAATCGAACACAGTGCAACATCAACTCCCTATACCGGGAGAGACGAATCCCCTCCTATCGCTCATTGCCTCCATGTGATTCGGGACTGTACCCAAAAGCCACCTTTTTGCACGCCCTCTTGGACGTGGTATGATGGAAATCAAAGCACAGTGGGAATCACACAAGACACTATGACGATCTCGGGTCAACAGACTACTCTGTACCAATGTTACCAGAGAACTGCCATCTGACGTGAGGTATAATACCATCTGGGAGTTCTCGGCGAGTCCGTCCAGTGTACCCAATATCTACTGAGCATCCGTATACCTTCTCTGATGTCAAACACCAATGGATATGAGATCATCCATCGCCCATCATATGGGTCAAGAAGCGCATACGCTAGTCTACTCTGGAGTATCGATGCCCTGTCTCGGTACTCCCACGACTAGGAACATTTGAGGGATGTACTTGGCGACTACTCTGTCCTCACTAGTATGATCTGCATCGTAGTCCTGGTAGTCAAGTACTCATCCTAAGGGCTTTATCAACATGTAACATAGAGACAATCACAGTACATGTTAAGATAAAGAGTAACCAGATAGCGTACTATCATGTCGAGCAAGAAAGTCCTCCCTATATATGTCCAAGCATCCACTCCAATATACATCGTATGTACAGTAATGGCCTCTAGGGCATACATATAACTAATAGATGTTATGTACCAGTCCAATTTAGTTTACGCACTTAGCGTCGTAAGTAGGTATCAGTCCAACCCTAGTGAAAAGCATTAGGTAGCATTGATGAACATTCTTAAGTACCTGAGAAAGACTAAGGAGATGTTATTAGTGTACGGTAATGGGGACTACCAGATCGAGGCTTTTACCGACTCTGTCTTCCAAAGTGACAAGGATGACTCTAAATCCATCTCGGGTTATGTGTTTACCCTCAACGGAGGGGCGGTCAGTTGGAAGAGTTCCAAACAGGATACTATAGCAGACTCGACAATGGAGGCTGAGTACATCGCTTCTAACGATGCCGCAAAAGTGACAGTATGGATGAGGATGTTCATTTCTGAACTTCAGGTGGTTCCATCCACTGCTGATCCAATATCTTTGTATTGTTATAATAATGGAGCCATGGCTTTGGTAAAGGAACCACGGTCCCATCAGAAATTCTGACATATCTTGATGTGGTATCACCTGATCAGGAAGATCGTAGTTCACCGGAAGAATACCTTGCGGAGAGTAGATACAAAGGACAACACAGCAGATCGATTCACCAAGGCCATCCTTCAAGTTCAGATCGAGAGACTATTCGAGATGTTGGGTATCCAATACGCCAACAACTTGCCCTAGTGCAGACGTTAGGAACTAGATACACCAATAATAGGCCTTAGTGCATGTGGGAGATTGTTGGATATGTATGCCCTAGAGGACTTTATTGTACGGGATGCTAGGGGTTTGTATGTACAGGACAATCTTGCTCGATATGATAGTATGCTATTTAGTTTAACTTTATCATAACATGTTTATATGTTTTGCTTATTATTTCATATCACTTATACAAGTTGATAAAGCCCGTAGGTGTTAGTGATATGTATGCCCTAGAGGCCATTACTGTACAAACGATGTATAATGTAGTGGATACTTGGAATATATAGGGAGGACTTTCTTGCTCGACATGATAGTATGCTATCTGGTTGCCCTTTATCTTAACATGTACTCTGATTGTCTCTATGTTACATGTTGATAAAGCCCTTAGGATGAGTACTTGACTACCAGGACTATGATGCAGATTATACTAGTGGGGACAGTGTAGTCGTTAAGTACATCCTTCAAATGTTCCTAGTCGTGGGAGTACCGAGACAGGGCATCGATACTCCAGAGTAGACTAGCGTATGCGCTTCTTGACCCATATGATGGGCGATGGATGATCCCATATCCATTGGTGTTTGACATCAGAGAAGGTATACGGGTGCTCAATGGAGACTGGGTACACTGGACGGACTCGCCGAGAACTCCCAGATGGTATTATACCTTACGTCAGATGGTAGTTCTCTTGTGACACTGGTACAAGTTAGTCTGTAGACCCGATATCGTCATAGAGTCTTGTGTGATTCCGACTGTGCTTTGATTTCCATCATACCACGTCTAAGAGGGCGTGCAAAATGGTGGCTTTTGGGTACGGTCCCGAGTCACATGGAGGCAATGAGCGATAGGAGGGGTTTCGTCTCTCCCGGTATACAGAGTTGATGTTGCGCTCTGTTCGATTGGCTATAACTAGAAATCTCTGGCCAGGGTTGTTGAGATTTACTGGTAAGTGTTATCAGTAGTTTCTCGAACTGTTATGGACCTCAAATCGACACGACTTATCAATCTACTGGGGTTTGACGTTTACCACCCCTAGGCGAGATATGCAACATATCAGACGAAGAAACCGGACTGTACGGGAGTGTTACTGGTTGGATTCACAGGAGAATTACAGGCTTGCTTGTTGATCTTCTGATTGCTCAATACCTGGGTGGCTGTTACGTTTAGCTGACCGCTTGCAGCTTGTGGGTGTTAGATATGATCATCTCCCACTGCCGACGTATTGACGATTCTTTAGAGTCCTACACAGAGGTTTCCTGGATCAGGCAAAAAGGAGTAGGAGCACATATGTGATATGTGCGGGACCGAGAATATTACAATATGAGATATTGTATTCCATTCTCGCGATATATGATATCGGCCGGGTATATGTGATATAGCCGGGTCATCGGATCAAGTGTTGATTCGATGAATCGGTACATGTTATATTAGTCGTTTATATGCGATATAGCCGGATTGTCGGATCAAGTGTTGATTCTATAATTTAATGTATAATTATATATGTGATATATTACATTACATTAACTAATATAAGCTCGCTTTATTGATTCATTTTCACACCGGATAATACATTGATATATATGCGATATATGTTAATTGTATTATTTTCTTTTGTTACAAAAATATATTATATATGTGATATATAATATTGTAACAAGTTATGATTACAAATACAACATGATTTGTGGAGATTAAACAAGTTAGGGTTTGATTTGGGTTAGCTTTTTCATGAAGCTTCTAGGTGCTTTATTTTGTTTTGAACTTAGATATTTTGTATTGATATTTTGTGTTGATATTTATTAACCCAATCCAAACCTTAGCCTCTAGTTAATTCTCTACAAGGGTTAAATCTATCATTCTTAACCCATGGTTGATTTGTAACCACAACAATGATTTTCATTATTCATCACAAAAGGTTTTGCTTCATCTTCTTCTTTTTTCTTCATGAAGAAAACCTTCACTAGCTTTTTCTTTGGTGATAAAATAAAGTGAGAAATTGAAAACAAAAGAGAGCTAAATTCCTACTTCATCATCCTCATCTATTCTAGCCACTTAGATTTGTTAGTTATATGTATGCCCTAGAGGCCATTACTGTACATATGATGTATATTGTAATGGATGCTTGGACATATATAGGGAGGACTTTCTTGCTCAACATGATAGCATGCTATCTGGTTGCTCTTTATCTTAACATGTACGCAGATTGTCTCTATGTTACATGTTGATAAAGCCCTTAGGTTATGTACTCGACTACTGGGACTATGATGAGATCATACTAATGGGGCCACGGTAGTCGACGGGTACATCCTATAACTGTTCCTAGTCGAGGGTGTATCGAGACAGGGTATCGATACACTAGAGTAGACTAGCATATACGCATCTTGACCCATATGATGGGAGATGGATGATCCCATATCCATCGGTGTTTAAAATCAAGGATGGTGTACGGGTGCTTAGTGGAGACTGGGTACACTAGACGGATTCGCCGAGAACTCTCAGATGGTATTATACCTCATGTCAGATGGCAGTTCTCTGGTGACACTGATACAAGTTAGTCTGTAGATCCGAGATCGTCATAGAGTCTTGTGTGATTCCCACTGTGCTTTGATTTCCATCATACCACGTCCAAGAGGGCGTGCAAAAAGATGGCTTTTGGGTACAGTCCCGAATCACATGGAGGCACTGAGCGATAGGAGGGGATTCGTCTCTCCCGGTATAGGGAGTTGATGTTGCGCTGTGTTCGATTGGCTATAACTGGAAATCCCTGGCTAGGGTTGCTGAGATTTACTGGTAAGTGTTATCAGTAGTTTCTCGAACTGTTATAGACCTCATATCGACACAACTTATCAAGCTACTGGGGTCTGACGTTTACCACCCCTAGGCGAGATATGCGACATATCAGACGAAGAGACCGGACTGTAAGGAGTGTTACTGACGGGATTCACAGGAGAATATACAGGCTTGCTTGTTGATCTTCTGAGCTCTTAATACCTGGGTGACTGTTACGTTTAGCTGACCGCTTACAGCTTGTGGGTGTTTGATATGATCATCACCTACTGCCGGCGTATTGACGATTCTTTAGAGTCCTACACAGAGGTTTCTTGACTCAGGCAAAACGGAGTAGGGGCACATATGTGATATGTGCGGGACCGAGAACAATACGTGTAGGTGATATCGTATTAGATTCTCGCGATATAAGATATCGGCCGGGTATATGTTATATAGCCGGGTCATCGGATCAAGTGTTGATTCGATGAACTGATACAGATTATATTAGTCGGTTATTTGTGAAATAGCCGGATTATCGGATCAAGTGTTGATTCGATAATTTAATGTATAATTATATATTTAATATATTAAATTACATTAACTGATATAAGCTCACTAAAAGATTCTTTTTCTCACTTGGGTAATACATTGATATATATGCGATATATGTTAATTGTATTATTTTTTTGTTACAAAAATATATTATATATGTGATATATAATATTGTAACATGTTATAATTACTAATGCAACATGATTAGTGGAGATTAAACGAGCTTAGGGTTTGATTTGGGTTAAACTTTTCTAGAAGCTTCTAGAAGCTTTCTTTTTGTTTTTGCAAAGATATTTTGCAAGATATTTCGAAACCCAACCCACACCCTTTAACCCTAGTTAAGTCTCTACAATGGTTAGCCTATCATCTTTAACCATTGTTGCATAAGTTATTATTATTAGATATTCATTATTCATCACAAAAGGATCATTATTCATTCATTCTTCTTCTTCCTCCTTTGCAAAGCTTTCTTGTTTTGATTTTTGTGATGAAAGTGAGTGAGAATAAGAAAAAAAATGAGAGCTAAAATCCTACTTCATCATCCTCATCTATCCTTACCATTTAGATGAGGGTGTTCACTTCATTTAGTGAGTGAGAGCTTGTGTTAATGAAACTTCAAGGTAGATCATCTTTGTTATCGAAGATCGGGAGGAAGCTTGCATCTTTCTCTTCATGGAGCCTCTCGAGAGTCCGGAACTTGATGATCGCAGCGAAGGGACCACAACACGGAGCTTATGAAGTGAAGGTCCGGACTACAAAGGTTGTAATCCAAAATTCTTAGATGTTAAAGTGTTTAACATGTTTTTTTTCGCCTAATCTCTAGTCTAAGATTTTGGTTTAGGGTTGTTCGGCACGGCTAAATTTTAAATCGGGCATGGTTGATGCCTTCTAGACTCTTGTGCGTGTGCCTAGTAACCCTATAGTGGTATCAGAGCCAAGCAATAGCTTTAGGCGAAGTCTGGACGAAGTTTAAAGTCCGATCGAACTCCGAATACCCGTAAAACCCTAATTTCTGGAAATTTTTTAAAACTGTTGATTTTTTCATATTAAAAATACTCAAAAAAATCAGCAGGGTATTTTAGGAATTATTGTGCAAACGACACCCTAAAGCCACTAAAGCGCCGCGGAACCGCGGCCAAACCAGGGTATTGGCGGCGGTTCCGCTGCAAGACTTGGATATTGAGGGTTAGATTTTGCTACAGTTGATCCGTAGGTACTTCCTGATGCTTCTGGGAATTTTTAATTATACTCAAGTGTTGAGTTTTCTGGGTTGTATTGGGGGCTCGTTGATTCGATCGGATAATTTAACTTCGTTTAAGTTTTTCCGGATAATTTTAGAACCTGTTAAAAAGTTTGAACGGATATCAATAACTCACTTTTTTCCCTGTCAGAAATTTTTTCAAAAGTTGGATTTTTTCTCGAGTTTGGAACTTTCGGAAAGTCGTGCAAGTAACGCGGCGGACCCTCTAGAAGAACAAAAACCTTAACTCGATTATGTGACCGTCTGAACTGCCTCTGAACCTTAGGGTTTGGGGCAGTACGGCGTTGCCACTGTGAGGCGTTGGCTTGACCCTTCTACGGCTGGACCATTGGTACTGTGGCATGTGATGGATATTTTTTGAACTCCGCTCAAGTGCTGAGCTATTTGGGAAATCTTGGGTGTTTGATTATTCGATCGGAAAGTTTAACATTGTCTATTTATCTGGAATGTGATACAATATTTGGAATCCACAAGTAGTTATGAGATAACTAATTTGAATGTTATAAATCTAGCAGTTCAGTCTCAGATGATCGGTTGCCATGGAATTTTGATATGATCAAAAGTCCGTCGCAATCACGTAGCATACGCGGATGCTCGCCGGGTAAACTTAATAGATAGCCACGCCTCATATCCCCGACCAAGTGACTGTAGGAGAACCCCGTCGCCAAAAGCATCCGTTCGGGTGCTCGCGGCAGCGGTGTTCCGCCATAGTGCACTTCGTCGACGTCATCCGGGGGTACGGCCGTCTACTAAAGTTTGCGACGAGCATTCGATCGGGATGTCAGGAATCATGTTGAATTGCCCGACTTGATATTGAAAAGAGTTTTCGATAATGAGACTAAAATGCAGGGTTTATAATTATTAGGCATGCGATGTCTAAGGAGGTTGCGGATTCCAACTGTTGTAGTTTTACACTTTCTTTTTTGTGACCGTAAGCGTAGTATGTGGTGTATCGCCGGCTTCGTTGCTATACATCAACGACAATCAGGATAAGCATACTTGCTTACGTTGATGATATGAGATATTATGTGTTGCTGTGATATGTTATATTAGATCGTCGTGTTTTGAATAGCCGGGGGTTTTATGTGAGATGAGAGTTTTTTCTTTTTCATTCATGTAAAATTCATTTGTATGTAATATTCTTTTATTGGGGCACTTCCGGGCTGAGGATGATGTCATTATTGTATATTATTTACTTTTCCGCATTAGGTAGACCCAAGGCGGGGAGCACAAGTAACCGGGTTCTAGGGTCCAGTGGGAGACCATCTCGAAGAGTCGAGACCATGTCTCCTAACCCTAGAATTGGCAGTGTTACTTGCTGCTCTCGTACGGGTCTAGGGATTTGGGTTTGGCTATTCATCGCAACCGTGGAATCCGTGTTTTATACAGGCTCGTATTAAAAACACGGACCTCCTAGTACATCCAATATTTCATATATGTTCTTCTGCTGCAATGTTTTGTGATGGGATCATATTACTGCCTGAGAAGAATATTTATATTATATATATGAGATATATGTTATATTACAGATTTCGTTTCAAAAGTGATGCTTGTGAAGCATAATAAAATGGGATTTCATTAATGGGATTAATGAAACTAAAAGAAACCTAAAGATGTTGTCGAAACTTGTTTAAAAACTAGTAGCTCTAGTTCTTGCTTTGCATAGCGGTGTTCCTTGTAGAACATCCAGCACCTTATTCAATAAGGAAAGAGCCGAGATCCCTTCACCAGGAGTGACCTCTTTAGCGAAACTAGCAGATGCTACAAACTTGGTTTGTCTTTTGATTGTTTCTATAGTTTTTGCTTTGCATAGTGATATTTGTGAAATATCCTGCACCTTATTCGATGAGGAAAGAGCCGACGATCCCTTCACCGGGAGTGACCTCTTTAGCGAAACTAGAAAAGCCTCAAAAACACTCCACTTAAAATCACTCGATTCTACAACGATATCAAATTCATTACGCAAAGGGTTTTCTTAAAAACCTGTCGTAGCCCTCCGTCATTTCAGATAAGTACTGGTTAGTATTCGTGCTGCGTTTGTTGACCTTAGCCAAGGCGTAGTGTGCGGTAGTTGATTAGTGCTTATCTGTATAAGCATATGATGCGATTGAGTTAGGGTAGTCGTGCGACTTTGTTGACCTTAGCCAAAGGTCGTGCGGGTGGGTTTAATTCAATCGGGAAATGACGGGTTGAACTTGGCTAGCACTTATGATTTGTTGACCTTATCCAAGGTCATAAGTTGCTAGGCGTAAAATATTATTGGGAATTTCAAGTGTTGAAATTTGTAATGAGATTGCATACCTTCTTTGAGATAGTTGGATCCCGATACTCGCTGCGAGTAAGAGTTACTGTTGGGAGAGTTTTACACATTACAATTAGCCGATCAAGTAGGTGTCTAGAAAGGTGTTAGCGGGGTTACGCCCCTGGGAAAACAAGATTTACTTTAATTAGGTCCGTACGAAAGCACGGGGAACCTCCCTCAAAGTGCCGGCACTGGCCTGGCTGAAAGATTGGCGAACTTGTAGAGTGTAACTAATCCCGGCTAGTCTTTCCTTTTAGGGTTTGAAGGAAGATTTGACTAAAACAGTGGGAGACATCCTGATTAGATAAATTGATAACCAATATAATCTTGTAAAAGCGCACGCTGAGTGTTTTCTTCTCTCTCTCTCTAGGTAGCGACTATGTCACGCCTTAATCAAGATAATAATACGGATGTATTGACCGAACTCGCTTGCTATACTGCGCTAAGGAACGTTGGTCCCGCTCCAACTTATAATTGTTATAAGACAGAGTAGGAAATAGGGGATTACCAGAATTCCCGTGCCACCCAAACGAAGAAAGTGCATGCTGATGTATCTACTTCGGGTGTGTTCATTACCGAGAACTGTTTCTCAGGATCCTTTACGTCCTGGGTATGAGATACCGGATCAGGATCCCGCATATGTAATTTGTTACATGAGCTACAGATAGGTAGAGAACTGAGAACGGGTGATAAAATTTCATGAGATAGAAACGGTGCAAGTGTTGCAGCCAAGTCTGTTGGTAGTTATCACCCTGTATTAGAAAATACACTGATTCTGAACGAATGTTATTAGATACCGAACCTGATATACAACATCATATCAGTCTCTTTATTAGTAAAGAAGGATATAATTTTGTATTGTTGGATAATGTTTTGAACATTTCCTATATCAAGAGTTGATCGGTCCAGGCACGTTATCTAAAAGCATTGACGTTCTAAATCAAACTACAGTTCTTAGTATACGGAACACACACAAGAAGAAGAGTTCAGAAATGAACGAATCCTTCTTGAGGCATTGTAAACTAGGTCATATCAATGCGACCAGACTAGCGAAGTTACATTTAGATGCAAATTTAAATTAGTTTGAATGTACATCTTGTGAAACTTGCCGGTCATGTCACAAAGATAAGATGACCATAGCTCTGTTTATTGGAAACAGAGAAAGAGTTAGTGAACTCTTAGGATTGATAAATGCTGATGTATGAAGGCCCCCTGTCTACACATGCCAAGACCGGTTCTTTGTACTTCATTACATTCACTGATTATCTCTCAAGATTCGGACATATTTTCCTGTTGAAACACAAGTCTGAACCTTTTGAGAAATTCAATGAATATGAGTTAGAAGTAGAGAACCTAAATGGGTAAAAGTATTATATCCTTTGATGTGATCAGGAAAGAGAATACTTGAGCATGGGATTCCTGGACTATTCTAAAGGAGAATGAGATTCTCTCTCAGCATTACTCCTCCGTATACACCATAGCACGATGGTATATCGGGGCGGAGCAAAAGCACCCTATGTGATATGGTGTGTTCTATGATGAGTACTACTGAGTTTCCTATTTCCTTTTGGGAGTTATGCACTTGAGAAGCTGCATACCTATTGAATAGGGTTCAAATCAAATCAGTTGCCTACCACTTCATATGTGATATGGAAAGGGAAGAGCCTATATCTTAAGTTTGTTAAGATTTGGGGTTGTCCGACCTATGTCTGAAAAGCAAAATCCGGACAAGCTCGAGGCAAAGTTAGATCTGTGGAAGTTTGTTGGATATCCTAAGCATTCGCAAGGGAATATCTTCTACCAAACCGAGGAAAAAAGACGTTTTGTTTCTCAGCATGCCACCTTTGTGAAAGGGAATTTCTTGTGAAGAAATTATTGGTCATGAGATAGAACTGGAAAGAGTTCCAGCTATACAAACTGCAGCTGATGATTTGGTAGAACCAAAGGATTCAATAGTAACCAACGAACCTCAGCCTCTCCGCCGATCTAGTAGGGTTCCTCACCCACCTGAGAGATATTTCGGTTTCTCTATGATAGTGGGAGTGAGGATTGCATCATGAGATGATGACCCAACTAGTTTCGAGCTGGCCATCAGGAGTGGGACTCTGTGAGAATGGCTGGATGCTTAGCGATCTGAGATGGAATCCTTATACACCGACAAAGTATGGACTTTGGTTGCTTTATATGAAGGGTTAAATCCCCATCAGGAGCAAGTATATCTTGAGAAGATTACTTGGTGTACATGGAAAAGTTGAGACTTTCAAAGCTATGCTTAAGTCCATCCAGATCCTACTTGCCACGGCTACATACCATGACTACGATATCTGGCGGTTGGGTGTCATGACTGCTTTTCTAAATGTTGATTTGGAAGATAGCGTCTATAAGTACACAGCCAGAGGACTTCGTAGATAGTGGGAGCAGCGGAAACGTGTGCAAGATATTTTATGTGATAAAGCAGGCATCGCGGAGTTGGAACGTCTGTTTTGATGTGGTAGTCAAAGAGTTTGACTTCATCAAAATGGTAGATGAACCTTGTATATATAAAAAGGTAGTAGGGAGTATGGTGGTGATCCTCGTAGAGTACGTGGATGACATACTCTTGATAGGGAAGAAGTTTCCTATGCTACGCTCAGTCAATCTCCGCTTATCACAAGGATTCTCCAGATAGAATAAAGTGATACCTCCTAAATCCTGGGTTTTGGATCTATGAGATAGATCTAATTGGATGTTAGGATACTCACTTATTGTGGTGAGATGGTATCAATCGATCCTGGGGAAAATCACTGGAAAGGTTCAAGGGTGATAAGGACGACTGAATGTCAGTCGCAGGCATTGTCTTTACCCTCGGTGGAGGGACGGTATGTTGGAAGAGTTCCAAGCTAGATACCGTGACATACTAGACGATTAAAGGCAAGATACATCGTTACCAAGGATGCTACCAAAGAGGCAGTCTGGATATATATAAGTTCATAAGATGAGTTTCGTTCCTAGCATTGTGTGACAATGGAGTTGTGGCATATGCCTCGGAACCCCCGTCCCATCAGAAATCCAGATATAATTCTTAGGCAGTATCACCTGATCATGGAGATGGTTGATCTTCAGGGAGATCGAGGTTAGGAGAGTAGACACAGAGGACAACAGCGCGGATCCACTCACAATGGCCTTTTTCCCAGTAGAGACTTTTATGGGATGGTTGAGTACGAGATACTTCAACTACAGCTAATTGTTGGGTGTGTGATACCACAACAGATGGCCCTAGTGCAAGTGGGAGATTGTTAGTTATATGTATGCCCTAGATGCCATTACTGTACATATGATGTATATTGTAATGGATGCTTGGACATATATAGGGAGGACTTTCTTGCTCGACATGATAGTATGCTATCTGGTTGCTCTTTATCTTAACATATACGCTGATTATCTCTATGTTACATGTTGATAAAACCCTCAGGATATGTACTCGACTACTGGGACTATGATGAGATCATACTAGTGGGGCCACGGTAGTCGACGGGTACATCCTATAACTGTTCCTAGTCGAGGGTGTATCGAGACAGGGCATCGATACACCAGAGTAGACTAGCGCATATGCATCTTGACCCATATGATGGGCGATGGATGATCCCATATCCATCGGTGTTTGACATCAAGGATGGTGTACGGGTGCTCAGTGGAGATTGGGTACACTGGACGGACTCGCCGAGAACTCCCAGATGGTATTATAGCTCACGTCAGATGGCAGTTCTCCGGTGACACCGGTACAGGTTAGTCTGTAGACCCGAGATCGTCATAGAGTCTTGTGCGATTCCCACTGTGCCTTGATTTCCATCATACCACATCCAAGAGGGCGTGCAAAAAGGTGGCTTTTGGGTACAGTCTCGAATCACATAGAGGCAATGAGCGATAGGAGGGGATTCGTCTCTCCCGGTATAGGGAGTTGATATTGCGCTGTGTTCGATTGGCTATAACTGGAAATCCCTGGCCAGGGTTGCTGAGATTTACTGGTAAGTGTTATCAGTAGTTTCTCGAACTGTTATAGACCTCATATCGACACGACTTATCAAGCTACTGGGGTCTGACGTTTACCACCCCTAGGCGAGATATGCGACATATTAGACGAAGAGACCAGACTGTAGGGAGTGTTACTGACTGGATTCACAAGAGAATGTACAGGCTTGCTTGTTGATCTTCTGAGTGCTCAATACCTGGGTGGCTGTTACGTTTAGCTAACCGCTTGCAGCTTGTGGGTGTTTGATATGATCATCACCTACAGCCGGCGTATTGACGATTCTTTAAAGTCCTATACAGAGGTTTCTTGATTCAGGCAAAACGGAGTAGGGGCACATATGTGATATGTGCGGGACCGAGAACAATACGTGTATGTGATACCATATTAGATTCTCGCGATATAAGATATCGGCCGGGTATATGTGATATAGCCGGGTCATCGGATCAAGTGTTGATACGATGAACTGATACAGATTATATTAGTCGGCTATTTGTGAAATAGCCGGATTATCGGATCAAGTGTTGATTCGATAATTTAATGTATAATTATATATTTGATATATTAAATTACATTAACTAATATAAGCTCACTAAAAGATTCTTTTTCTCACTCGGGTAATACATTGATATATATGCGATATATGTTAATTGTATTATTTTTTTTTTGTTACAAAAATATATTATGTATGTGATATATAATATTGTAATATGTTATAATTACTAATGCAACATGATTAGTGGAGATTAAACGAAGTTAGAGTTTGATTTGGGTTAAACTTTTCTAGAAGCTTCTAAAATCTTTCTTTTTGTTTTTGAAAAGATATTTTGCAAGATATTTCCATACCCAACCCACACCTTTTATGTAAGTGCACGGCGGCACCCCGGCCGTCATCCCGAGGCCAAAATGCGGAAGCGATGATTTACTTTAACTTTTCAAACCGGCACCACCGCGCACTAAAATCCCGGATCGGGCCATTAACCTAACTACTAGCTAACTACAAGATGGGAAGAGAGATATACCGAGCGATCCGTGTCCTCTGGTCTTCTCTTCGTCGTCCCGATCTCCCGCGGAATGTCCGGTCTCCACCTCCTCACCGGAAGGGCACCACGTCGCTTGCTTCTTTTACGGGCTCCCATCTCTGGTCCGAGGCAACTCGGGCACGAAGTTGGCGAGTCGACGTGCCCAAGGTTTGCTAGGTTGACTGTAGAACTCTATTGTCTCTAGGGGTTGTAATTGCCATGTATATGGTGGAGGAAAATGAAGTGTAAACTTTTGAGGTGAACCAAAAGAATTTTGCAAGTAAATATGAGATGAAAATGGCAACCCCAAAATTGTGTCAACCCCACAAAGGAATGGCCGGCCACATATGTGAATGGGGAGAGGGAGAGCAAAGACAAGGGGGTGGGTAAGCAATAATGCTAGAATGTTATCATGAGGAATAATGATAACCCAAAATCTCATACCAAAAACCCAACACTCAACCATCAAAACAAAAGTCAAGCAATGATGGATTAATCAAGTCAATGGATGGTGCACCCATCATGAAAACCATCATGATGCAACAAAATGCAAAGAACACCCTCCACAAATGCTTATTTGCACAAATGCTTATTTGCACAAATGCAAATAAGCCCTCCTCCACCAATCTTCGGCCAATGAAAGATACAAAGAAATATGGCCGAAACGGAAAACAAATTGGCAACTCCAAAAACTGATCCCGTAATAAATTATAGGAAAACCCCGCTACTGTGTATACACACCCGCATTTGAATTCTGACCGAAATACAAATGCAATGAGACAAAATCTACACTGTGCAATACTAGGATCCGGCTTAAACCAAAGCCCGCTAGTATTTTCCGTCCGATCATGATCCGTGCAATACCGCACGTATCTGATCGAACCCTGCCATATCTCCATACGGCCTCTACAGCATTTCGCCCGAAACTTGAGTAACTGTGTGTGTGGTGGACTCTAAAGACTCGTCAATACTATGGCTGTGGATTTAACCACTAGCACGTCAGAGGTATTAGCCATACGTGACGGGCTACCAGCTATTGACCAAAAGGGACGTCGATGGGCGAACTCATTCTGACACCCTACTGAGCCTGTCAGTGACAATATCCGTACAGTCCGGTCCGTTCGTCTATGAGCATCGCATGGCGGGCCTAGGGGGTTGGTAAAAGTCAGACCCCCAAAAGCGGTACAAGTCATGTCGGAGTGTAGCCCAGAACACCCTGAGATACTACTGGAATACCTACCAGTAAATCTCCTGCCTCGGCCGAGGGCTTCGTGTAATGGCTCTCCTAGACACAGCGCGACCTCACCCCCAATACCGGGAGAGACGAACCCCCGAAGATCCGCTCACTGCCTCCATGTGGCTCGGGACTGTACCCAACTAAAACCTGTTTGCACGTCTCCTTTGAGGTGGTAGGGTAGTAATCAAAGTACAGTGGGAACTCATACGAGACAAATGACGATCCTCAGGTCGATGAACTAACCTGTACACATGTCACCAGGGAACTGCTATCTGACGTCTGGTATAATCCCAACTAGCTGGTCCCCGGCGAGTCCTGTCCGGTGTACTCATAACCCAATGAGCATATATATATATCTTAGGTGAACCAACTGACACCAGTGGCTTGTGAGACCGGCCACCGCCCCTCGTCGGTGTCTCGACTGTATACACTAGTCTACTCTGGAGTATCGATTCCCTGTCTCGAAACTCCCATGACTAGGGACCTTTTAAGGATGTGCTTATAGACTACCAGCTCCCACGTATATGATCTCCCTCATACTGCTGGAAGTCAAGCATGAATCCTAGGGGCTCTATCAACGTGTAATAGCGACCTGTCTGGTCACCTAAAGCAGTACACGATGATAGAGATAAACCAGATAGCATATTATCATCTCGAGTAAAACTGTCCTACCGGCATAGGTCCTCCCTCAATCATTGCAATCACGTGCCTGTGATCCAATAATTGACTCTGAGGGCACTATATCCAACAATCTCCCACTTGCACTCAAGGCTAATTATTGCGATGTCGCAAACTCACAGCCCGTGTGATACCGAACACCCAACTCCTCTACTAGTCAGTCTCACAAAGCTCGTTTGCGAGACTATTGCATTCAAGGAATAGCCTCAGTGAGTGGATCCGCTCTAATGTTTCTTTCCATGTCTCTCTATATCTCAAGATCGCGGAGAAAACCATCTCCCGAAATGAGCAATACCTGTCTTAGAATGTGTCTGGATGTCTGATGGGACCTAGTTCATAAATGAACTCCAAATCCAAACTTCTTAGACTGTATCGTCAACTGAACTTAATCAGTATCCTGCGCCATGCCTCCCTCAGTATCTGCTTGGATCACCTTCCCAAAATACTGCCCCTCGTCAGAGGGAAAACTATAACTCTGACGACCACCCTATCGTCCATGTCATCTTGGAAGCCTGGAATGATAACTGTCTCCTGAACGAGGCTGTCGTTATCATATCCCTAGAACATCCACTTATGTTCTAAAACTGCTTCCGACTGTTTCTCCAGGATTGGATCAATGTCAACTTATTGCATCTAGTGCAAAAACAACATCTGGTGTGGTACTTGACATCTTATGATTGACTCAATTGCCTAAGCATGTGATCTGCCAATCATGCACATCCCTCTCCCCTTAAGTCTGTAAGACACCTTTAGAGAGGGTGACTCCACCACCTGCAGGTACAATACCGTGCCTGGAGTCGTCCATTATAAAGCACCTCTAGAATGCTGTCTAAGTACCCTGATTGGGAAACCACCCAAATCCAGATCTAAAAATATAGATCCAGTAACTAGAATGTCCGATATAATATCTATATCCTTATGTGGAGAAACCACTGTGTGACAACCAAAGTATAACCGATCGTAGTATAGGAATTTCACTTCCTACTCTGTGTATGTCATCTAAATACCAGGACATCACACCCTACTACCTTCTTAACAGATCCATCCCCTATTCTGATGAAGTCAAACCTATGACTGTCATATCAGAAATAGATGATCTATCTCCGCTATATCTGCTTTAGTCTATAAATAGACATAAGCCACTTGTCCACCAATGCTTCCGCTGCTCCCACTGACTACGACAACCCTCTGGCAGAGTCATATACACGTACACTTCTAAAGCTAGTTTAGAACGACGCTATACTCATCCTCCTGCCGGGTCTCGCAGCCTGGAGCAACAGCAATGGCAAGTCTGGGTAAACAAGAACCTCCCTGTCACCGTCCTTGAGGCTACCGGAGTACCTCTCGGGTGCCTGAGGTTACCCACCGTATCTGCGGAGTGGCCAATGGAATGTCAAACAAGATTCTTTATCAAATCTTCAGTAATCGTTTGCGGTTCTGGAATCACTTCCAGTTCTACCATACTCCCACTACTGTTTTCTGAAAAAATCCATTTTTATTTAAAACTGTGGCGAGTCTAGAACAATATCACTATTGATCTTCCAGATGGTAGAAAGTCAACCCTCATCATAGCCTGGGTCAACCCACAAACAGCCATTACAGAAACATGTTAGTTGTATGTATGCCCTAGAGGCCAGTATTGTACAGATGATGTATATTATATTGGATGCTTGGACATATATAGAGATGACTTTCTTGCTCGACATGATAGTATGCTATCTGGTTGCCATTTATCTTAACATGTACACTAGTCTCTTTATACTGTCTTATAGTTACATGTTGGTAAAGCCCTTAGGATTTGTACTTGACTACCTGGGCTATGATGCAGATCATACTAGTGGGAACATGGTAGTCCATAAGTACATCCTTCAAGGTCCCTAGTCGTAGGTATCTCAAGACGGGGCATCGATATACCAGAGTAGACTAGCGTATACGCTTCTCGACCCATGTGATGGGCGATGGATGATCCCATATCCATTGGTGTTTGACATCAGAGATGGTATACGGGTGCTCAGTGGAAACTGGGTACACTGGACGGACTCGCCGAGAACTCCCAGATGGTATTATACCTCACGTCAGATGGCAGTTCTCAGGTGACACTTGTACAGGTTAGTCTGTAGACCCGAGATCGTCATAGAGTCTTGTGTGATTCCCACTGTGCTTTGATCTCCACCTTACCACGTCCATGAGGGCATGCAAAACGGTGGTCTTTGGGTACAGTCCCGAATCACATGGAGGCAATGAGCGATAGGAGGGGTTTCGTCTCTCCCGGTATTGGGGGTTGATGTTGCGCTGTGCTCGATTGGCCGTAACAGGGAAGTCCCTGGCCAGGGCTGATCAGAGATTTGCTGGTAAGTGTTACCAGTAGTTTCTCGACCCGTTACGAGCCTCACATCGGCACGACTTATCGGGTTATTGGGGTCTGACGTATACCACCGCTAGACTTGATATGCGACGTATCAGACGAAGAGACTTGACTGTATGGTAAGTGTTACTGGTCGGATTCGCAGGAGTGTGAGCGGGCTAGCTCGTCGATCTTCTGATCGCTCAATACCCGGGTGGCCGTTACGTTTAGCAGACCGCTTGCGGCTTGTGGGTGCTTGATATGATCATCATCTGCTACCGGCGTATTGACGAGTCTTTAGAGTCCTACACAGAGGTTTCCTGGCTCAAGCGAAACGAAATAGGAGCGCATATGAGATATGTGCAGGACCGAGAATGATGCGTGTATATGATACCGCATTTCATTCTCGCGATATATGTTTCGATTGGTTATATTCGATATGACCTAGTTATCGAATCATTGATTCGATAAATCGATGCATTGAATACTAGTAGGTTATGTGCGACATGACCGGATCATTGAATCAAGTGTTGATTTAATGATTTAATGTATAATTATATATTTGATATATTACTTTGCATTAACTAGTATTGGTTCACTTTAAACGGATTTTTCTCACTTGGATTGCACATTGTATATGTGATATACTTTCGTACACTTTGATGTATCATGTTTGATGATACTTGATCATTTGGTTAAGTGTATAAAATTAATCCATGGTTAATATGATAATTAGGGTTTTGCATTTTCATTTATTTATTTATTTATTTATTTGAAATAAGTTATGATAAGAATGGTGGCTAAGTTTGTTTTATATTGAAGCTTCATGAAGCTTTGACTTTGCTAACCATCCTTATCTTCATGCTTAACCCTAACCCATCAAAGTGACCATGGTTAATTCTCTACACTTAACCCTAGTTCAAGTTATGATAAGTATTTGATTTATTTTTATTTATAAGATATAACACTTATCATAATCTTTTCTTGAGCTCATCTTCTTCTTCTTCTTCAAGCTTGCTACAAAAATGGCAAGTTGAGATCTAGTGAGTTAAATCCAAATCTAAAGTGAACCCACCTTCTATTTCTTCACCCTCTACCTCTTGCCAAGTTGTTTTGGGTGTTTACTTCACAAGTTTCACAAGTTTGTGAAGTCGGAGCTTGAGTTTGTGCAACCTCGACGTAGATCGTCTTTGACACAAAGCCGACGAGCTATTCCGCTTGCTTTCCCGATGAAGCCGATGATCGAGTCGAGGATTCATGATGGACAGCGAGGACATGACGTTGCGGAGCCGTGGAGGTGGAAATCCGGATCTACAAAGGTTGTATATCCGTATCTTAGTAGTTAACTGTTAACTAGTTATCCTTTTCGCCTAAACATCTAGTTAAAGATCAGTAGTCTAGGGTTTCTCGGCACTAAAAATTTTAATTTGGCATGTTCGATGCCTTGTGAGACCACTATAGGGTGCCTAGGAACCTTTCACTGGTATCAGAGCCTAGTTAGAGCTTTAGGCGAAGTCCCGACGCAGTTTGAAGTCCGAACGAACACGAAACCCAAATACTTTAGAGCTCTCTGGACTTTTTCATAAATCTGGGAATTTTTGATATTAAAAATGTCTAAAAAATTCAGCATAGAATTCTAAGCATTACTGTGTAAAACGATTCCCTGAACTGTTCATTCTGCCGCGGAAGCGCGGCAGAAGCATGCCTTCTGCCGCCCTTCCGCGGCCACATGGTGACATCTTCCCATTATTTTTGCACAGTAATACCTGATAAATTCTGGTGAGTTTTCTGGGTATTTTTAAATTAATTTAAGGGTTGAGTGCTCTGGAGTTATATTTGGAATCGATGAATTCGATCGGAATATCAAAGTTTGTCTAAGTGTTTTTCCAGATAACTGTAGAATATGTTAAAGAGTTCGACCGTATACAAATACCCAGGTTTTCCCCTGCCGGAATAATTCCAAGTGTTGGATTTTTCTGTGGTTAAAAGACGTTCTGAGTAGTGCAAGTAACGCAATGGTCCCTCTAGAAGACACAAACCTTAACTGATTATGTGACCGTCTTGAACTGCCCTTTGAACCTTCGGGTTTGGGGCAGTACGGCGTGCCACATGTGAGGCGTTGGCTTGACCCTTCTACGGCTGGACCGTTGGTACTGAGGCATGAAGTGAATGTTTTTGAGCCTATTTCATGTGTTGATCGGTGTCGGGAAAACTTGGGTGTTCGAATGTTCGATCGGAAAATTTGATATATTCTATTTATCCGGAATTGGATACAATAATTGGAATTCACAAACAGTTATGAGATAACTGGATGAATGTTATAAATCTAGCAGTTTAGTCCCATATGATATTGAAAAGAGTTTTCAATAATGAGACTAAAATGCGGGATTTATATCTGTTAGGCATGCGATGTCTAAAGTAGTTGCGGATTCCAATTGTTGTAGTTCTACACTTTCTTTTCTGTGACCGTAAGTGTAGTATGTTCATATCGCCGGTTTCGTTGCTATACGTCAACGACAATTGGGGTATGCATACTTACTTACGTTGATGACATGTGATGTTATGTGTTGCTGGATATGTTATATTGGATCGTCGTGTTCGAATAGCCGGGGGTTTTTATGTGAGATGAGTGCTTTTCATTTTCATTCATGTAAAAACTTGTATGTAATATTCTTTTATTTGGGGCACTTCCAGGTAGCGGAAGCTGTCACCCTTTGTATATTATTTACTTTTCCGCATTAGGATAGACCCAAGGAGGGGAGCACAAGTAACCGGGTTCTGGGGTCCAGTGGGAGACCAACTCGAGGAGTCGAGTCCGGGTCTCCTAACCCTAGAATTGGCAGGGTTGCTTGCCGCTCTCGTAGGGGTCTAGGGGTGTGGGATTGGCTATTCATCACGACCGTGGAATCCGTGTTTTATACTGGCTCGTATTGAAAACACGGACGTCCTAGTATATCCAATATTTCATATGTTTATTCTGCTGCGATATCTGTGATGTGATTCTGTGATGGATATAGTATATAGTATATATGATATATTATATAGACGTTACTTATGTTTTACACCCGTGCTAGCCCTGCCCTGCTCTGTCGTTAGTTACCTAACCTAACGGTGCACGAGGGGACATCGAGGCGAATGCGGATGGCATAAGTGTACGTCATATCTATCTGTGATGTTTAGGTATTTAAATGATGGGACTTCATTAATATGATTAATGAAAGAAAAGAAACCTATGATGTTGTAGAATCAGATTTTAAAATAAAACAGGTAGCTACAGTTCTTGCTTTGCATAGCGGTATATATGATATACCCTGCACCTTATTCGATGAGGAAAGGACCGAGATCCCTTCACCGGGAGTGACTCCTTTAGCAATAACTGGCAGATGCTACACACTCGGTTTGGTTTTGATTGCTTTTAAGAGTTTTTGCTTTGCACAGTGATATATATGATATATCCTGCACCTCATTCGACGAGGAAAGGACCGAGATCCCTTCGCCGGGAGTGACTCCTTTAGCAAAACTAGAAAAGCCTCAAAATCACTCCATTTCAAAACTTCATTTGATTCTACAACGATATCAAGTTCATTACGCTTATGGTTTTATGAAAACCTGCGTAGCCCTCCGTCATTTCAGATAAGTACTAATTAGTATTCGTGCTACGGTAGTTTGGCATTCGTCAAGGCGTAGTGTACGGTAGCTAACTAGTATTTATCTGCTTATGCATATGATGCAGATTGGATTAGGGTATTCGTACGGCGTTGTTTGGCATTCGTCAAGGGTCGTGCGGGTGGGTTTAATTCAATCAAGAAATGTACGGGTTGAACTTGACTAGTGGACTATGGGTTGTTTGGCATTCGTCAAGGTCATAGAACACTAGGGGCAAAATATTATCGGGAGTTTCAAGTGTTGAAATTTGCAATGAGATTGCATACCTTCTATGAGATAGTTGGATCCCGATACCCGCTGCGAGTAAGAGTTACTCCTGGGAGAGTTTTACACATTGCAATTAGCTGATCAAGTAGGTGTCTAGAAAGGTGTTAACGAGGTTACGCCTCTGGGAAAACGAGGTTTACAGTAATTAGGTTCGTGCGAAAGCACGGGGGACCTCCCTCAAAGTACCGACACTGGCCTGGCTGAAAGATTGGCGAACTTGTAGTGTGTAATTAATCCCGGCTAGTCTTTCCTTTTAGGGTTTGGAGGAAGATTTGATAAAAAGCAGTGGGAGCCATCCTGATTAGATAAGATAATAACCAATCTGATCTTGCACGAGCTTACGCTAAAGTGTTTTCTTCTCTCTCTCTCCAGGTAGCGACCATTTCATGCCTTAATAAAGATAATAAAATGGATGTATTGACCGAACCCGCATGTTATACTGTGCAGGGGAACGTTGAACCCGTTCTATCTTATAAGTGTTATAAGAATGAACAGGAAACTGGAGAATATCTGGATTCTCACACCGCCCAAACGGAGAACATGCATGTTGATGCATCATCTTCGGGTATGTTTGTTATTGAGAACTGTTTCTCAGTTCACCCTACGTCCTGGGTATTAGATACCGGATCAGGATCCCACATATGTAAGATGTTACATGGGCTGCGAAAAGGTAGAGAACTGGGGAAAGGTGATCATTCCGTTCAAGTAAGGAACGGTGCAAGTGTTGCAGCCAAAGCAGTTGGCGAATATCACCTAGTTTTACCAAGTGGTGATACATTAATTCTGAATGAGTGCTATTATATACCGAACATGATGTGCAACATTATATCAGTTTCTTTATTAAGTAAAGATGGATATAATTTTGTAGTAAAGGATAATGTTATGAACATATTCCTAGATCAAAAGTTGATTGCATCAGGCTCGCTACATAATGGCATGTTCATTCTAAATCAAAATACAGTCCTCAATATACAAAACACACACAAGAGGAAAAATTCAGAAATGAACGAATCCTTCTTGTGGCATTGTAGACTTGGTCATATCAATGCGACACGACTGGCTAAGTTACATAAGGATGGTTATTTGAATCCGTTCGAATTATCATCTTATGATACTTGCCATTCATGTCTCAAAGGAAAAATGACCAAAACTCCGTTTAGTGGACACGGAGAAAGAGTTACTGAACTCTTAGTACTGATACATAGTGATGTATGCGGTCCTATGTCTACACATGCCAGGGATGGTTCTTCCTACTTCATTACATTCACTGACGATCTCTCTAGATACGGGCATGTGTTCCTGTTGAAACACAAGTCTGAAGCTTTTGAGAAATTCAGAGAATATAAGCACGAAGTAGAGAACCAAACGGGCAAAAGTATTAAGATCCTTCGATCTGATCGAGGAGGAGAATACTTAAGCAATGAGTTCCAAGATAATCTAAAAGAGAATGGGATTCTCTCTCAGCTTACTCCACCTTATACACCACAGCACAACGGTGTATCGGAACGAAGGAATCGCACCCTATTAGATATGGTGCGTTCAATGATGAGCACAGCTGAGTTACCTATTTCCTTCTGGGGGTATGCGCTTGAGACAGCCATACACCTATTGAATATGGTTCCTACCAAATCAGTGCCTACCACTCCATATGAGATATGGAGAGGGAAGAGACCATCTCTTAAGTATGTTAAGATATGGGGTTGTCCAGCCTATGTCAAAAGACAAAATCCGGACAAACTCGAGGCAAGATCTGTCTTATGTAAGTTTGTAGGATATCCCAAAAATTCACAAGGGTATATCTTCTACCACCCCGAGGAACAAAAGGTGTTTGTTTCTCGACATGCCACTTTCCTAGAAAAAGGTTTTCTTATGAAACAGATTAGTGGCATTGAGGTAGAACTGGAAGAAGTTCCAGCAACACAAACTGTAACAGAAGACTTGGTGGAACCAGAGGATTCAGTAGAACTCAACGAACCCCAGCCTCTCCGCCGATCTAGTTGGGTTTCTCGTCCACCTGAGAGATACTATGGTTTTCTCATTGATGGTGGTAGTGAGGATTGCATCATGGAGGATGATGACCCAACTAGCTTCGAGCAGGCCATCACGAGTAGGGACTCAGTGAAATGGCTGGATGCTATGCGGTCCGAGATGGAATCCATGTACACCAACAAAGTATGGACTTTGGAAGTTGCTCCTGAAGGGGTAAAACCCATTGGGAGCAAGTGGATCTTTAAGAAGAAACTTGGTGTAGATGGGAAAGTGGAGACTTTCAAAGCTAGACTTGTAGCAAAGGGTTTTCGTCAAAGACCAGGTGTGGACTATGACGAGACTTTTTCTCCAGTGGCTATGCTTAAATCCATCCGAATCATGCTTGCCATTGCTGCCTTTCATGACTACGAAATCCGGCAAATGGATGTTAAGACCGCCTTTCTAAATGATGATTTAGAAGAGTGCGTGTACATGACTCAGCCAGAGGGTTTCATAGACAGTGGGAGCAGCGGGAAGGTGTGCAAGCTGCTTAAATCCATTTATGGATTAAAGCAAGCATCGCGGAGTTGGAACATCTGCTTTGCGTCGTTATCAAAGAGTTTGATTTCGTCAAAAATCCAGATGAACCTTGTATCTACAGGAAAATGGCAGAGAGTAAGGTTGTCTTCCTCGTATTGTACGTGGACGACATACTCTTGATAGGAAATGATATTCCTATGCTGCAATCGGTCAAGCTATTCTTATCACAAAGATTCTCAATGAAAGATCTTGGTGATGCCTCCTGCATATTGGGAATCAGGATCTATAGAGATAGATCCAAACGGATTTTGGGATTGTCCCAATCCAGGTACATTGACACCATACTAAAGAGGTTTAGTATGGAAGAGTCCAAGCGTGGGAACATGCCCACGATCTCTGGAGTCACTCTCTCCAAAGAGATGTCTCCCAAGACTGATTTGGAGAGAGCTCGCATGCAAGGGATACCCTATGCTTCGGCAGTAGGCTCTATCATGTATGCGATGCTATGTACCAGACCCGATGTAGCATACTCACTAAGTGTAGTGAGCAGGTATCAAGCTAATCCTGGAGAGAGTCACTGGACAGCTGTGAAGAGCATTCTCAAGTACTTGCGAAGGACTAGAGATATGTTCTTGGTGTATGGTAACGGAGAACTCCAAGTGGAGTCCTTTACCGATTCGAGCTTCCAGAGTGATAAGGACGACTCAAAGTCGCAGTCGGGCTTTGTCTTTACCCTTTACGGAGGGGCGGTTAGCTGGAAAAGTTCCAAGCAGGAAACCGTGGAAGACTCGACGATGGAGGCTGAATACATCGCTGCCAACGATGCTGCTAAAGAAGCTGTCTGGGTCAAGAAGTTCATTACTGAACTTGGTGTGGTTCCATCCATTGAGCATCCAATACCTTTGTATTGCGATAACAATGGAGCGGTGGCTTTGGCCAAGGAACCCAGGTCCCATCAGCGGTCCAGGCATATTCTGAGGCGGTATCACCTGATCCGGGAGATAGTTGATCGCCAGGAGATCGAGGTCAGGAGAGTTGACACGAAGAACAACACGGCGGATCCACTCACGAAGGCCATTCCCCAGATACAGTTTGAGAGACTCTTCGGGATGCTCGGTATGAGATACTACAGCAGCTGGCCCTAGTGCAAGTGGGAGATTGTTAGTTGTATGTATACCCTAGAGGCCAGTATTGTACAGATGATGTATATTATATTGGATGCTTGGACATATATAGAGATGACTTTCTTGCTCGACATGATAGTATGCTATCTGGTTGCCATTTATCTTAACATGTACACTAGTCTCTTTATACTGTCTTATAGTTACATGTTGGTAAAGCCCTTAGGATTTGTACTTGACTACCTGGGCTATGATGCAGATCATACTAGTGGGAACATGGTAGTCCATAAGTACATCCTTCAAAGTCCCTAGTCGTGGGTATCTCGAGACGGGGCATCGATATACCAGAGTAGACTAGCGTATACGCTTCTCGACCCATGTGATGGGCGATGGATGATCCCATATCCATTGGTGTTTGACATCAGAGATGGCATACGGGTGCTCAGTGGAAACTGGGTACACTGGACGGACTCGCCGAGAACTCCCAGATGGTATTATACCTCATGTCAGATGGCAGTTCTCAGGTGACACTTGTACAGGTTAGTCTGTAGACCCGAGATCGTCATAGAGTCTTGTGTGATTCCCACTGTGCTTTGATCTCCACCTTACCACGTCCATGAGGGCGTGCAAAACGGTGGTCTTTGGGTACAGTCCCGAATCACATGGAGGCAATGAGCGATAGGAGGGGTTTCGTCTCTCCCGGTATTGGGGGTTGATGTTGCGCTGTGCTCGATTGGCCGTAACAGGGAAGTCCCTGGCCAGGGCTGATCAGAGATTTGCTGGTAAGTGTTACCAGTAGTTTCTCGACCCGTTACGAGCCTCACATCGGCACGACTTATCGGGTTATTGGGGTCTGACGTATACCACCCCTAGACTTGATATGCGACGTATCAGACGAAGAGACTTGACTGTATGGTAAGTGTTACTGGTCGGATTCGCAGGAGTGTGAGCGGGCTAGCTCGTCGATCTTCTGATCGCTCAATACCCGGGTGGCCGTTACGTTTAGCAGACCGCTTGCGGCTTGTGGGTGCTTGATATGATCATCATCTGCTACCGGCGTATTGACGAGTCTTTAGAGTCCTACACAGAGGTTTCCTGGCTCAAGCGAAACGAAATAGGAGCGCATATGAGATATGTGCAGGACCGAGAATGATGCGTGTATATGATACCGCATTTCATTCTCGCGATATATGTTTCGATTGGTTATATTCGATATGACCTAGTTATCGAATCATTGATTCGATAAATCGATGCATTGAATACTAGTAGGTTATGTGCGACATGACCGGATCATTGAATCAAGTGTTGATTTAATGATTTAATGTATAATTATATATTTGATATATTACTTTGCATTAACTAGTATTGGTTCACTTTAAACGGATTTTTCTCACTTGGATTGCACATTGTATATGTGATATACTTTCGTGCACTTTGATGTATCATGTTTGATGATACTTGATCATTTAGTTAAGTGTATAAAATTAATCCATGGTTAATATGATAATTAGGGTTTTGCATTTTCATTTATTTATTTATTTATTTATTTGAAATAAGTTATGATAAGAATGGTGGCTAAGTTTGTTTTATATTGAAGCTTCATGAAGCTTTGACTTTGCTAACCATCCTTATCTTCATGCTTAACCCTAACCCATCAAAGTGACCATGGTTAATTCTCTACACTTAACCCTAGTTCAAGTTATGATAAGTATTTGATTTATTTTTATTTATAAGATATAACACTTATCATAATCTTTTCTTGAGCTCATCTTCTTCTTCTTCTTCAAGCTTGCTACAAAAATGGCAAGTTGAGATCTAGTGAGTTAAATCCAAATCTAAAGTGAACCCACCTTCTATTTCTTCACCCTCTACCTCTTGCCAAGTTGTTTTGGGTGTTTACTTCACAAGTTTCACAAGTTTGTGAAGTCGGAGCTTGAGTTTGTGCAACCTCGACGTAGATCGTCTTTGACACAAAGCCGACGAGCTATTCCGCTTGCTTTCCCGATGAAGCCGATGATCGAGTCGAGGATTCATGATGGACAGCGAGGACATGACGTTGCGGAGCCGTGGAGGTGGAAATCCGGATCTACAAAGGTTGTATATCCGTATCTTAGTAGTTAACTGTTAACTAGTTATCCTTTTCGCCTAAACATCTAGTTAAAGATCCGTAGTCTAGGGTTTCTCGGCACTAAAAATTTTAATTTGGCATGTTCGATGCCTTGTGAGACCACTATAGGGTGCCTAGGAACCTTTCAAAACATGCCTTGAGTTATCCAGAGTCTGGTTTTAAGCATAGGCCGGACAACTCCCCGTACCTTAACATCGTTAAGATATGAACTGTTCTATATCCAATATAGAACTAGAGGCACTGATTTAATTGAACCAGATTCAAACCATGCAGCTGTCTCCAGTGCATGTCTACTAAATGGAAAGAGGCCGATCAGCGTTACTCAACTTAGGAATGCTTCCAATTATGAGTAACCTGAAAGAGAAGCAAGTTCTCTTAATCATTACTATCAACTGAATATCCTACACAAGTATCTACATCTTCGATCACCATGAAGAATTCCGATACTTGCAACACCTGGTTCTCTACTTTATTCATATACCTATAACTTCTCAAAACTTGGACCATGTGTTTGCACGAAACACTTGTCTAAGAACTAGAGAAGTCATAAGTAAACAGAATATAGTACGAGGACCAACCCCTATGTCCTAATGGACACTGGATAATATACAATCCTCTGTATAAGTCCCTTGAGTCTAATAACTCATTCCCTGTGTATCGTAGGTTGAAAACTGTACTTATGGTTAAGAAGAATTACACCGTTGTTTAATGCTCCTTACCTAACCATCAACTGATATAGGTAAATGTCATAGACATAATTTCAAAAAGGTACATCTCACTCTATAAAAATAGATGTACAGATATATCAATTTGAAATTGGTGTATAACAGCGGATATTCAAAACCAAATATTTGCCGTCCGGCAAACAACCCAGGTGAATTCCTCAAATATCACCGATTACAACGAATCCCGATATAATGAGAATGATCACCCAATTCCCAATAACTTACTCACACTCATCATCTGTAAAACCATACAGATGTGAGAATCATACATGGTAAATACATACTCTGGAGTAAGTATCTAATCGGGAAATCAGTTTTCCTTTAACGGTACACAGTGAAACTGAAACATTGAAATGTTTTGATAGGGTATCCTGGTATTCCTAGTAATGCCTCTTCAATTATCCAGATTCACGACTATAACCGTGTAATTCTTTGCCACCTCTCCAAATCCCTTTATATGTCTTTAGTCATTACCTTCTGCACACCCCTTTAGGCCAAATGGTTTTCTTCCTTCCCTACCGTTCGGCACCAGCCTATGGTTTGGAAGAAGATTATCCAATAAGCATAATGGGTGTACTGTCCTAGTGCTAGGAGCACTCGCAATGCGAGAGAAGGTGAAGATAAAAGACAACCGAATAAACCTTATTCCTATTTCTCCTAAACCAGAATCCATCCCCGAACTGAAATAAGTTCCTTTCGAGTTCGTATATAACCATACGATGGAGTATCCAAATATCTGTGGATCTTCGTAGTGATACGGAGTGTCCTGGAGAAATACAAAGGTGAAGTGGGAGTGGTAATGAAATACTTGGTTTGGTCGTGAATATCAGTCGCAATTTACTTTGCCCTCCTTCCAATCCCTTTCTTTGTCTTAACTTAATACCGTCTGTACACCGTTTAGGCTAATTGGTTTTCTTCATTCCCTACCGGTCGGCACCTGCCTATGGTTTGGAAGAAGACAGTCCAATTTGCGTAATAGGTGTACTATCCCCTAATCTAAGGGGCACTCGCAACCTGAGAGAAGGTAAGAGGAAAAGACAACTGAATAGTCCTATTCGTTTTCCCCAGAACCTGAAACCATCCTCGAATAAATCCCTTCGAGTTCGTATATAACCATACGATGGTTTTGTCCAATGGAAGTGGACATTCGTAGTAATACTGGGTGTCCTGGAGAAAAGGGTAAAAGTAGGAGTGGCAATGAGGTTTGCAACTCTGACAATCCAAAAACCAGTGTTTAAGAAGGTTCGGTCAACTTGGTCACTGAGTCATAGTCTTAGGGTCGGGTCAATGGTCGCTGCCAAAGAGAGAGAGAAAAAAAACACTCAGCATGCACTCTAATCTAGATCAGAATGGTTACCAATTTATCTAATCAGGAAACCTCCCACCGTAACCTCAAATTCTTCTCCAAACCCGAAAGAAGAATTAGTCGGGATCATCTGAGGAGTAAACCAACTCATCAGTGGGAATCGGGATCCAACTATCATCGCATGATAATGTGACGGAATCCGCTCACGTTATCACACTCCAGAAGGTATGCGCATATCTGGCAAGTTTCAGTTTCTTTAGAAACTCCTGATGTGATTTTTGCCCCATGCTCTTATGACCTTGACGAAGGTCAACAATGTAAGTCGATGTACAACACCCCACGACTTGCGGGGAGGCGGAAAAATGAAAAGCAATCCTGTTTAAAGCGTAAACATCGACTAACCGAGAATCTTTGCATAAACAATAACTAACAAGAAAACATAGAAGTGTTAACTACTATGTTAAGTGATTATACCTAAAGAACCGAGTCCTTCGTCTTGTCGTTCTCCACGTCATCTCCGGCCTTCTCTATGTAGTAGAAGATCCACCCGAGAGCTTTACTACAAGCTTCACCTCAAACTAGAGGTAACTAGGTTTCTTAAATCGCTAATCTAAGCAACCTAGGTGATATAGAGAATGGTTAAGGGTTAAGTAGTCTAATCTAATCCTTGTACTCAACACATGAGAGGGGAGGATTAGGGTTTGAAGAGAGAGAGCTTGAGGAGGGAGAAGATGAACATCATAATGAAATGAGAAAATGAGCTATCATAATATATATCAAGCATTATTGTTTTTCAAGAAAAGAAAATAAAATGATTTACAACCATGCTTGATAAATATCTAATGGTGATTCATCTCCATGAGTCATTAAGCATTTATGATGCATTAATGACATGGATGAATCATCCATATGACTCACTAATCTCATTCAATGTATATGCCACCTAAACCTCCTTAGTCACCATCTTCTAGAAGCTTCTCGCGTAATTACGAGAACGCCCCTCCTATCCGTGAAAACACGGAAAAACTTTAGACTGTATAAATCCAATAACCGGATACTAGAAACTGGCTTAAACCAAAGCCGACTAGTATAAACTGTCCGGATGTCGTACGTGCGTAAACACACATATGCGTCCGAACCCTTGTCGTAAAACCATACGACCTCTATATCGTTTCGCCTGGAGTAGGGAAACTCTCTGTGTGGGACTCTAGAGACTCGACTACTACGCTGGCAGTGGGTTTAACCACAGACCGCATGCGGCACTAGCTGTACGTAACGGCCCCCAGGTAGATGTCGATAAGAAGGCCGATGAGGAAACCCATCCGAACTCCTACTGAGCCTGCTGTGACAATCTCCATACAGTCCGGTCCGTTCGTCTAAGACTATCGCATATCGGGCCTAGGGGGCGGCAAGCGTCAGTCCCCTAATAGCGGTATAAATCGTGTCGGAGCGAAGCCCATTACACCCTGAGAAACTACTGGAACCTACCAGCAAATCTCGCTTGCCCTGGCCAGGGACTTTGCGTAATGGCTCTCTGACACAGCGCGATATCAACCCCCAATACCGGGAGAGACGAATCCTGTCTAACCGCCACTGCCTCCAAGTGCTCGGGACTGCACCCAACTGCTACCTGTTTGCACGACTCCTTTGAGCCGTGGTAGGGTAGCAATCTAAGAACAGTGGGACACACTCGAGGCGAAGTAGCAGTGTCAAGTCTGCGGACTATGCTGTACTCATGTCACCTGGGAACTGTTAACTGACGACTGGTATAAAACCAACCAACAGTTCCCTGTGAGTCCTGTCCGGTGTACCCGTAACCCAACGAGCACCTGCATACTATCTCCAGTACGACGTACTGACGGCTGTAGGACAGACCATCTCCTTAACTGGGATGAGAAGCGTACACACTAGTCTACTCCGGAGTATCGATGCCCTGTCTCGATAATCCAACGACTAGGGACCTGAATAAGGATGTGCTTGTAGACTACCCAGCCCCCACTAGTGTGACTGCCATCACAACGCTGGTAGTCAAGCAAGATCCTAAGAGCTCTATCAATACGTATACTCACAGATTAAGATAGAAAAAACCAAGTAGCATACTACCATGTTTAGCAAGACTGTTATATACATGTGAATATCCCAAGCTTCCATTAAGTAATATACAAACTAGTATGATACAATAATGGCCCCTAGGGCATATACACTAACAATCTCCCACTTACACTAGGGCCATGTACTGGCATATCGAAGACCGATGATCTCGAGTAGCCTCTCGAACTGAATCTGAGGTAGGGCCTTCGTGAATGGATCAGCAATGTTCTCTTCAGAAGCAACTCTCCGAACCTCGATCTCCCGACGATCAATAATCTCCCTGATCAGGTGATACTGCCTCAAGATGTATCTGGACTTCTGACAGGACCTTGGTTCCTTCGCTAAAGCTATAGCTCCGTTGTTGTCGCAATACAGAGGTATTGGATCAATAATTGTAGGAACCACCTGAAGTTCTGTTAGGAACCTCTTCATCCAGACTGCTTCTTTTGCGGCATCGCAAGTAGCTATATACTTCGCTTCCATCATCGAGTCAGCAACGCCGCCCCTCCATTGAAGGTGAAGACATAACCTGACATGGATTTGGAATCGTCCTTATCACTCTGGAAGCCGGAATCAGCATAGGCCTCCAACCTGAGGTCTTTTGCGCCGTAAACCAAGAACATCTCCTTAGTCCTCCTCAGGTACTTGAGAATGTTCTTTACTGCTATCCAGTGCTTCTCCCATGGGTCTGACTGATACCGGCTTACCACGCTCAGTGCGTAAGCTACATCTGGTCTGGTGCACAACATCGCATACATTATAGAGCCTACCGCAGAAGCGTAAGGTATAATAGACATGCGTTCCCTTTCCAAATCAGTCTTGGGAGACATCTCTTTGGATAGGGTGATTCCGTGACAAGCCGGTAGATTACCGCGCTTGGAATCTTCCATACTGAATCTTTTCAGTACAGTGTCGATATACCTGGACTGCGAAAGTCCCAACATCCTCTTGGATCTATCACGATAGATCCGGATCCCCAGAATGTAAGAGGCATCACCCAAGTCTTTCATGGAGAACCTGTGTGACAAGAATCCTTTGACAGATTGTAGCATAGGAATGTCATTTCCTATCAATAGAATGTCATCCACATACAAGACGCGGAATACGAAACTTCTGGCTACAACTTTACTATATATACATGGTTCATCTGGATTTTTGATAGAGTCATATTCTTTGACTGTCTCATCAAAACAGATGTTCCAACTCCGCGATGCCTGTTTTAGTCCATAAATGGACTTAAGCAACTTGCATACTTTCCCGCTGCTCCCACTCTGATTGAAACCTTCTGGCTGATCCATATAGACGCACTCTTCTAAATTACCATTCAGAAAAGCCGCCTTTACGTCCATCTGCCAGATTTCATAATCATGGAAGGCAGCAATAGCAAGAAGGATCCGAATGGATTTGAGCATAGCCACTGGAGAAAAAGTTTCGTCATAGTCCAAACCAGGTCTTTGACGAAAACCCTTTGCAACAAGTCTAGCCTTATAGGTTTCCACCTGTCCATCTACACCAATCTTTTTCTTGAAGATCCATTTGCATCCTATGGGTTTTACCCCATCTGGATCAAAGTCCAAAGTCCATACTTTGTTGGTGTACATGGACTCCATTTCGGTCCACATTGCATCTAGCCATCGTACCGAGCCGCCGCTCTGGATGGCCTGCTGGAAGCTAGTAGGTTCATCATCATCGATGATGCAATCCTCTCTATCCCCATCTATGAGAAAACCGCAGTATCTCTCAGGCGGATGAGACGGCCTACTACTTCGGCGGAGGGGTGCGGGAATGTCCTGTTCTTCTTGAACTACTTGTTCTACCAAACTTTCAGTATTAGTTTGTAGTTCTGGAATTTCTTCCAATTCTATTTCGCTCCCACTTGATTCCTTTTCTAAAAACTGATGTTCTAGAAAATGGGCATTACAAGAAACAAATACCTTTTGTTCCTCTGCGTAATAGAATAGATATCCCCTGGAGTTCTTTGGATATCCCACAAACTTACACTTTACTGATCGTGCCTCGAGCTTGTCCACATGCTGCTTTTTAACAAAAGCTGGACATCCCCAAATCTTTATATACTGAAGATGGGGTTTCTTCCCACTCCACATCTGATATGGCGTGGTAGGCACAGTCTTGGTAGGAACTATGTTCAAAAGATATGCCGCTGACTCTAGCGCATAACCCCAGAAAGATCGCGGTAACTCAGAATTACTCATCATGGATCGTACCATATCCAATAGGGTTCGATTCCGTCTCTCCGATACACCATTATGCTATGGAGTGTATGGAGGAGTAAGCTGAGAGAGAATTCCTTTCTCTTTTAGGTAACCTAGGAACTCGGCACTTAAGTATTCACCACCTCGATCAGATCTTAGTGTCTTAATACTTTTGCCGGTTTGGTTTTCTACTTCATTCTTATACTCCTGGAATTTTTCAAAAGCTTCGGATTTATGTTTCATCAGATAAATGAATCCGTACCTTGAATAATCATCCGTAAAAGTAATGAAATAGGAAAAACCACCTCTTGCATGTGTAGACATTGGACCGCATATATCGCTGTGTACGAGTCCTAAGAGCTCGCTCGCTCTTACTCCATGTCCAGTGAATGGAGTCTTTGTCATCTTTCCTTTGAGACATGATTCACAAGTGGCATAAGTTTGATATTCGAACGAGTCCAAATATCCTTCTCTATGTAACTTAGTTAACCTTGTCTCATTGATGTGACCTAGTCTACAATGCCATAAGCCTTAGTTAATTCTGGAGACTTTTTTTTTAGTGTGTTCTGGACATTGAAAATCTGGAGTTGGTTTAAGACATATATACCGTTATTTAGTGTACCGGACCCAATCAAACCATGATTAAGGTGGATGTTAACAACATCGCTTACAAACGTGAAATCATAACCTTTATTTGATAACAAAGAAACTGATATGATATTACACGTTAAACTAGGTACATAAAAACAGTTATGTAAAACCAAAATATGTCCACTCGTTAATCCCAGGTGATAATCCCTGACGGACACAGCTCCCACGCTAGCTCCGTTAGCAACCTTGAGGATCATATCACCTTCCTTCAGCACTCTACGGTTTCTTAGTGCCTGTAATGAATTGCATAAATGAGATCCTGATCCGGTATCCAATACCCAGGAAGTAGAGTTGATTGACAGACAATTCTCAATTACAAACACTCCTGAAGTCGAAGCCACAGCTTGCTTCAGTTCCTGGTTCTTGGCGTTCCACGCCTTGCAATCTTTCTTCCAGTACCCTTTCCTGTGACAATGGAAGCACTCATCCTGGCCCACTACTGGTACCGCAAACTTTTTCTTTCCCTTCCCTCCCACCTTACTAACACCTCCTCTAGGTTTGGTGGCGGCCTTCTTCTTCCTTCCTTTGGCCCTAGCCTTGGACCCGGAAGAAGATGCACCGCTAACAAACATAGAGGGTGTTTCCCTTGCTTTCTGCAAGGTGCCCTATGCACTCCTTAACATGTTCAGGAGTTCCGAAAGTTCAACTTCTTTTCTTTGAATATTGAAGTTTAGGATAAACTGGGCGTCGGTGGAAGGAAGGGACTGGAGAATAAGGTCTGTATAGAGCTCATTATCCAAAGTCGTCCCAAGGTCTGCGAGCTCTTCTATATAGCCGATCATCTTTAGGACATGTTCTCCTACCGATGACTCGACAGCCAACCTCGCTCGAAACAAGTTCTTAGAGGTCTCGTATCTCGCTATACGAGATTGCTCTCCATAAAGTTCCTTTGTATGGAGAAATATGGCATCTAGTTCCATATCCTCGTGCCTCCTCTGATGTTCATTGTTCATCGAGGCAAGCATGATGCACTTGGCTTTCATGCAATCGAAATCCCTGGTTTTGCGGATTTCCTTATCCGCATTACTGGATTTGGGACCAGGGACAGCAGGTACCGTAGCGGTGAGGACGTACCCCAATTTGTCATAGGTCAAAGCCATTTTGACATTCCGCAGCCAATCTTTATAGTTTGGCCCTATCAGTATATTTTTCTCTAAAAGTAACTTAAGTCCAGTCATTTTCAGGGCCGCTGCAATTAGGAGAGAGAGAAGAAAACTCTTTAGCATGATGCTCTTGCAAGTTTAGAGTGGTTTTTAGTTTATCTAAACTGGATGGCTCCCACTGTTTCTCAAATCCTTCCCCAAACCATAAAAGAAGAATTAGTCAGGACTATTCTCATCGTACAATACTTGCTTAACCGTTCAGCCAGGCTAGTGTCGATACTTCGAGGGAGGTTTTCCAATGCTTTCGCGAAGTTCCTTAATTAAATAACCTCTTTTCTCTGGGGGCGTAACCCCGCTGACACCTTTCTTGACACCTACTTGGTTTATAGCATTGATCGTTAAGTGACGAATATCCTGATGAGTAGCATATACTCACAGTAGGATAGGGATCCAAATATCATTATATGATAATGTTGAAGGAATCCTACCAACATTCATCAAACTCCAAATGGTATGCAACTCTTTGCAAATTTCAGTTTCTTTAGAAATTCCCGATATATATTTTTGCCCCATGCTCTTATGACCTTGGCGTTAGGTCAAAATGTCATAAGTCACATGTCAAGTTCTACCCGTCATTATCTTGTCAATTTGAACCCACCCGTATATATCCTTGACGTTCGGCCAAAATGATAATACGACTGTCCCAAACTATCTCATCTATCTATGCAACAAATGAATACCCAGCAGCTACCAAACACTATGCCTTGGCGTTAGGTCAAAATACATAGCTTGAATACTACTGAATACCCAAATGAAATGACGGAGGGCTACGAATGGTTTTGGCGAAACCATGAACGTAGTGAACTTGATATAACCGAAGGAACCTGATAGCTTTTTAAAAGGAGTGATTAAAGCTCCGCAATTAAAAATATCATCTGTTTAAAAATAACCGAGTGGTTTCTTTTAAATTGTTCCAATGATTAAACATTTGGTTTATTTTCTTTCCATTATAAATAATGCGTCCCATCATTAACCTATCATTGCAGAAAACAACGAAAATACAACGTCCTCTTATGCCATCCGCATTCGCCACTGGGTCCCGTCATCACCCGTTAGGTTACTTAACTAACGACAGAGCGGGGACTGGGCTAGCGCGGGTGTAAAACATAAGTGACGTCTAAATAGCTATCATATATAGATATTGTACATTCGTCAGACGCAATAATAGGCATTCCAGATCTTATATGAACTTTATTGGATTTGCAAGCAATCCGCGTTTGTTTAGAGCCTGCAACAAAAGACGGATTACACAGTTGTGATGAATAGCCATTATCCTACCCTAGACCCCTACGGGTACGGCAAACTACTCGCCCGGTAGTTTGTGCACCCCACCTTGGGTCTGTCCTAGGAGCAAAAACAGTAAAATGAAATAATACAACGGTGGCTACAACCGCAACCTGGATGTGCCCCGCAAAATAATATTACAACAAATTGCATTTACATCAAATGAATTAAATAATAACCTATCACATACCCTGGCTAATCATCACAACAGTCCAATACAGTTCACATCCACAAACATATAAAATCCATTACAGAAATGTGCAACCCCGTGCCAACCGACATACTAGCAGTTAGGGGAGGTTTACGAACACATTATACAATCACAGATATAATCATATTAGTAAACATCGTAAAATTTCGATCGAGCAAAACACTTTAGATTCTACTGCAAAACTTCTCTGTGCACCTGAGATCTTAGCAGAAAATAAAACATCCCAGAAATATCACTGTTAACACCTAGGAGTTACTGAATAAATTTGGGCCGACCCGGCCTCAATTCGGCCGCGGATCCGCGGCGGATCGCATGGATCCGCCGCGGTTCCGCGGTGATATGGCCGAGTTAGGAGTCCAAATTTCTTCAGTAGCCCTAGTTTTTCCTGCTTGTTATTCTGAAGCACCCTGAAAAATTTTTAGAGCCAGTTTAAAATTCGACAGCAAGTGTGATAATCGACGATGTTTCCGGTTCCTTTTTGCGTTCGAAATTCTTACGACTTTGCTAATGAGTTATTTATTGTTTAGCGAGGCTCTGATACCACTGTAAGTAGATGTACAACACCCCACGACTTGCGGGGAGGCGGAAAAATGAAAAAAAATCTTGTTTAAAGCTTAAACATCGACTAACCGAGAATCTTTGCATAAACAATAACTAACAAGAAAACATAGAAGTGTTAACTACTATGTTAAGTGATTATACTTAAAGAACTGAGTCCTTCGTCTTGTCGTTCTCCACGTCCTTTCCGGCCTTCTCTATGTAGTAGAAGATCCACCCGAGAGCTTTACTACAAGCTTCACCTCAAACTAGAGGTAACTAGGTTTCTTAAATCGCTAATCTAAGCAACCTAGGTGATATAGAGTGTTAGTTATATGTATGCCCTAGTGGCCATTACTATACATAGGATGTATATTGTAGTGGATGCTGGGACATATATAGGGAGGACTTTCTTGCTCGACATGATAGTATACTATCTGGTTACTCTTTACCTTAACGTGTATACTGATTGTCTCTCTGTTACATGTTGGTAAAGCCCTTAGGATGTGTACTTGACTACCTGGACTATGATGCAGATCATACTAGTGGGGACATAGTAGTCCATAAGTACATCCTTCAAGGTCTCTAGTCGTGGGTGTATCGAGACGGGGCATCGATATACCAGAGTAGACTAGCGTATACCTTCTCGACCCATACAGATGGGCGATGGATGATCCCATATCCATTTGTGTTTGACATCAGAGATGATATACGGGTGCTCAGTGGAGACTGGGTACACTGGACGGACTCGCCGAGAACTCCCAGATGGTATTATACCTTACGTCAGATGGCAGTTCTCTGGTGACACTGGTACAGAGTAGTCTGTTGACCCGAGATCGTCATAGAGTCTTGTGTGATTCCCACTGTACTTTGATTTCCATCTTACCACGTCCAAGAGGGCGTGCAAAACGGTGGTTTTTGGGTACAGTCCCGAATCACATGGAGGCAATGAGCGATAGGAGGGGATTCGTCTCTCCCGGTATAAGGAGTTGATGTTGCGCAGTGTTTGATTGGCTATAACCGGAAATCCCTGGCCAGGGTTGCTGAGATTTACGGGTAAGTGTTACCAGTAGTTTCTCGAACTGTTATAGACCTCATATCAACACGACTTATCGAGCTATTGGGGTCTGACGTTTACCACCCCTAGACGAGATATGTGACATATCAGACGAACAGACTGGACTGTACGGTAAGTGTTACTGGTTGGATTCACAGGAGTGTGAGCGAGCTTGCTCGTCGATCTTCTGATCGCTCAATACCCGGGTGGCCGTTATGTTTAGCAGACCGCTTGCGGCTTGTGGGTGTTTGATATGATCATCACCTGCTGCCGGCGTATTGACGAGTCTTTAGAGTCCTACACAGAGGTTTCCTGGCTCAAGCGAAAGGAAATAGGAGCGCATATGAGATATGTGCGGGACCGAGAATGATACCAGTATGTGATACTGTATTCGATTCTCACGATATGTGACATTGATCGGTTATATGTGATATAGCCGGGTTATCGGATCAAGTGTTGATTCGATAAGTTGTTACTATTGATATTAGTCGGTTATATGTGATATGACCGGGTCGTTAAATCAAGTATTGATTTGTTGATTTAATGTATAATTATATATTTGATATATTACTTTGCATTAACTAGTATTGGTTCACTTAAGATGGATTTTCTCACTTGATTGTGCACATTGTATATATGATATATTTTTGTGCACAAGATTGTATCATGTTTGATGATACATGCAAACTTGGGTTAGTGTGTGATTTAAACCATGGTTAGTTAATGGTTAGGGTTTCATTTGATTTACTTATTCATTTATTTATTTTGTTTATTAATTTTGGCAAAGGAAAATGAAATGGTGGCTTGCTTTGTCTTTTCTTTGAAACATCATGAAGGTTTGAAAGCTTGACCATTTTGTTTCTTTCCTTTAACCCTAACCATTCAACTAAACTCTGGTTAATTCTCTACACTAAACCATGGTTGCAAATATGATAAGTATCATCTTATTTTCTATTTTCCATAATACTTATCATACTATCTTCTTCTTCTACTCCTTCTTCAAGATGAAGAAAAGCTTGCTACCTTCAATGGTGACTTGATGAAAGGAGTGAGAAATCCAATTCTAAAGTGAACCCACTTCCTATTTCTTCATCCTCTACCACTTGCCAAGTAGTATAGGGTATTTTCTTCACAAGTTTCATGTCTTGGTGAAGTTGGAGCTTGATCTTGTGTTGCCTCGACGTAGATCATCTTTGGCATCGAAGTCGACGACCTAGCCCGCCCATTTCTCCGATGAAGCCGACGCTAAAGCCCGGGATCCGATGATCGCAGTGAGGGGACTTCATCACGGAGCTATGGAGGTGGAGGACCGGATCTACGAAGGTTGTATTTCCGTTCACTTAGTTAAGTTGTTAACTAGTTGCTTTTTTCGCCTAATTTCTAGTTAACGATCCGTATTAGGGTTTCTCGGCACCGGAAAAATTTGAAAATGGCATGGTTGATGCCTTATGAGACCTCATTAGTGTGCCTAGGAACCCTACATAGAGAATGGTTAAGGATTAAGTAGTCTAATCTAATCCTTGTACTCAACACATGAGAGGGGAGGATTAGGGCTTGAAGAGAAAGAGCTTGAGGAGAGAGAAGATGAACATCATAATGAAATGAGAAAATGAGCTATCATAATATATATCAAGCATTATTGTTTTTCAAGAAAAGAAAATAAAATGATTTACAACCATGCTTGATAAATATCTAATGGTGATTCATCTCCATGAGTCATTAAGCATTTATGATGCATTAATGACATGGATGAATCATCCATATGACTCACTAATCTCATTCAATGTATATGCCACCTAAACCACCTTAGTCACCATCTTCTAGAAGCTTCTCGCGCAATTACTAGAACGCCCCGCCTATCCGTGAAAACACGGAAAAACTTTAGACTGTATAAATCCAATAACCGGATACTAGAAACTGGCTTAAACCAAAGCCGACTAGTATAAACTGTCCGGATGTCGTACGTGCGTAAACACACGTATGCGTCCGAACCCTTGTCGTAAAACCATACGACCTCTATATCGTTTCGCCTGGAGTAGGGAAACTCTCTGTGTGGGACTCTAGAGACTCGACTACTACGCTGGCAGTGGGTTTAACCACAGACCGCAAGCGGCACTAGCTGTACGTAACGGCCCCCAGGTAGATGTCGATAAGAAGGCCGATGAGGAAACCCATCCGAACTCCTACTGAGCCTGCTGTGACAATCTCCATACAGTCCGGTCCGTTCGTCTAAGACTATCGCATATCGGGCCTAGGGGGGCGGCAAGCGTCAGTCCCCTAATAGCGGTATAAGTCGTGTCGGAGGGAAGCCCATTACACCCTGAGAAACTACTGGAACCTACCAGCAAATCTCGCTTGCCCTGGCCAGGGACTTTGCGTAATGGCTCTCTGACACAGCGCGATATCAACCCCCAATACCGGGAGAGACGATTCCTGTCTAACCGCCACTGCCTCCAAGTGCTCGGGATTGCACCCAACTGCTACCTGTTTGCACGACTCCTTTGAGCCGTGGTAGGGTAGCAATCTAAGAACAGTGGGACACACTCGAGGCGAAGTAGCAGTGTCAAGTCTGCGGACTATGCTGTACTCATGTCACCTGGAAACTGTTAACTGACGACTGGTATAAAACCAACCAACAGTTCCCTGTGAGTCCTGTCCGGTGTACCCGTAACCCAACGAGCACCTGCATACTATCTCCAGTACGACGTACTGACGGCTGTGGGATAGACCATCTCCCCAACTGGGATAAGAAGCGTACACACTAGTCTACTCCGGAGTATCGATGCCCTGTCTCGATAATCCAACGACTAGGGACCTGAATAAGGATGTGCTTGTAGACTATCCAACCCCCACTAGTGTGACTGCCATCACAACGCTGGTAGTCAAGAAAGATCCTAAGAGCTCTATTAATACGTATACTCACATATTAAGATAGAAAAACCAAGTAGCATACTACCATGTTTAGCAAGACTGTTATATACATGTGAATATCCCAAGCTTCCATTAAGTAATATACAAACTAGTATGATACAATAATGGTCCCTAGGGCATATACACTAACAAACAAATCATAAGTCACATGTCAAGTTCCACCCGTCATTGTCCAGGTTAATTTGAACCCACCCGTACAAGCCCTTGACGAAGGTCAACAAGGCTATACGACTGTCCCAAACCAACGCATCTATCTATGCAACAGAAAGGCAACAAGCAGCTACCATACACTATGCCTTGATGAAGATCAACAAACATAGAATGAATACTACGTGCTACCCGTCTGAAATGATGGAGGGCTACGAATGGTTTCTGGCGAAAACCTTTAACGTAATGAACTTGATATCGTTGAAGGAACTGTATAGCTTTTATAAATATATAGTAACGAAAACCTTTGCTAAAGAGGTCACTCCCGGTGAAGGGATCTCGGCTCTTTCCCCGTAGAATGAGGTGAAGGATATTCCAACTGAATACCACGATGCAAAGCAAAAGTAATCGGCTATAGTGAAGTTATTTCCCTGACGCAAACTTTTGTCCAAGGGGTCACTCCCAGTGAAGGGATCTCGGCCCTTGCCTCGTCGACTGAGGAGCAGGATATTCCAACTGAATACCACTGTGCAAAACAAAAGTGAACGTCCTTGCAATAACAGCTTTTTGAAAAGTGTTCCAACAACATCAGATTAGGTTTGTTTAACTTGCATTGATCCGAATCAACGCAGTCCCATCAATTAATCACACCAATAAAGAACGAAAATAATGACGTACGTATATGCCATCCGCATTCGCCACTGGGTCCCGTCATTAACCGTTAGGTTAGCTAACTAACGACAGAGCGGGGATTGGACTAGCGCGGATGCAAAACATATACAACATCTACTAGTATATATATAATATATAATTTTCGCTCAAGGCATGATAAAATGCAACATCACAGAAATGTACAGCATCACAGAACAATACAGATATCTGGGATCCCCGGGTTTCACAGAGCCGCTACTGAAACCTGACGTTCCCCTGGTCATGTGGATAGCCTGTGCAATGAAATCCTAGACCCTTACGGGCGCGGCAAGTTACCCGCCAAAACCTGAAGCGAGGCAGCCCTCTTCAGCACCGTGAATGGACCACCCAGCACTTCACAGAATCCGGTAACTTGGGCACCCCTCCTGGGTCAACCTGTACCCCCTACGAGTGCGACGAATAGCCCGCCAATTCTAGAGTGAAGCCCCCTCCGTCTCAACGCCATGAGATGCGGGCTCGTTGCCCTCTAGAACCCGGCTATCCGTGCACCCCTCCGCGGGGTAATCCTAGTACATAAAGTAAAATATACATACAACGGGTACATCGACCGCAACCTGGTCGTGCCCTAAAAGAATAATATACAAACAGGCAGTGACGGCAGTCCACATGTCGGACGCTCGCCCCGCAATATCAAATGTACATAATACAACAAAAACTGTACTAGCATTGCATCCAGGCTATCCCCCACGACCAATCAGCAACATCACAGCACAATCACAGAACATCAACGTGAATGTCACGTTCGCAAATCCGTCTAACCGGGCTATAGCAGTTAGACAGGATTTACTGATCAAGTGACATTCACGGTCGCAGATATAATGTAAATACTGTGAACTAAAATGTTTAAAATATCCGATCAATCAAAAATTATCAAGTGGTCCCCAAGCATTACTGTAGCACTTAAAGAAATTCTAGGCCCAAAAATAATATTCCAAAACCCATATTTCCCTGTCCAAGACCCTCTGTAAAAAATTGGTCCAGTGAAGAGGCTAAATGGCGGCGGAAGTGCGGCCCAAGCATGGGTTTGGCCGCGGTTCCGCGGTGGTATAGTGAGATCACGCGACCAAATTTTCACATAGTGCTTAGAATTCCCTGCACAGTATACTGAAACAACCGGAAAAATTTTTGGAGCCAAAAAAATTTCGACAGAAACTAATGCTATTGAAAACACGGATTTTGGAATTTTTTTGTTCGATCGGAAATGTAAACACATTATACAAAGCTAGACTAGGTTAATGGCGAGGCTCTGATACCAATGTAAGTGCACGGCGGCGCCCCGACCGCCATCCCGAGGCCAAAATGCGGAAGCGATGATTTACTTTAACTTTTCAAACCGGCACCACCGCGCACTAAAATCCCAGATCGGGCCATTAACCTAACTACTAGCTAACTACAAGATGGGAAGAGAGATATACCGAGCGATCCGTGTCCTCCGGTCTTCTCGTCATCGTCCCGATCTCCCACAGAATGTCCGGTCTCCACCTCCTCGCCGGAAGAGCACCACGCCGCCTGCTTCTTTTACGGGCTCCCACCTCTGGTCCGAGGCAACTCGGGCACGAAGTTGGCGAGTTGACGTGCCCAATGTTTGCTGTAGGTTGACTGTAGAACTCTATTGTCTCTAGGGGTTGTAGTTGCCATGTATATGGTGGAGGAAAATGAAGTGTAAACTTTTGAGGTGAACCAAAAGAATTTTGCAAGCAAATATGAGATGAAAATGGCACCCTAAAAATTGTGTCAACCCCCACAAGGGAATGGCCGGCCACATATATGAATGGGGAGAGGGAGAGCAAAGACAAGGGGGTGGGTAAGCAATAATGCTAGAATGTTATTATGAGGAATAATGATAACCCAAAATCTCATACCAAAAACCCAACACTCAACCATCAAAACAAAAGTCAAGCAATGATGGATTAATCAAGTCAATGGATGGTGCGCCCATCATGAAAACCATCATGATGCAACAAAATGCAAAGAACACCCTCCACAAATGCTTATTTGCACAAATGCAAATAAGCCCTCCTCCACCAATCTTCGGCCAATGAAAGATACAAAGAAATATGGCCGAAACGGAAAACAAACTAGCAACTCCAAAAACTGATCCCGTAATAAATTACAGGAAAACCCCGCTACTGTGTATACACACCCGCATCTGTATTCCGACCGAAAAACAAATGCAATGAGACAAAATGTACACTGTGCAATACTAGGATCCGGCTTAAACCAAAGCCCGCTAGTATTTTCCGTCCGATCATGATCCGTCCAATACCGCACGTATCTGATCGAACCCTGCCATATTTCCATACGGCCTCTACAGAGTAACTGTGTGTGTGGTGGACTCTAAAGACTCGTCAATACTATGGCTGTGGATTTAACCACTAGCACGTCAGAGGTATTAGCCATACATGACGAGCTACCAGCTATTGACCAAAAGGGACGTCGATGAGCGAACTCATCCTGACACCCTACTGAGCCCATCAGTGACAATATCCGTACAGTCCGGTCCGTTCGTCTATGAGCATCGCATGGCGGGCCTAGGGGGTTGGTAAAATTCAGACCCCCAAAAGCGGTACAAGTCATGTCGGAGTGTAGCCCAGAACACCCTGAGATGCTACTGGAATACCTACCAGTAAATCTCCTGCCTCGGCCGAGGGCTTCGTGTAATGGCTCTCCTAGACACAGCGCGACCTCACCCCTAATACCGGGAGAGACGAACCCCCGAAGATCCGCTCACTGCCTCCATGTGGCTCGGGACTGTACCCAACTAAAACCTGTTTGCACGTCTCCTTTGAGCGTGGTAGGGTAGTAATCAAAGTACAGTGGGAACTCACACGAGACAAATGACGATCCTCAGGTCGATGAACTAACCTGTACACATGTCACCAGGGAACTGCTATCTGACGTCTGGTATAATCCCAACTAGCTGGTTCCCGGCGAGTCCTGTCCGGTGTACTCATAACCCAATGAGCACATGTATACATCTTAGGTTAACCAACTGACACCAGTGGCTTGTGAGACCGGCCATCGCCCCTCGTCGGGGTCTCGACTGTATACACTAGTCTACTCTGGAGTATCGATGCCCTGTCTCGAAACTCCCACGACTAGGGACCTTTTAAGGATGTGCTTATAGACTACCAGCTCCCACGTATATGATCGCCCTCATACTGCTGGCAGTCAAGCATGAATCCTAGGGGCTCTATCAACGTGTAATTGCGACCTGTCTGGTCACCTAAAGCAGTACACGATGATAGAGATAAACCAGATAGCATATTATCATCTCGAGTAAGACTGTCCTACCGGCATAGGTCCTCCCTCAATCATTGCAATCACGTGCCTGTGATCCAATAATTGACTCTGAGGGCACTATATCCAACACTTTAACCCTAGTTAAGTCTCTACAATGGTTAGCCTATCATCTTTAACCATGGTTGCATAAGTTATTATTATTAGATATTCATTATTCATTACAAAAGGATCATTATTCATTCTCCTTCTTCTTCCTCCTTTGCAAAGCTTTCTTGCTTTGATTTTTGTGATGAAAGTGAGTGAGAATAAGAAAACAAATGAGAGCTAAAATCTTACTTCATCATCCTCATCTATCCTTGCCATTTAGATGAGGGTGTTCACTTCATTCAGTGAGTGAGATCTTGTGTTAATGAAACTTCAAGGTAGATCATCTTTGTTATCGAAGATCGGGAGCAAGCTTGCATCTTTCTCTTCGTGGAGCCTCTCGAGAGTCCAGAACTTGATGATCGCTGCAAAGGGACCACAACATGGAGCTTATGAAGTGATGGACAGGACTATAAAGGTTGTAATCCCAAACTCTTATATGTTAAAATGTTTAACATGTTTTGTTTCGCCTAATCTCTAGTCTAAGATCTTGGTTTAGGGTTGTTCGGCACGGCTAAATTTTAAATCGGGCATGGTTGATGCCTTCTAGACCCTTGTGCGTGTGCCTAGTAACCCTACAAGATTAGGGTGTTTGCTTTGCTAATACTTGATTAGTGAAGCATGAGCTTGGGTTTGAGATTCTTCAAGGTAGATCATCTTAGTTGTTGAAGATTGGATGCAAGCTTGCATCTTTCTCTTCATGGAGCCTCTCTAGAGTCCGGATACTTGATGATCGCAGTGAAGGGAACTCAACACGGAGCTTATGAAGTGAAGGAATGGACTACAAAGGTTGTAATCCCAAACTCTTAGAAGTAATTCGTTTACTTGCTATGTTAACCCTATGTCTCTGGTTAAGATCTTGGTTAGGGTTTCTTTAGCACCCCAAAAATTTTAAAGTAGCATGATTGATACTTGCCAAAAACTTCACAAGGTGCTATGTCAACCCTACAATGGTATCAGAGCCAAGCTAGAGCGTTAGGCGTTGTCTAGACGAAGTTAAAAGTCCGATTGAACCCCGAAATATGATTTTGGACCCTGTCTCTGGAAATTTTTTAAAAATTTGGTTTTTTCCTTATTAAAAATACTCAGAAAAATAAGCAGGTGATTATATGGATAACTGTGAAGTACGACTCCCTAAATCCATCAAGCCACCGCGGAACCGCGGCCAAACCAAGCTATTGGCGGCGGTTCCGCGGCAGAACATGAGGGTTGAGGGATCATACTTCAAGAGGTGATCTGTAGGTTTTAAATTATGCTTCTGGGAATTTTTAATATTACTCAAGTGTTGAGTTTTCTGGAGATCATAAGAATTCGATGATTCGATCGGAAAGTTTAACATCATTTAGTTTTTCGGGTAATTTAGAACGTATTAAAAGGTTCGAACGGATATCAATAACTTATTTTTTCCCATGACGGAAAACTTTCAAGTGTTGGATTTTTCCTCAGTTTAAAACTTTCGGGAAATCATGCAAGCGGATCTGTGGAACCTCTAGAAGAATGTAACCTTAACTCGATTATGTGACTGTCAAAACCGCCACTGAACCATATGGTTTGTGGTAGTTTAGCGTTGCCACATGTGAGGCGTTGGTTTGGCCCTTCTACGACTGGTTCATAGCGGCTGTGACATGTTTTGGGACTTTTTGAACTCCGCTCAAGTGTTGAGCTATTTGGGAAATCTTGGGTGTTTGTTTATTCGATCGGAAAGTTTAACATTGTCTATTTATCTGGAATGTGATACAATATTTGGAATCCACAAGTAGTTATGAGATAACTAATTTGAATGTTATAAATCTAGCAGTTTTTAGTCTCATTTGATCGTTGCCACGGGATTTTGATGTGATCAAAAGTCCGTTGCAATCACGTAGCGTACGCGGATACTCGCCGAGTAAACTTAATAGATAGCCACGCCCCAAAGCCCCGACCAAGTGACTGTAGGAGAACCCCGTCGCCAAAAGCATCCGTTCGGGTGCTCGCGGCAGCGGTGTTCCGCCTTAGTGCACTTCGTCGATGGCATCGGGGGTGCGGCCGTCTACTAAAGTTTCCGACGAGCATTCGATCAGGATGTCGGGAATCTTGTTGAATTGCCCGACTGGATATTGAAAAGTGTTTTCGAGATCGAGACTAAAATGCGGGGTTTATAATTGTTAGGCATGCGATGTCTAAGGAATTCATTTGGTTAGGCATGAGATGTCTAAAGAGGTTGCGGATTCCAACTGTTGTAGTTTTATACTTTCTTTTCTGCGACCGTAAGTGTAATATATAGTGTATCGCCGGTTTCGTTGCTGTACATCAACGACAATTAGGATACGCATATTTACTTACGTTGATAACATGTGATGTTATGTGTTGCTGTGATATGTTATATTGGATCGTCGCGTTTTGAATAGCCGAGGGTTTTATGTGAGATGAGAGTTTTTCATTTTCATTCATGTAAAATTCATTGTATGTAATATTCTTTTATTGAGGCACTTCCGGATTGAGGATGATGTCACCATTGTATATTATTTTCTTTTCCGCATTAGGATAGACCCAAGGCGGGGGCACAAGTAACCGGGTTCTAGGGTTCAGTGGGAGACCATCTCGAGGAGTCGAGACCGGGTGTCCTAACTCTAGAATTGGTAGGGTTACTTGCCGCTCTCGTAGGGGTCTAGGGTTGTGAGATTGGCTATTCATCGCGACCTTGGAATCCGTGTTTTATACATGCTCGTATTAAAACACGGACCTCCTTGTATATCTAATATTTCATATATGTTCTTCTGCTGCAATGTTCTGTGATGAGATCATATTACTGCCGGAGACGAATGTTTATATTATATATATGAGATATATATTATATATTGTTGATTTCGTTTCAAATGTGATACTTGTGAAGCATAATAAAATGGGACTTCATTAATGAGATTAATGAAACTAAAAGAAACCTAAAGATATTATGGAATCGAATTTTCAAAAACTGGTAGCTCTAGTTCTTGCTTTGCGTAGCGGTGTTCCTTGTAGAACATCCAGCACCTTATTCGATAAGGAAAGAGCCGAGATCCCTTCACCGGGAGTGACCTCTTTAGCGAAACTAGCAGATGCTACACACTCGGTTTGTCTTTTGATTGCTTCTATAGTTTTACTTTGCACAGCGGTATTTGTGAAATATCTTGCACCTTATTCGATAAGGAAAGAGCTGAGATCCCATCACCGGGAGTGGCCTCTTTAGCAAAACTAGCAAAGGCCTCAAAAACATTCCATTTAAATCATTTGATTCTACGACGGTATCAAGTCCATTACGCAAAAGGTTTTCATAAAAACCTGTCGTAGCCCTCCGTCATTTCAGATAAGTACTTCATAGTATTTGTAACGTTTTGAAAATCGTTTCGGTGAAATTTCGAAAAACGGTAAAATAAGGGGGTTTTCTGTAAAAAGTCAAAATGCAAATATCTTTATTATAAAATTAAATATACATATTCTAGCTATATAATTGCTAGTATTTGGTGTTTATTGAGCCACTGGTGAAATTTCAAATTTTCTGAAAAATTTTCCGAAATTAATTATTTTAATATTATTTTAAGCCGTCACTAATACATTTAATTAGGAAAAATTACAAATTGGAATGAGTTGAAACAAATTTTGTGCATCATAAAACATTAAATAAAATTTTATCATGTAGTTTTTGAAATGAAATGGTTTGCCAAAACGGTTTAGAAAATTAAAGAAAAGTGCATCAAATAAGACATGGTTGTCTAACATAGAAATTTCTATACAAAAAAAAAACCAACACACCCCACTTTTTCCTTTAATGGCCGAGCCATGATCTGTTGCCCCTTCTTACCTTTCAACATGTGATTCCTTGCTACCAATATAAAAGAAACTAATAAATTAATGAATGGGTAATGAAGTGTTATGGAATTAGATATATATGGAATAGGCTTTGTTGACTTCCACACCCACCCCCATTTTTCTCTCTCCCCTCATCTCCAATTCCAGCCGAGCCCCTCACCTCCCCATTTCTGCCTCAGCCCTCCCCAAAATCCCCCCTCATTTGCCACTAAAATCCATCAAATTTTGCATCAAAAATCCAACAAAAACCTCACAAATTCCAAATCCATTCTCTACCCATTATTCTTTGGCCTATCTAGTTTGGATCTTGAAGAAAAGTTGGCACTTTGGAGGCTACGATTTGCATGTTTGATCTCTTGTTATTGAGGTATAAAATTTCATCCAAATTTGTTTATTGCTAATTGTATGTTTGAATCTAGTTTTAATTAGATGTTTAATTATGGAATTAATTAAACATTAACTCTCAAGAGAAGGGTTTGTATGCAAGTTAGGGTTTTGAGTAATTGGTTTATAGTTGTGTGTTGTATTTAACCTCTTATGGCATGTTAAAACAAAGCTAGTAGCTAGGTTGCTAATTGTTAGTTTAAATTGTTAAAAGTGGTTAACTTTGCAAACTAGTTTTTTTTTTTTAATTAATACAAAATATTGTGATAAAATCTAGTAAATTTTTATGTGACTTAATTAAGATGTTTAACGAACATTATAGCCACTAAAAATGTTAAAACATTTAGATTGGTGCTAAAACAGGAAATTTAAGCTTACTAGGGTTCTTGAAAATAAATCGATTTGAGCAATTTTATGGTTTTTATGAATTGCACCATATTTTCGTATGAATTTTAGTGCGTTATGAATGCGTGATTGGTACGTTGAGTTTTTCTCGATGGTTTGATATTTGTACATCGACATCGAGTGTTGGTTTAGCTATTCTTACATGCGTAGCCGATAGGTTTTGACCTCTGCGTGATACGCGTGCCGAATTGGTTTTCGTATACCGTATCGATTTCGGATTTGGTTTTTATACGATACGGTGCGTTATGATATGTAGGTACCCCATGTGGACTTCGAGACGACAAGCAAGCGCGTGGCGACGTCGGCACCGGCGAGCGAGAACTAGGTGAGTAGATTTATATCTACGGGGAGAAGTCGGGTGGATGGCGTATAGCACCCCCACAGTTCGTGGTGATGTATACGAATACGTATACACACATTTTTTTTATTATATATTGTATGAGTTATTGATGATAAATATGGATGATTTAGTGTCGCGAAACCCTAGAGTAGTGGTCGCACCATACATGCACACACCCACCCATACTTGCATACATCCTTCTTCCTTTTGTGCTTACGGGAATATATATATTTATGTGTTCACATAGGTATGGGACTATGTGATCATATACTGGATTTGAGGATAGAATTTGGGATTTGAGATGAGTCGATAAGATTTGATTGAGACCGCGTGAACGGTGATATGGCAGGATTCGTACTTGAGGTACGTCCTGGTGTTATAGCGGATCTTGGGACGGCGATACGGGTGAACAGTATTATTAATTAATGGTCGACATGTGATCGTGATATGAGATATGGGATGCTAGGATATTGGTCCTAGGCTGTATTGGGCGATGTATACCCCTTATTGATGATATGTACTAATGATATCAGTTTGTACGAGACTGTCGATCAGTAGCCAGATCATGACTATATTGATGATATTAGTATTGTACTAGACATAGATCAGTACCCCGATCATGATATTTGATAAAGATGATACCAGATAAATAGTATGATGAATGTGATATTGACCCGTACCCAGATTTGGGATGCCGTACGATGGATTTACGTACGAGCAATATTGATGATTGATCCGCACTCTTGACTTGAGATGCCTGATTATAGATATGGTATCGGATATGATATTATTGAGGCGGGATCACCGACTATACATATACATGTATGTATATGTATCGACTTAGATGATAGGCGGTTTCCTTACCTGTAGTTCAGCTTGTTAGTTCAGTCGTATAGTTTAGTGTAGTTGTTAGATTAGATTAGACTCCTACCTATTTCAAAACTAGCGGATCGTGGGTATTTTAAAAGACAGGTCAAGGGATCTACGGATATTTCAAAAGACGCATCCTTTCTTAAAAACCACCGTAGCCCCTATTTTCAAAACCCCGCGATTCGTGTTATTTCAAATGGCACCATTGTTTAATATTTAGCTCCCGCTCATTTTGGTTGCTCGCTCCGCATCGAATATTTACATTGTTATTTCATATTGCATTGTTGACATTATGCTGTTAGGACACCAGCACCATTACCGATGATGCGTATGTACCACATACACTTACTTTCCGGCTCACACACATCTTCATCGGTAATTGCCATGTCACGTACACCTTAGAAAATATTATTGCTTAACTTAGCTTGATAGCCAGTAGTTTGACATAATATTAGTGTACATACCTTATATGCCAGCTTAGATATTGTAGTTATTACTTGTCGCTTCATGCATACTGTTATTCATTCTCATGCTTATATTCATGGTTTTACATGCTATTGATGATTCGAATTTCCATGATATTTTCTGGATTTGGAGGAAAACCGCAAAACATATATAAACTGCTTTCTCTCTTTTTAAATAAAAATGCGGTTTTCCCATGATGTATGAGTCGTCCACCATGAGTTTGCTGATGGATTTCGAGACCCGATTCGAGGAGTTGGATGAACCGTTTCGGGTACATGGTGGGCCCGGTGCGGTACCCCGGGGCGAGAAGGCCGTGTTGTTGACGTTGAGCCTGGCAGGGGAGCACTACCGACCGGTGATATTACCCGACGCGTCGGATATCCGGAGGATACCGTCGTGGTCTTGAGATGGATGGTAAGGGCCGGTCTGGACTGACGGTGCCATAGATATTAAGATTGAGACATTGAGATTTCGAGATATTGAGGTACTGAGATTTGATGATACAGGCCAGTCCGGATAGCCGGAGCCTGAGGTTTCGAGACTTTGAGATTTATATTTTGTGTCGATTCTAGACACTGTTGATGCTGATTTCATTTATGATACCTCATTTTAAAAATACAAAGGAAATCTCACTAAATTATGAAAACAGTTTCTTCATTTACATGTAATCTGTTTTCATGCATTCATACCTCATTCATGATATATTGCTACCTGAGGCACTGACACGGGCATATGAGATTTTACTCGGGTTAGATATTTACCCTAGTCATTGTTATAGACTGCTGGTTTTATTTGAGGATTATATATATTGATCGTATGACCTAGGATTGCGTCATACATGCGATTTCTATTCCTAGATGTTTTTCTATTCACGAGTTGCCAACTCACCCCCGTTGTGCCCCAGTTTCTTGCAGGTTTCGCCGTACAGGTTTCTTTACGGCTTTGCGGGTACAGTTTCGTTCGGGTGACTTGCTAGTAGGTGGGTTTATTTGTATCGTACCCATCATTATACATTGTATATTATTATTCAGTTGTATCTAGAAGTTCCATCAACCAAACTTGTATTTATCTCAGATAGAGACCAGTGATGTTTATTCTTTCGACCTTAGAGTCGCGCGTTGTATTTCTATGGATTTCTTGCTGTTTTGAGTTCCTTTTGAGTTTTGATCCTCGCCCTTGGCGTTGTATATTATATTACTTGTGTGGTTGTGACCGTCGATTGACGAAGAGCTAGCTCCCGGTTGGGGATGCCTTTTTATTGATTTCGTATACTATTCATGTTGTATCCCGTTTGGGAGCCAATATTTACAAAGGATACTCTGCCGAAATTTTCAGGAAATACTTGATGTTTTTAAAACCGCATAACTCGGCTTATGCTATTAAAACTACTTGATTTTAAATTGGTTTTTCTTCACTCTACTACTTTTCTTGGTTTGGATTTCTGGGTTTTTGGCTTACTTAGATTACGTACGCCTCAAGACGTTTCGTAGTTTAAGTGCCGGTCATGTTCCGTACTTTCGGGGCGTGACAGTATTTGTGCTGTGTTTGTTGACCTTGTAAAGGCGTAGTGTGCGGTAGCTATTTTTGCTTATCTGCATAAGCATATGATGCGATTGAGTTAGGGTAGTCGTGTGACCTTGTTGACCTTGTCAAGGGTCATGCGGGTAGGTTTAATTCAATCGGGAAATGACGGGTTGAACTTGACTTGCGGTCTATAGTTTGTTGACCTTGTCAAGGTCATAGATCGCTTGGGGCAAAATATTATTGGGAATTTAAAGAGTTGAAATTTGCAATGAGATTGCATACCTTCTATGAGATAGTTGGATCCCGATACCCGCTGCGAGTAAGAGTTACTCCTGGGAGAGTTTTACACATTACAATTAGCCGATCAAGTAGGTGTCTAGAAAGGTGTCAACGGAGTTATGCCTCTGGGAAAATAAGGTTTATTTTAATTAGGTCCATGCGAAAGCACGGGAAACCTCCCTCAAAGTACCGGCACCGTCCTGGCTGAAAGATTGGCGAACTTGCAGGGTATAATTAATTCCGGCTAGTCTTTCCTTTTAGGGTTTGAAGGAAGATTTGACTAAAACAGTGGTAGACATCCTGATTAGAAATATTATGTTGGATATAGTGCCCTCAGAGTCAATTATTGGATCACCGGCACGTGATTGCAATGATTGAGGGAGGACCTATGTTGGTAGGACAGTCTTACTCAAGATGATAGTATGCTATCTGGTTTATCTTTATCATCGTGTACTCTTTAGATGACATTACTGATCACTATTGCACGTTGATAGAGCCCCTAGGATTCTTGCTTGACTGCCAGCAATATGAGGGCGATCATATACGTGGGAGCTGGGGTCTATTAGCAAATCCTTAAAAGGTCCCTAGTCGTGGGAGTTTCGAGACAGGGTATCGATACTCCAGAGTAGACTAGTGTATACAATCGAGACCCCGACGAGGGGCGGTGGCCGGTCTCACAAGCCACTGGTGTCAGTTGGTTCACCTAAGATGTATACAGGTGCTCATTGGGTTATGAGTACACCGGACAGGACTCGCCGGGAACATGCTAGTTGGTATTATACCTGACGTCAGATAGCAGTTCCCTGGTGACATGTGTACAGGTTAGTTCATCGACCTGGGATCGTCATTTGTCTCGTGTGAGTTCCCACTGTACTTTGATTACTACCCTACCACGGCTCAAAGGAGTCGTTCAAACAGGTTTTAGTTGGGTACAGTCCCGAGCCACATGGAGGCAGTTAGCGGATCGTCAGGGGTTCGTCTCTCCCGGTATTAGGGGTGAGGTCGCATTGTGTCTAGGAGAGCCATTACATAAAGCCCTCGGCCGAGACAGGAGATTTACTGGTAGGTATTCCAGTAGTATCTCAGGGTGTTCTGGGCTACACTCCGACACGACTTGTACCGCTTTTGGGGGTCGGACTTTTACCAACCCCGTAGGCCCGCCATGCGATACTCATAGACGAACGGACCGGACTGTACGGATATTGTCACTGACAGGCTCAGTAGGGTGTCAGGATGAGTTCGCTCATCGACGTCCCTTTTGGTCAATACCTGGTAGCCCGTTACGTATGGCTAATACCTCTGGCGTGCTAGTGGTTAAATCTACGACCAAAGTATTGACGAGTCTTTAGAGTCCCCCACAGACCGTTTTCTCAAGTTTCGGGAGAAATGCTGCAGAGGCCGTATGGAGATATGGCAGGGTTCGATCAGATACGTGCAGTATTGCACGGATCATGATCGGACGACTGATACTAGTGGGCTTTGGTTTATGCCGGATCCTAGTATTGTACAGTCTAGATTTTGTCTCTTTGCATTTGTATTCGGTCGGAATACAAATGCGGGCATGTATATGCAGTCGCGGGGTTTTCCTATAATTTATTACGGGATCAGTTTTCTGAAGTTGCCAGTTTGCATTCCGTTCCGGCCAGTTTTCCTTTGTTCCTTCACGGCCGGACTTATCTGATGCAGGGGCTTATTTGCAATTGTGCAAATTAGTTTTGTGGACGGGGTTATTTGTGATATGAGGCATCATAATGGTTCTAGCATCATGAGATCCTTTTTCCATCACTTGTTTTGCATTAATGAGATTGGATTTGTATTTGAAATTGATGTGAGGCTTGATATGGCTTTGGCTCACCCTTTCCACCATCTTATGCTCACCTCCCTTTGATACTTTTTTCCTCCTCATTCATGATAGAGGGCCGGCCACTTTGCTGTGAGGATGGGGGTTCATTTTTGGTTGTGGTTGGCAAAAGGTTCATCTCATATCATTTTAGCTTACACCAAAAATCATAAGCTCTTTTTCATTCTTCATTCCTCCATCACCAAGGCAACTCCAACCCCAATGAGACAAAGCTACTACACTTCATCTACTGCATTTCTTGGGCACGTCGGCTCGCCAATTTCGTGCCCGAGTTGCCTCGGTCCAGAGGTAGGAGCCCATAAGAGAACCCGACAATGTGGTGCCCGTTCCGACGAGGAGATGAAGACCGGAGATTCCGCGAAGAGATCGGAGTGGAGGCCGAAGACCGAAGGACATGGATCGCTCGGTATAGCTCTCTACCCTTCTCTTGATAGCTAGGTATAGGTTAATGGTTCGATCTGCGTTTTTACGATGCGGTAGTTCCGGTTTTAAAGTCAAGAAAAATTTTCGTTTCTGCATTTTGGCCTTGGATAGACGGCCGGGGCGCTACCGTGGCCCTACATGGTATCAGAGCCACGTGATTAGTCGAAAATATTGCATCTTTTAACCGGCAATTTCCCCATCATTTGCATTCATATAGAAGTGTTCGACATTCATACAGCACATATTAGCAAAATATCAGATTACATGTGTTAGACCTTAAAACCGGCATTTCTAGGGAAATTGACTGCATTTCATAGCATGGCATCATTCCTATATATCGCAACCCGTGTTTCGAAGTCTGTGCAGGAAAATCAGAAGCTTGCTCAAATCGACACTGCTAAAAGAATACGCCAACTCAAGGAATTGGAATCTGGTAATGATCAAAAGGGTATTCTGAGATTCATCATATCAGAGAATGTACTTGAGGACATCACAAGTCAACACAGGAAATATGCAGCCCCAAGGAGCCTAAATGGCCGCGGAACCGCGGACTACGCCGCATATTGCCGCGGTTCCGCGGTGGTCTTGCCTCTTCATCACCCCAATTTTGCACCATAACTCTCCCTCAGTGTGTACAGCTCAGAATGACACAACAATTTCCAGAAAGCCCCAGAACCTTCTGCCAGATCAGCAAACCCTTGGAGCCACACTAAACTAGCCTTGTATTCTAGAAACTTCTCCCTAAACCCTAGCTTAAACCCTAAACTAAGCCTAACTAACTACTTCTAGAAGTCTTTCAACAAACTTTTGGAGGGAACTTCTATTTTCAAACTCAAGGCTTAGGGTTTGGGAGATCTATAAATAGGACCCTAGGCTCACTTGTAAAAGATTATTCATTCAATTGTATTCATTCAATTGATCCATTCATTGATTCATTCATTGTTGTTGAGTAGAAACCCTAGTTCTTCTTCTACCCAACAACAACCACCTCCAAACCCTAACCCTAATCCAATCCATAAATACCCACTTCAAGATTCATGGAGTTCAAGCCAAGCAAGTCTTCTACAACCCTTTAGAAGCAAAGCCGGACTTCATCGGAGCATGAGGTCGAAGCGATCCAAGACTCAAGAAGCCGAGCGATGCAAGATTCGACGAGCAAAGTTCCTTCCTCTTGTAATTCTTGAGAGTTGTAACTTCTTGTTGATATAATAAAGGTGAAGATTCTTTAAAATTGTGTACATTTTAATTCTTGCATCATGATTTCATTTCAATTCTTGAATGCATTCTTTGTGATGATGTGTGAATAAACTCCGCTCGTGGAGGAGTCGAGATGATTGTAGAATGATGATGTTGATAAATCTTTAAACGTTTTCTTAAGTCCTATAGCGATTGTAAATTCTTGAAAATAGAATGATCGATGATCTAGATCGATGTGAAATGGGTTCTTGATTCTTTCGCACGATCTAGAGAATCAACGATCGATTATTGGATTTTCAAGAAGCTATCTAGTAATGTGATTCATCGAAAGGACAAAGTATAGGACGATGAACCCTAATTCTTCGCAAGATCCTTAAACCTCGATCAATCGACATCGTGTTAGCATCAATTCGCTAATGGATAAGAAACACTGATTTCTAATCTTCATCACATCTACAATCTAATCGATTCCTACGAGCTTTATTACAAATCTTGAAACCCTAAGTGATTGGAATTCTATCGAAACTCGATTCTTGATGTTTATCATTTTCTTGATTCTTGATTAGAATAGTGACACTTGAAACATTTGATAAAATCTTGAATTATGTTTTCTTTTCTTTTCTATTAACTTTTCAATTCAAGCAAATCAAACATAGAAACGAATCGCACAATCCCTGTGGACAATCCGCACTCGCTTACGATCTACAACTGACACCGTAATTGATTGCGGTCAAATATAATTCTTTGATTGTGAATTTTATTCAATTTTCTAAATACCGACACAAAGAAACTTATTCGTTCGATTTACACAGTCTTGAATTTTACAAATCAATCAAATGGCGCCGTTGCCGGGGATCGCACGCTAATTTGTTTTATATTGAAGTTTGAATTGAAAGATTTATTCCATTACATTTCTTGAGATCGAAATTCGCACGAACCCTAAACGATTTGTTGTGGTTTATGGCAAGGAGATCTGGAGCTTGCTGTGAATGTGAAATAATTTTTGGGATATACCAGAGAGCAGAGGGAGTCTACAGAAGCTCCCTGGTGAAATTTTGTGCAGTGTTCCCACTGTTTGACCGCGGAAGGGCGGCAATAGAACCCATATGCGGCGGAACCGCGGCATTCTTGGGGCTTCTCTGTGAAAATTTTGCTTCAGGTGATTTCTTACCTTCTCCTCTCTCCTCGTTTTAGCTCCAACTAATAATTTTCTGCATGCTTCTTTGCAAAAATCGCAGCGCCGCAAAAAGCAAAATTAAATTTGTGCGTGTTTTTGTTTCTTGGTTGTTTGCATAACAAATACGGATATTAAGGGGCACGGCCAAATCCAAATTAGGTGGGGAGTTCATTACCCTTCCTAAGCCCCAAAAATCGCAAAACTTGCATCCGCATTGACCCTCATTAATTAAAAAATATCTAGAGATGACTCTAAGGACCGTCGCGCTCACTTAGGACAGAAGAAGGCCGTGGGTAATTCATTGCTTATCCGCGTTTTCTTGTGGTGCCTAGGCAAGTGTGTCGAAGGCTAGTGGTTATTAATTAGGCCCACTACTTACGTAGTGGAGTACCTTCCCACTTACCTGGCACTTACCTGGCCACAGGGGGACAAGGAGGCAGTGGAGGATTCTATCCCGCGACTTGTCTTTTGGCAGTTAGGAGCGGTCTAGAGCCGGACCTAGGTGACCACTAGATTCTAGGGTTTTTGCTTGCTGCATTTGTTGTGTCGCATCATTTTTTTTAAAATCCGTCCCTTTTTCAAAGCAAACACCGCATTCATTCATTACCCCTAATTATAAGCCACGCTGCCACTTGTACTAACCCTTTTTAGTGCAAGATAGGATGGACACGGGATTCTAGTGCCCGTTTAGTCCGCGTACCCTTTATCGACTCCGAAGTCGATATTTCTCCATTTAATTCTTCTTTACCCACTACCACACCCACACCGATGGATCCGAATCCATCGAACTTCTTTAACCCTAATCTTCCGCCGTCCGTTGGTGCGCAGAATCCACCCCGCATCTCTTTCCAGGAGAGGTGCTACCCTATTCGAGGTCCTCTTTCGACCTGCTTATCCACACCACCAGCCAACAGGGATAACTTTGAGATTAAGCCCCAGTATATCAATCTTTTACCCGAATTCCACGGACTCAAGACTGAGGACGGTTACGTTTTCATTACCAAATTTGAAAACGTATGCACAATGATGGGTACGTCACAACTTTCAGTGGATGCTATGCGTCTACGACTTCTTCCATTTACTTTGTGCGATATATCCGAGAAGTGGCTATATAACACTACCGCACACTCTATTACGAATTGGGAAGAATTTGTCGCTGCATTCCTTAAGAAATTTTACCCAATACAAAAGACAGCTTGAATCCGTAGCGAACTGAATCAATTTGCCCAGCTCCCTACTGAACCATTCTCTAAATGCTTTGAACGTTTCAAGGATCTATTGGTTCAATGTCCTCATCACGGCATCCCGAGATGGGATCTTTGCCGAATCATCTATGAGGGCATTAACCCAAACACTAAACAGAGCCTTGAAAACATGTGTCAAGGTACTTTTATGACTAAGGATGATGGAAAAGCTTGGAAGTTTTTAGAAGAGTTCGCTGAAAAATCACTACAGTGGGAGAGTGGAACCCAACCATTGAATAGGAGTGGCATACACCAAATCGATGTGTCCATAGGTGTTCGAGCTGAGATGGCAGCAATGCAAAAGAAGCTCGACGCTATGGAACACAAATTTGCAGCAGCCTCCCTGAACCCAATGTCACTCCCCAAAACTGTTTGTGGGTGCTGTTCTGATCCGTCTCATTTAACGGAAGAATGTCCATTAAACTCTGCGTTTCAAGGTCACGAGCATTCAAATGCCGCATTTCAAAGACCTCGAAATGATCCATATTCTTCCACGTACAATCAGGGTTGGAGGAATCACCCGAATTTTGCTTGGAACCAACAACAATCTCAAAACACGGTTCCAAACACGAATCAATTTCAAAGGGCTCTTCCTCCACCACAGCAACCCCTTCAACTCACTCAGCACCCCTACCAGTCACAAAACTTCCAAAATCAGGTCAACACTCATGCACAGTCTAATCCTATGCAGTTATCCTGTTCTGACGAATTCTCTCAATTCACTCAAACCATGAAATCACTTTTGTCAAATTTCATAGAGGTTTCGGCTGAGGTTAGATCTTCCGTCGGTGAGATAAAGAAAAACTCGGCGTCCTAAGCTGAGAGTATCAGAACGATGGAAGCTGAAATTGCACGACTTAAAGCCGAAATGAGTGCGAGAGAAAAATGGAAACTTCCTTCTCAACCCCTACAGAATCTTGGGCATTACAATGTAAATGCCGTCACAACGTTGAGATCGGGAAGAGTGCTGAACAATCATGTCGGGGAAGGAATTGATGATATTGAAAATCCTATCAATAACACCCCGGCTGAGACCTTCCCTGACACACACACTTCTCCTTCTGATCCTTGTTCTTCTACCACACCACCTTCTCGCGAGCCTATTCTCCATTTCCCACTAGGCTCGACACCTCAGTATAGCCCTTCTAGTTCTCCACAGACGGTCCCCACACCTCTTTTGGGATCTTGTCTACCCCCTCTTCCTTCTCCTATGATGGACCCGGCACTTATTGCCAAAGCTCTTTACCCGAATCGGTTAAGGGGTAATAGAACGTGTCCTCATATGGAGAAAATTATGAAAATGTTCAAACAGGTTAACATCAATATCCCTCTCCTAGATGCAATTCAACAAGTCCCCGCTTATACGAAAATTCTTAAAGACTTGTGCACTAAGAAGAGGAAGACTCAAGTGCCGAAGAAGGTCTTTATGTCTTACAATATTAGCACTGCTTTTATCCCCCAGCTACCAAAGAAACGTAAGGACCCAGGATGTCCTACAATATCGATTTCTATTGGGGGTAAAAACATAAATCGTGCTCTTTTAGACCTTGGCGCAAGTGTTAACCTACTTCCATATTCTGTATATGAGCAATTAGGGATTGGAGAGTTGAAACCTGCTCACTGCACTCTCCAAATGGCAGACCGTTCAATCACCAAACCAAGGGGTGAACTAGAGGATGTGTTGATAAAGGTCGGGGAATTTGTTTTCCCTGTAGACTTCATTGTACTCGATACACAGCCTGTAGCAAACCCCCGGGGCCAAATTCCGGTGATTCTGGGTCGTCCTTTCCTTGCTACTTCCAACGCTGTTATAAACTGTAGAAATGGTTCAATGAACTTATCATTTGGAAATATGACCATTGAACTAAATATCTACAAAGTTGGAAGTCAGCCATCAGAACCCTCTGCTCATATTCTAGATGTGTGCTCTGTCCACGAGATCGCTCCCGATAGTTATGGAGCTGAGGATCTTTGCTTTCTAGATCTCGACGACATTACCACATCTCTGCTTGATCTCACACATGATCTTAGTGAGGACACTTTTCCTACACTTGAGTCTTGCACTCCTGACTTTTCTCCACCCGAGTCTGTATCTTTCACAGGCTCTGAGCTTCTTTGTAATTCCAAAAATCACTCGATGATCCCTCCTTCTATCATTTCTCCGCCTGAATTAGATCTCAAAATTTTACCTTCTCATCTTAAATATGCTTATGTAGGTAAGAATGAGTCTTTACCGGTTATCATTTCCGCATCTCTAGCATCAGAGCAAGAGAATGCACTTTTATCGGTATTGAGATCTAACAAAGAGGCGTTTGATTGGACTATGGAGGACATCAAAGGGATTAGTCCCTTGATTGTTGAACATCATATACATGTGATGGATGATGCCAGACCAACCCGAGAACCACACAGACGGTTAAATCCCGTCATGAAGGAAGCGGTAATGAAAGAGATCGTCAAATGCCTAGATAATGGTATTATATACCCCAGCTCCGATAGTTAATGGGTGAGTCCTATACATGTCGTTCCTAAGAAATCCGGCATCACTGTTATTACCAATGAGGCAAATGAGTTGATTCAGACACGCACCCAAACTGGGTGGCGTGTATGTATTGATTATAGAAAACTCAATGCTGCCATGAGAAAAGACCACTTTCCTCTACCATTCATTGATCAAATGCTGGAACGCTTAGCGGGACGAGAGTATTATTGTTTTATGGACGGATACTCAGGCTATAATCAGGTCCCCATCGCCAAAAAGGATCAAGATAAAACCACTTTTACTTGTCCTTTTGGTACCTTTGCTTACAGTCGCATGCCCTTTGGGTTATGCAATGCTCCCGCTACCTTTCAGCGGTGTATGATGGGGATATTCTCTGATATGGTAGAGAATTTTTTGGAGATCTTTATGGACGATTTCTCGATTTTTGGAGACTCTTTTTCTGATTGCCTATCGAATCTTGACGCAGTTCTTACTCGTTGCAAAGAGAAGAACTTAACTTTGAACTAGGAAAAATGCCATTTCATGGTCCAAGAAGGAATTGTACTTGGACATGTTATTTCATAGAAAGGCATTGAGGTTGACAGAGCTAAGATAGATGTCATTCAAAACCTCCCTCATCCCAAAAGCGTCAAAGATATTCGATCTTTCCTTGGCCATGCGGGCTTTTATAGGAGATTCATTAAGGACTTTGGCAAAATTGCTAGACCTTTAACTCTACTCCTGGCCAAGGATACAACCTTCCACTTTGACTCGGACTGTGAGACAGCTTTCGACTCACTTAAACACTCACTCACTTCAGCCCCCGTTCTATCATCTCCAAATTAGGACTACCCCTTTGAGCTGATGTGTGACGCATCCAACTTTGCAGTAGGTGCAGTCTTACGACAGCACATTGAAAAGATGCCACACGTGATCTACTATGCAAGTAAGACCCTGAACGATGCACAAATCAACTATACAACCACCGAGAAAGAACTTTTAGCGGTTGTATTTGCATTAGAAAAATTCAAGCCTTACTTAATTGGCTCTCCTATAGTTGTGTACACTGACCATTCCGCCTTAAAACATCTTCTGGCGAAGAAGGATGCAAAAGGTCGACTAATACGTTGGATCCTTCTGTTACAAGAATTTGATCTTGTTATCAAAGATAAGAAAGGATGTGAAAACGTTGTAGCCGACCATCTTTCACGCATCTCTTCTTCCCCTGTGACCCTGCCGATCAATGATTCGTTTCCTGACGAACAACTCTTGAGCGTATCCAATGAACCTTGGTTCAAGGATATTGTGAACTATCTTGTCACGGGACTTATACCCAGCGATTGGTCAAAACAGGACAAATACCGTTTTCTATCCCAAGTAAAACACTTTTACTGGGATGATCCATATTTGTTTAAATATTGTCCTGATCAGATCATTCGCCGGTGTGTCCCGAAAGAAGAGTTCAAGAGTGTTCTTTCTTTTTGTCATGATCAGGCCTGTGGGGGTCACTTCGGTCCTAAAAAGACGGCGGAGAAGGTTTTGCAATGTGGTTTTTATTGGCCGACCTTATTCAAGGACGCATTTGACTATTGCAAAACCTGTACACAATGTCAGTACACGGGTAGAATCTCCCAGAGGAATGAAATGCCTCAGCAACCCATTCTGGTTGTTGAAATATTCGATGTTTGGGGCATTGATTTTATGGGTCCCTTTCCCAACTCCTTTGGGAATTTGTACATACTGCTGGCGGTTGATTATGTCTCAAAGTGGGTTGAAGCCATTCCATGTCACACTAATGACAAAAAAGTTGTCATTAAGTTCTTAAAAGAGAATATCTTTTCGCGATTTGGACACCCACGCGCTATTATTAGCGATAATGGGACACATTTCTGCAACAGATCTTTCGAGACTCTGATGCGCAAATACGGAATCAACCACCGACTTTCTACACCCTATCATCCCCAAACGAGCGGGCATGCTGAAATTTCAAACAGACAAATCAAACTTATCCTGGAGAAGACTGTTGCTAAGAATAGAAAAGACTGGTCGACCAAATTGACGGATGCTCTTTGGGCATTCCGAACTGCATATAAAACCGACCTAGGGATGTCTCCATATAGGATAGTGTTTGGAAAGGCATGTCATTTACCCGTTGAGATAGAGCATAAAGCATTGTGGGCTATAAAGGAAATAAACTTTGATCTAAAAGAAGCCTGCAACTTTCGGAAGCTGCAACTAAATGAGCTTAGCGAACTCCGCGATGAAGCTTATGATAACGCTGTAATTGTAAAGAATAGGACTAAGGTTTTTCACGATAAAAACATTTTGAGGAAAACATTTTCACCTGGTCAACAAGTCCTTCTTTATGATTCACGATTACACCTTCACGCGGGTAAGCTCCGATCTCGGTGGAAGGGACCTTTTGTTGTGCGGTCTGTATATCCGCACGGGGCAGTACAAGTAGAAAATGTTAAAAACGGCACATTTTTCAAAGTGAATGGACATAGACTAAAGCCGTATTTTTCCACTGACCCCACGGAGGAGCTCTTGTTCTTACAAGAGCCAGTTTATTTGGATTAAAATTCCTCCGTCTCACCTTCATATCCTGTATATCACTGCATTATCTTTTGGATGAAGGTGAGTGAAAAGAATAAGTTTGGGGGAAGTTCTTCGCTTATATATTTTGCCCCCACTAATAATTCCCCCCAGGCTTACATTTTTTGTAGGTATAGCGATTGGCAACAGTGAGGACACTGTTGAAATCAAGTTTGGGGGAGGTTTGTGCTTATTTTTGCATCATTTGCATATCATCTGCATAAGCACAAAACATTTCTTTTAAAAATCTATAAAAATTTAAAATTTTTCAAAACCCATAAAAATTTAAAAATTTTCAAATATAAAAATAATTTTAATATTTACACTTTTTTGTATATAAATAAGATAATAAAAGTTTAGATAGTGAACAATTACATCTATGATATTAGAAAAAATTTAGAAAACTAAGAAAATTAGAAGTTTTCTTATACGAACTAGTAATAAGTAGTTATGAGCCATTGTCCCAAGGGTTAGTAAGATGAAGGGCGTCACTAATCTGAGGATAAAACTAAGTCTGAAAAATAGTTTCTATTCTGGAAGCCAAACATTTTGAACGTGGCTACCCTGCTATTCGCACTTACACACGTCTTCAAGCCTGGGATAGTAGAGGATACCTTGAAATGCTCTTGTCTTCAAGCCGATGTATGAAGGAAATAAAAAGAAAAAGAAAAGTGAATAAAAAAATATAAAGTGGTGAGAAAAATGGACACTGGTTTTGTTATCACCGAGGGCAATAAAAATGTACAGCGAGGGTGTCTCTTCACCTAGTGCCCTAAGGCCAACTGGTCTGGGAGTCACTGCTATGCCTGAGGTGGTGCAAGACGAGGAAAATACACCAAATAAGCAAGCACATGAGTAATCGGTCGGTTAGTACCTCAAGAAGTATTAACGGTCGCATGAAAGTGTGTGAGCAATATCATCTAAATATTCATTAATTAAAAAGTACTGAGGCTGATGGGCAAGAGTATGATAGGTTGAATTGAATTCTCCGGGTGTAGGGATGTCCTTTACACACACGCAGGGTGATATGATCGATATTTGGAAGAAAGATAGGAATGAAGAATAAGACGATGTTTTATTGAGGGAAGACGTGATTTCTGACATCTTTTCATGACTGTTAAGATAGGGCTCATGACAACCGAAAAGCTAGCTTAGTTGGAAACCCTAATTTTCAAGGCTTTTCTTTTACGATTCTTATCTTTAAATGTAATATTCATGATCTTTCTTTTATTATTGGATTTTGTGGGTGCAATCCGCTGAAAACCCTCAGGAGACAACACTCCTCCTACTAGGGACACCTAGAGGTTTAAAGGCTTGTTGCACGTGCTCAGTGCAATCGTGTTGCCTACGAAATTGTGCTAGTTAGTTTTTCTCTTTCTTTATTTTCTCCTTCTCTTTTTAATAAAAAAGTTCGCTCGAGACGATCGAAATTAAGTTTGGGGGAATTTGATTAGTCGAAAATATTGCATCTTTTAACCGGCAATTTCCCCATCATTTGCATTCATATAGAAGTGTTCAGCATTCATACAGCACATATTAGCAAAACTGTCGCAAAATATCAGATTACATGTGTTAGACCTTAAAACCGGCATTTCTAAGGAAATTGACTGCATTTCATAGCATGGCATCATTCCTATATATCGCAACCCGTGTTTCGAAGTCTGTGCAGGAAAATCAGAAGCTTGCTCAAATCGACACTGCTAAAAGAATACGCCAACTCAAGGAATTGGAATCTGGTAATGATCAAAAGGGTATTATGAGATTCATCATATCAGAGAATGTACTTGAGGACATCACAAGTCAACACAGGAAATATGCAGCCCCAAGGAGCCCAAATGGCCGCGGAACCGCGGCCTAAGCCGCATATTGCCGCGGTTCCGCGGTGGTCTTGCCTCTTCATCACCCCAATCTTGCACCATAACTCCTCCCTCAGTGTGTACAGCTCAGAATGACACAACAATTTCCAGAAAGCCCCAGAACCTTCTGCCAGATCAGCAAACCCTTGGAGCCACACTAAACTAGCCTTGTATTCTAGAAACTTCTCCCTAAACCTTAGCTTAAACCCTAAGCTAAGCCTAACTAACTACTTCTAGAAGTCTTTCAACAAACTTTTGGAGGAAACTTCTATTTTCAAACTCAAGGCTTAGGGTTTAGGAAATCTATAAATAGGACCCTAGGCTCACTTGTAAAAGATTATTCACTCAATTGTATTCATTCAATTGTATTCATTCAATTGATCCATTCATTGATTCATTCATTGTTGTTGAGTAGAAACCCTAGTTCTTCTTCTACCCAACAACAACCACCTCCAAACCCTAACACTAATCCAATCCATAAATACCCACTTCAAGATTCATGGAGTTCAAGCTAAGCAATTCTTCTACAACCCTTTAGAAGCAAAGCCGGACTTCATCGGAGCACGAGGTCGAAGCGATCCAAGACTCAAGAAGCCGAGCGATGCAAGATTCGACGAGCAAAGTTCCTTCCTCTTGTAATTCTTGAGAGTTGTAACTTCTTGTTGATATAATAAAGGTGAAGATTCTTTAAACTTGTGTACATTTTAATTCTTGCATCATGATTTCATTTCAATTCTTGAATGCATTCTTTGTGATGATGTGTGAATAAACTCCGCTCGTGGAGGAGTCGAGATGATTGTAGAATGGTGATGTTGATAAATCTTTAAACATTTTCTTAAGTCCTATAGCGATTGTAAATTCTTGAAAATATAATGATCGATGATCTAGATCGATGTGAAATGGATTCTTGATTCTTTCGCACGATCTAGAGAATCAACGATCGATCATTGGATTTTCAAGAAGCTATCTAGTGAATGTGATTCATCGAAAGGACAAAGGATAGGACGAAGAACCCTAATTCTTCGCAAGATCCTTAAATCTCGATCAAACGACATCGTGTTAGCATCAATTCGCTAATGGATAAGAAACATTGATTTCTAATCTTCATCACATCTACAATCTAATCGATTCCTATGAGCTTTATTACAAATCTTGAAACCCTAAGTGATTGGAATTCTATCGAAACTCGATTCTTGATGTTTATCATTTTCTTGATTCTTGATTAGAATAGTGACACTTGAAACATTTGATAAAATCTTGAATCATGTTTTCTTTTCTTTTCTATTAACTTTTCAATTCAAGCAAATCAAACATAGAAACGAATCGCACAATCCCTGTGGACGATCCGCACTCGCTTACGATATACAACTGACACCGTAATTGATTGCGGTCAAATATAATTCTTTGATTGTGAATTTTATTCAATTTTCTAAATACCGACACAAAGAAACTTATTCGTTTTATTCGATTTACACAGTCTTGAATTTTACAAATCAATCACCACGCCATTAACCTAGTCTAACTTACTCTAACGTGTTTACAAGTTCGATCGAACGGATTTTCCGAAAACCCGATTTCATGTGCATCAGTTTTCTGTCGATTTGTTTTTGGCTCGAAATTATTTTCAGTACATTGCAGAAATCATTGCAGGAAATTATAAGAATTCTATAAAAAATTGGTAAGGTGATACTGTAGACCGACCGCGGAACCGCGGCCAAACCCCCATTCTGGCCGTGGTTCCGCCGCAGTACAGTGTCTTCACTGTACCAATTTTCTACAGAGCTCTTTAAATTTGGAATTGGGGTTATTGGAATGTTCTGTTTGGGCCCAGATTTTCTTTGAGTGCTACAGTTGTGCTTAGGGCCCACTTCGGAAAATTTGATCGATTGAAAATTTTAAACATGTTAGTTCACAGTATTTACATTATATCTGCGACCGTGAATGTCACTTGATCGGTAAATCCTGTCTAACTGCTATAGCCCTTTTAGATGGATTTGCGAACGTGACATTCACGTTGATGTTCTGTGTTGTGTTGTGATGTTGCGGATTGGTCGTGGGGGATAGCCTGGATGCAATGTTGGTACAGTTTTGTTTTATATGTACATTTGATATTGCGGGTCGAGCGTCCGACATGTGGACTGCCGTCACTGCCTGTTTGTATATTATTCTTTTTGTGGCACGACCGGGCTGAGGTCGATGTACCCGTTGTATATATTTTACTTTCTGTACTAGGATTACCCCGCGGAGAGGGGCACGGATAGCCGGGTTCTAGAGGGCAATGGTCCCGCATCTCATGGCGTTGAGAGGGAGGGGGCTTCACTCTAGAATTGGCGGGCTATTCGCCGCACTCGTAGAGGGTACAGGTTGACCCAGGAAGGGTGCCCGAGTTACCGGATTCCGTGAAGTGCTGGGTGGTCCATTCACGTTGTTGATGGGGGCTGCCTCGCTTCAGGTTTTGGAGGGTAACTTGCCGCGCCCATAGAGGTCTAGGATTTCATTGCACAGGCTATCCACACGACCAGAGGAAAGTCGGGTTTCAGTAGCAGCTCTATGAAACACGGGGATCCCAGATATCTGTATTGTTCTGTGATGCTTACTACATTTATGTGATGTTGCATTTTATCACTCCTTGAGAGAATATTATATATTGATATATATACTAGTAGATGTTGTATATGTTTTGCATCCGTGCTATTCCAGTCCCCGCTCTGTCGTTAGTTAAGTAACCTAACGGGTGATGAAGGGACCCAGTGGCGAATGCGGATGGCATATACGTACATCATTATTTTCGTTCTTTATTGGTGTGATCAATTGATGGGACTGCATTGATTCGTATCAATGCAAGCTAAACAAACCTATTCTGATGTTGTTGGAACAATTTTTCAAAAAGCTGTTATTGCAAGGACGTTCTCTTTTGTTTTGCACAGTGGTATTCGGTTATGAATATCCAGCACCTCAGTTGACGAGGCAAGGGCCGAGATCCCTTCACCGGGAGTGACACCTTGGACAGAAGTTTGCGTCAGGGCAATAACTTCACTATAGTCGATTACTTTTGCTTTGCATTATGGTATTCAGTTGGAATATCCTGCACCCCATTCTACGGGGAAAGAGCCGAGATCCCTTCACCGGGAGTGACCTCTTTAGCAAAGGTTTTCGTCACTATATTTTTATAAAAAGCTATGCAATTCCTTCAACGATATCAAGTTCATTACGTTAAAGGTTTTTCGCCAAAAACCAGCCGTAGCCCTCCGTCATTTCTTACGGGTATTATTTAGTATTCGTGCTGCGTTTGTTGACCTAGTCAAGACGTAGTGTTCGGTGGCTAAGTGGTGCTTGTTTGTTGCATAAATGGGATTGGTTAGGACAGTCGTGCGGCCTTATTGACCTAGTCAAGGGCACGTACGGGTGGGTTTAATGCAATCCAGAATAATGACGGGTTGAACTTGACTGGCGGTTTATGGTTTGTTGACCTAGTCAAGGTCATAAGCCGCTTGGGGTAAAAACACACATAGGGAGTTTCTAAAGAAACTGAAACTTGCCAGATATGCGCATACCTTCTGGAGTGTGATAACATGAGTGGATTCCGTCACATTATCATGCGATGATAGTTGGATCCCGATTGCCACTGATGAGTTGGTTTACTCCTCGGGTGATCCCGACTAATTCTTCTTTCAGGTTTGGAGAAGAATTTGACGTTACAGTGGGAGGTTTCCTGATTAGATAAAGTGATAACCATTCTGATCTAGGTTAGAGTGCACGCTGAGTGTTTCTTTTCTCTCTCTCTTTGGCAGCGACCATGGCCCGACCCTTGACTATGACTCAGTGACCAAGTTGACCGAACCTTCTTAAACACTGGCTTTTGGATTGTCAGAGTTGCAAACCTCATTGCCACTCCTACTTTTACCTTTTTCTCCAGAACACCCCGTATTAATACGAACGTCCACTTCCATTGGATAAAACCATCATATGGTTATATACGAACTCGAAGGAATTTATTCGAGAATGGTTTCTGTTTCTGGAGAAAACGAATAGGACTATTCAATTGTCTTTTCCTTTTACCTTCTCTCAGGTTGCGAGTACTCCTTGGTTTAGGAGATAGTACACCTATTACGCAAATTGGATAGTCTTCTTCCAAACCTTAGGCTGGTGCTGAACGGTGGGGAATGAAGAAAACCAATTAGCATAACGATGGTGTGCAGAAGGTATTAAGTAAAGACATATCAAGGGATTAGTAAGAGGGCAAAGTAAATTGCGACTGCTATTCACGACCAAACTAAGTATTTTTTCACCAATCCTAAATCATCTTTGTATTTCTCCAGGACACTCCGTAACACTACGAAAATCCACAGTTAATTGGATACTCCATCGTATGGTTATATACGAACTTGAAAGGAACTTGTTCCAGTTCGGGGATGGATTCTGGTTCAGAAGAAATAGGAATAAGGTTTATTCAGGTGTCTTTTACCCTTGCCTTCTCTCGCATTGCGAATGCTCCTAGGATTAGGACAGTACACCCATTATGCTTATTGGATAGTCTTCTTCCAAACCATAGGCTGGTGCCGAACGGTAGGAAAGGAAGAAAACCATTTAGCCTAAAGGGGTGTGCAGAAGTTAAAAACTAAAGACATATAAAGGGATTTGGAGAGATAGCAAAGAATTATACGATTACAGTTGTGAATCTGGATAATGGAAGAGGCATTACTAGGAATACCCGGATACCCCTACAAAACATTTCAATGTTTCAGTTTCACTGTGTACTATTAAAAGAAAACTGATTTCCTAATTAGACACTTGCTCCAGGGTATGTATTTACCAGGTATGATTCTCACATCTGTATGGTTTTACAGATGATGAGTGGGAGTAAGTTATTGGGAATTAGGTGATCATCCTCATTATATCGGGATTCGTTGTAATTGGTGATATTTGAGGAAGTCACCTGGGTTGTTTGCCAAACGGCAAATATTTGGTTTTGAACATCCGTTGTTATGCACCAATTTCAAATTGATATATATGTACGTCTATTTTTTTATAGAGTGAGATATACCTTGTTGAAATTATGTCTATGACATTTACCTATATCAGTAGATGGTTAGGTAAGGAGCATTGAACAGCGGTGTAATTCTTCTTAACCATAAGTACAGTTTTCAACCTACGACACACAGTGAATGAGTTACTAGACTTAGGGGACTTATACAGAGGATTGTATATTGTCCAGTGTCCATTAGGAAAGACGGGTTGGTCCTCGTACTATATTCTATTTACTTACGACTTCTCTAGTTCTTAGACGTGTGTTTTGAAGAAATGCAAGGTCCGAGTTTTGAGAAGTTATAGGTATATGAATAAAGTAGAGAACCAGGTGTTGCAAGTATCGGGATTCTTCAAGATGATCGAAGATGTAGATACTTGTGTATGGTATTCAGTTGATAGTAATGATTAAGAGAACTTGCTTCCCTTTCAGGTTACTCATAATTGGAAGTATTCCTAAGTTGAGTAACGCTGATCGGCCTCCTTCCATTTAGTAGACATGCACTGGTGACAGCTGCATGATTTGAATCTGGTTCAATTAAATCAGTGCCTCTGTTTCTATATTGGATATAGAACAGTTCATATCTTAACGGTGTTAAGGTACGGGGAGTTGTCCGGCTTATGCTTAAAACCAGACTCTGGATAACTCAAGGCACGTTTCCGTAATGGCTGTTTGTGGGTTGACCCAGGCTATGACGAGGGTTGATTTTCTACCATCTGGAAGATCAATAGTGATATTGTTCTTGACTCGCCACAGTTTTAATAAAAATGGATTTTTTCAGAAAACAGTAGTGGGAGTATGGTAGAACTGGAAGTTATTCCAGAACCGCAAACGATTACTGAAAATTTGATAAGAACCTAAAGATTCAATCTGGTTTGACATTCCATTAGCCACTTCGCAGATATGGTGGGTAACCTCAGGCACCCGAGAGGTACTCCGGTAACCTCAAGGACGGTGGCAGGGAGGTTCTTGTTTACCCAGACTTGCCATTGCTGTTGTTCCAGACTATGAAACCCGGCAGGAGGATGAGTATAGCGTCGTTCTGAACTAGCTTTAGAAGTGCACGTCTATATGACTCTGCCAGAGGGTTGTCGTAGTCAGTGGGAGCAGCGGAAGTATAATGGACAAGTAGCTTATGTCTATATATAGACTAAAGCAGATATAGCAGAGATAGATCATCTATTTCTGATGTTACAGTCATAGGTTTGACTTCATCAGAATAGGGGATGGATCTGTTAAGAAGGTAGTAGGGTGTGATGTCCTGGTATTTGGATGACATACACAGAGTAGGAAGTGGAATTCCTATATTACGATCGGTTATACTTTGGTTGTCACACAGTGGTTTTCTCCACATAGGATATTAATCCAATCCTGGAGAAATGATCGGAAGCAGTTTTAGAACATAAGTGGATGTTTTAGGGATATGATAACGGCATCCTCCTTTGGGAGACAGTTATCACTCCAGGCTTCCAAGGTGACCTGGATGACAGAGTGTCTGTCAGAGTTATAGTTTTCCCTCTGACCAGGGGCAGTATTTTGCACAGATGGTCCAAGGGGATACTGAGGGAGGCATGGCGCAGGATACTGATTATTTTCAGTTGAAGATACAGTCGAAGAAGTTTGGATTTGGAGTTCATTTATGAACTAGGTCCTATAAGATATCCAGACATACTCTAAGACAGGTATTGCTCATTTCGGGAGATGGCTTTCTCCGCGAACATGAGATAAAGAGAGACATAGAAAGAAACATTAGAGCGGATCCACTCACTGAGGCTATTCCTCGAACGCAATAGTTTCGCAAACGATTTTTGTGAGACTGACTAGTAGAGGAGTTGGGTGTTCGGTATCACACGGGCTGTGAGTATGCGACATCGCAATAATTAGCCTTGAGTGCAAGTGGGAGATTGTTGGATATAGTGCCCTCAGTGTCAATTATTGGATCACAGGCACGTGATTGCAATGATTGAGGGAGGACCTATGCCGGTGGGACAGCTTTACTCAAGATGATAGTATGCTATCTGGTTTATCTTTATCATCGTGTACTACTTTAGGTGACATTACTGATCACTATTGCACGTTGATAGAACCCCTAGGATTCTTACTTGACTGCCAGCAGTATGAGGGCGATCATATACGTGGGAGCTGGGGTCTATAAGCAAATCTTTAAAAGGTCCCTAGTCGTGGGAGTTTCGTGACAAGGCATCGATACTCCAGAGTAGACTAGTGTATACAGTCGAGACCCCGACGAGGGGCGGTGGCCGGTCTCACAAGCCACTGGTGTCAGTTGGTTCACCTAAGATGTATACAGGTGCTCATTGGGTTATGAATACACCGGACAGGACTCGCCGGGAACATGCTAGTTGGTATTATACGTGACGTCAGATAGCAGTTCCCTGGTGACATGTGTACAGGTTAGTTCATCGACCTGGGATCGTCATTTGTCTCGTGTGAGTTCCCACTGTACTTTGATTACTACCCTACCACGGCTCAAAGGAGTCATGAAAACAGGTTTTAGTTGGGTACAGTCCCGAGCCACATAGAGGCAGTGAGCGGATCGTCAGGGGTTCGTCTCTCCCGGTATTGGGGATGAGGTCGCGCTGTGTCTAGGAGAGCCATTACACAAAGCCCTCGGCCGAGGCATGAGATTTACTGGTAGGTATTCCAGTAGTATCTCAGGGTGTTCTGGGCTACACTCCGACACAACTTGTACTGCTTTTGGGGGTCTGACTTTTACCAACCCCATAGGCCCGCCATGCGATACTCATAGACGAACGGACCGGACTGTACGGATATTGTCACTAACAGGCTCAGTAGGGTGTCAGGATGAGTTCGCTCATCGACGTCCCTTTTGGTCAATACCTGGTAGCCCGTTACGTATGGCTAATACCTCTGACGTGCTAGTGGTTAAATCCACAACCAAAGTATTGACGAGTCTTTAGAGTCCCCCACAGACCGTTTTCCCAAGTTTCGGACGAAACGCTGTAGAGGCCGTATGGAGATATGGCAGGGTTCGATCAGATACGTGCGGTATTGCACGGATCATGATCGGACGGCTGATACTAGCGGGCTTTGGTTTAAGCCGGATCCTAGTATTGTACAGTCTAGATTTTGTCTCTTTGCATTTGTATTCGGTCGGAATACAAATGCGGGCATGTATATGCAGTCGCGGGGTTTTCCTGTAATTTATTACGGGATCAGTTTTCTGAAGTTGCCAGTTTGCATTCCGTTCCGGCCAGTTTTCCTTTGTTCCTTCACGGCCGGACTTATCTGATGGAGGGGCTTATTTGCAATTGTGCAAATTAGTTTTGTGGAGGGGGTTATTTGTGATATGAGGCATCATAATGGTTCTAGAATCATGAGATCCTTTTTCCATCACTTGTTTTGCATTAATGAGATTGGATTTGTATTTGAAATTGATGTGAGGCTTGATTTGGCTTTGGCTCACCCTTTCCACCATCTTATGCTCACCTCCCTTTGATACTTTTTTCCTCCTCATTCATGATAGAGGGCCGACCACTTTGGTGTGAGGATGGGGGTTCATTTTTGGTTGTGGTTGGCAAAAGGTTCATCTCATATCATTTTAGCTTACACCAAAAATCATAAGCTCTTTTTCATTCTTCATTCCTCCATCACCAAGGCAACTCCAACCCCAATGAGATAAAGCTACTACACTTCATCTACTGCATTTCTTGGGCACGTCGGCTCGCCAACTTCGTGCCCGAGTTGCCTCGGTCCAGAGGTAGGAGCCCGTAAAAGAACCCGGCGATGTGGTGCCCGTTCCGATGAGGAGATGAAGACCGGAGATTCCGCGAGGAGATCGGAGTGGAGGCCGAAGACCGAAGGACACGGATTGCTCGGTATAGCTCTCTACCCTTCTCTTGATAGCTTGGTATAGGTTAATGGTTTGATCCGGGTTTTTAGGATGCGGTAGTGCCGGTTTTAAAGTTAAGAAAAATTTTCGTTTCCGCATTTTGGCCTCGGATAGACGGCCGGGGCGCTACCGTGGCCCTACATATTAATAACCAATCTAATCTTGCAAGAGCATACGCTGAGTGTTTTCTTCTATCTCTCTCCAGGTAGCGACCATGTCACGCCTTAATCAAGATAATAATACGGATGTATTGACCGAACCCGCTTGTTATACTGCGCTAGGGAAAGTTGTTCCCGCTCCAACTTGTAATTGTTATAAGACTGAGCAGGAAATAGAGGATTACCAGAATTCCTGTGCCGCCCAAACGAAGAAAGTGCATGCTGATGCATCATCTTCGGGTATGTTCACTACCGAGAACTGTTTCTCAGTATCCTTTACGTCCTGGGTATGAGATACCGGATCAGGATCCCGCAAATGTAATCTGTTACATGGGCTACAGAAAGGTAGAGAACTGAGAACGGGTGATAAGTTTCAAGAGTTGGAAATGATGCAAGTATTGCAGCCAAGTCTGTTGGCAATTATCACACTGTATTACCAGAATACATTGATTTTGAACGAATGTTATTACATACCGAACTTGATATACAACATCATATCAGTCTCTTTATTTAGTAAAGAAGGATATAATTTTGTATTGTTGGATAATGTTTTGAACATTTCATATATCAAGTGTTGATCGGTTCAGGCACGTTATCTAAAAGCATAGACGTTCTAAATCAAATCACAGTTCTTAACGTACAGAACACACACAAGAGGAAGAGTTCATAAATGAACGAATCCTTCTTGAGGCATTGTAGACTATGTCATATCGATACGACCCGACTAGCTATGTTACATAAAGATGCATATTTAAATCAGTTTGAATTTACATCTTGTGAAACTTTCTAGTCATGTCACAAAGATAAGACGACCATAGCTCCGTTTATTGGAAACAGAGAAAGAGTTACTGAACTCTTGGGATTGATACATGCTGATGTATGAAAGTCCCCTGTCTATATATGTCAGGACCGGTTCTTTGTACTTCATTACATTCACTGATGATCTCTCAAGATTCAGACATATGTTCCTATTGAAACATAACTCCGAAGCTTTTGAGATATTCACAGAATATAAGTTAGAAGTAGAGAACCAAAAACGGGTAAAAGTATTACGTCCTTTGATGAGATTAAGGAGGAGAAAACTTGAGCAATGGAATTCCTGGACTATAAAAAGAAAGGAGAATGAGATTTTCTCTCAGCATTACTCCTCCGTATACACCACAGCACGTCGGTGTATCGGGGCGGAGCAATCGCACCCTATGTGATATGGTGTGATCGATGATGAGTGCTACTGAGTTGCCTATTTTCTTTTGGGGTTATGCACTTGAGAAGCTGCATACCTATTGAATAGGGTTCCAACCAAATCAGATGCCTATCACTCCATATGTGATATGGTTTGGGAAGAGCCCATCTCTTAAAGATGTTAAGATTTGGGGTTGTCAGAGCCTATGTCAAAAGCAAAATCCGGACAAGCTCGAGGAAAGGACAGTTCTGTGGAAGTTTGTTGGATATCCCAAGCATTAGCAAGGGAATATCTTCTACCAAACTGAGAAATAAAAGATGTTTTGTTTTCTCAGCATGCCACCTTTTTGGAAAGGGAATTTCTTGTGAAGAAATTAGTGGTCATAAGGTAGAACTGGAAGTAGTCCCAACTAAAACAAACTGCAGCTGATGATTTGGTAGAATCAGAGGATTCAATAGTTTCTAATGAACCTCAGCCTCTCCGCCGATCTGGTAGGGTTCCTCATCAACCTGAGAGATACTTCGGTTTCTCTATGACAGTGGGAGCGAGAATTGCATCATGAGATGATGACCGAACTAGTTTCGAGCAGGCCATCAGGAGTGGGGACTCTGTGAGAATGGATGGATACTTAGCGATCTGAGATGGAATCCTTATACACCAACAAAGTATGGACTTTGGTTGCTTTATCTGAAGGGTTAAATCCCCATCAGGAGCAAGTATATCTTGAGAAGATTACTTGGTGTACATGGAAAAGTTGAGACTTTCAAAACTATGCTTAAATCTATCCATATCCTACTTACCACTGCTACATACCATGACTACGATATCTGGCGGTTGGGTGTCATGACTGCTTTTCTAAATAGTGTTTTGGAAGAGAGCGTCTATAAGTACACAGCCAGAGGGCTTCGTAGACAGTGGGAGCAGCGGAAACGTGTGCAAGTTGTTTTATACGATAAATCAGGCATCGCGGAGTTGGAACGTCTGTTTTGATGTGGTAGTCAAAGAGTTTGACTTCATCAAAATGGTAGATGAACCTTGTATATACAAAAAGGTAGTAGAGAGTATGGTGGTGATCATCGTATAGTACGTGGATGACATACTCTTGATAGGGAAGGAGTTTCTTATGCTACGCTCGGTCAATCTCCTCTTATCACAAAGATTCTCCATATAGGATCAAGGTGATACCTCCTAAATCCTGGGTTATGGATTTATGAGATAGATCTAATTGGATGTTAGGATTCTCACTAGTTGTAGTGAGATGGTATCAATCGATCCTGGAGAGAATCACTGGAAAGGTTCAAGGGTGATAAGGACGACTGAATGTCAGTCGCAGGCATTGTCTTTACCCTCAGTGGAGGGACGGTATGTTGGAAGAGTTCCAAGCTAGATACCGTGACATACTAGACGATTAAAGGCAAGATACATCGTTACCAAGGATGCTACCAAAGAGGCAGTCTGGATATATTTTAGTTCATGAGATGAAATTCGTTCCTACCATTGTGTGACAATGGAGTTGTGGCTTAAGCCTAGGAACCTCCGTCCCATCAGAGATCCAGACATATTCTTAGGCAGTATCACCTGATCAAGGGGATGGTTGATCTCCAGGAGGATCAAGGTTAGGAGAGTAGACACAGAGGACAACAGCGCGGATCCACTCACAAAGCCCTATTTCCCAGTAGAGACATTATGGGATGGTTGAGTATGAGATACTTCAACCACAGCTGATTGTTGGGTATGCGATACCACAACAGATGGCCCTAGTGCAAGCGGAAGATTGTTAGTGATATGTATGCCCTAGAGGCCATTACTGTACATACGATGTATATTGTAGTGGATGCTTGGACATATATAGGGAGGACTTTCTTGCTCGACATGATAGTATGCTATCTGGTTGCCCTTTATCTTAACATGTACTCTGATTGTCTCTATGTTACATGTTGATAAAGCCCTTAGGATGAGTACTTGACTACCAGGACTATGATGCAGATCATACTAGTGGGGACAGTGTAGTCGTTAAGTACATCCTTCAAATGTTCCTAGTCATGGGAGTACCGAGACAGGACATCGATACTCCAGGGTAGTGTGCGTATGCGCTTCTTGACCCATATGATGGGCGATGGATGATCCCATATCCATTGGTGTTTGATATCAGAGAAGGTATACGGGTGCTCAGTGGAGACTGGGTACACTGGACGGACTCGCCGAGAACTCCCAGATGGTATTATACCTTACGTCAGATGGCAGTTCTCTGATGACACTGGTACAGGTTAGTCTATAGACCGGAGATCGTCATAGAGACTTGTGTGATTCCCACTGTGCTTTGATTTCCATCATACCACATCCAAGAGGGCATGCAAAACGGTGGCTTTTGGGTACAATCCCGAATCACATGGAGGCAATGAGCGATAGGAGGGGTTTTGTCTCTCCCGGTATAGGGAGTTGATGTTGCGCTGTGTTCAATTGGCTATAACTAGAAATCCCTGACCAGGGTTGCTGAGATTTACTGGTAGATGTTATCAGTAGTTTCTCGAACTGTTATGGACCTCAAATCGACACGACTTATCAAGCTACTGGGGTCTGACGTTTACCACCCCTAGGCGAGATATGCGACATATCACACGAAGAGACCGGACTGTACGGGAGTGTTACTGGTTGGATTCACAGGAGAATGTACAGGCTTACTTGTTGATCTTCTGATTGCTCAATACCTGGGTGGCTGTTACGTTTAGCTAACCGCTTGCAGCTTGTGGGTGTTTAATATGATCATCACCCACTGCCGGCGTATTGACGATTCTTTAGAGTCCTACACAGAGGTTTCCTAGCTCAGGCAAAAAGCAGTAGGAGCACATATGTGATATGTGCGGGACCGAGAATATTACGATATGAGATATCGTATTCCATTCTCGCGATATATGATATCGGCCAGGTATATGTGATATAGCCGAGTCATCGAATCAAATGTCGATTCGATGAATCGGTACATGTTATATTAGTCGATTATATGCGATATAGCCGGATTGTCGGATCAAGTGTTGATTCGATAATTTAATGTACAATTATATATGTGATATATTACATTACATTAACTAATATAAGCTCGCTTTATTGATTCATTTTCTTACCGGATAATACATTGATATATATATGCGATATATGTTAATTGTATTATTTTCTTTTGTTACAAAAATATATTATATATGTGATATATAATATTGTAACAAGTTATGATTACAAATACAACATTATTTGTGGAGATTAAACAAGTTAGGGTTTGATTTGGGTTGGAGATTAAACAAGTTAGGGTTTGATTTAGGTTAGCATTTGGGTTAGCTTTTTCATGAAGCTTCTAGAAGCTTTATTTTGTTTTAAGTTTAGATATTTTGTATTGATATTTTGTGTTGATATTTATTAACCCAACCCTATCCTTAGCCTCTAGTTAATTCTCTACAAGGGTTAACTCTATCATTCTTAACCCATGGTTGATTTGTAACCACAACAATGATTTTCATTATTCATCACAAAAGGTTTTGCTTCATCTTCTTCTTTTTTCTTCATGAAGAAAACCTTCACTAGCTTTTTCTTTGGTGATGAAATAAATTGAGAAATTGAAAACAAAAGAGAGCTAAATTCCTACTTCATCATCCTCATCTATTCTAGCCACTTAGATTAGGGTGTTTTCTTTGCTAATACTTGATTAGTGAAGTATGAGCTTGGGTTTGAGATTCTTCAAGGTAGATCATCTTAGTTGTTGAAGATTGGAAGCAAACTTGCATCTTTCTCTTCATGGAGCCTCTCTAGAGTCCGAGTACTTGATGATCGCAGTGAAGAGACCTCAACACGGAGCTTATGAAGTGAAGGAACGGACTACAAAGGTTGTAATCCCAAACTCTTAGAAGTAAAGTTGTTTACTTGCTATGTTAACCCTATGTCTCTAGTTAAGATCTTGGTTAGGGTTTGTTTAGCACCCCAAAAATTTTAGAGTAGCATGATTGATATTTGCCAAAAATTTCACAAGGTGCTATGCCAACCTTACAGTAGGATCCTTGCTAGACTACCAGCGTTGTGATGGCAATCATACTTATGAGAGCTGGGTAGTCGATAAGCACATCCTTAAATGTTCCTAGTCATGGGAGTATCGAGACTGGGCATCGATATTCCAGATTAGACTATTTTATACGTTTCTAGACCCTGACGAGGAGCGGTGGTTGGCCCCACAGCCATAGGTGTGTTCACCTAAGATTATATACAGGAGCTCACTGGGGGGTGAGTACACTAGACGGGCTTGCCGAGAACTACCTAGATGGTATTATACCTATCATCATATAGCAGTTCTCTGGTGATATGAGTATAGATAGTCTGTCGACCTGAGATCGTCATTTGTCTCATGTGAGTTCCCATTGTGCTTTGATTACTACCCTACCACGGCTCAACTAAGTCGTGCAAACAGGTTTTAGTTGGGTACAATCCCGAGCCATATGGAGGCAGTGAGCGGTTGTTGGGGATTTGTCTCTTCCGGTATAGGGAGTCAATGTCGCGATGTGTTCGTTTGGCCAACACCATAAGTACCTGGACAGGGCATTTAAGAATTACTGATAGTTGGATCAATAGATTCTCAGATGGTCATGAGCCAAATCGGCACGACTTGTCAGGTTATTAGGGGTATGACGTTTTCCACCCTCTTGACCCGACATGCGATACTCTCAGACGAACAGACTGGACTGTACGGAGATTGTCACAGACAGACTCAGTAGGGGTTCAGATGAGTTTGCTCATCGGCCATCTTTTCGACAGATACCTGGGTAGCCGTTACGTACAGCTGGTGCCACTGACGTATTTGTGGTTAAACCCACTGCTAGCGTACTGTCGAGTCTTTAGAGTCCCACACAGAGGGTTTCCCTGGTTCAGGCAAAATGATGTAAAGGTCGTATAATTATACGTGCAGGGTTCTGATCATATACGTGTACTAGCTACACGGATTTATGTTCGGACGATTAATACTAGCAGGCTTAGGATTAAGCCGCATTATTGAATCAAATATTGATTTAATAATGATATAGTATTATATTATTGGATTATTCTATCTCTTGGTATTCGTATTTTTTGCATTATGAATACGGATATATATATACGGTTTATGTATTCTTGTATTTATACAAGAATGCTTCTAGAAGAGGACACCTCATTATATGTGTTTCTATTTATTAGAAATACAAAATGAGGTGGAGGGGTGAGGTGGCTTTGAGCATGGTGAGAGGCATGACTATTGTTTTTATTTATTCATTTGTGATAACTATTCAAGCATGGCTTGTTTTTTTATTTGGAAAAATATTATTATACATAATATTTTTCATAGCCATTCTTCTTTCATTCTTACTTTGCCATTCTCTCTCTTCTCTTGAGTTCCTCTTCTCCCTCAAACCCTAACCCTTCTCATTAGTTGAGAATCATAGGGTTTATGGGATAAACAAATCTAATTAACAATCTCTACATCATCTAAGCACTCTAGATTAGCATATTAGAGTCTTTAGTTACTTCTTTCAGAAGTTCGAGCTTAAATCACAAACTCTCGGATGGATCGTCTTTGACATGAGGAGACCGATGACCAAGCTCGATCCAGGACCGCGAGGAGCTTATGAAGAGGACTTTAAAGACCCGAAGGACTCGATCTCATAGGTATAACTTCTATCATAGTAGAATAGAACCTATAAAGTTTTTGCTAGTTAGGGCTTATGGTAGTTCTTAGGATAGTTGTCGATGTTGCATGCCTAAAACTCGCTTTTTTGAAAATTTCTCCTCTACAAACCCCGTAGAGTGTGTAACATCGACTTACAGTTCTGTGCAGGTTTGACCGCTTAGATCAGTAGCAGCTATTTTGGGCTCATCTTCTGTTTTGTGGGCGTACTTGCGCATGTACATGAGTGGTGGGTTATTTCTGTATCGGCATTTGCCTTGTACCTATTGTATCCAGAAGTACTCCATCAAAGACCAAGTCTAGTTATTCGTCGTGACCTTAATACTGTTGTGACTTGATGTATATTTATCCTATTTACTTCCTGCATTTGATCATTCGCCTGAGGCGTCGTGTGTGTGTGTTGCAAAGTTGTTGATCTGCCGTTGGGTGTTGATTTTGCTCCCGTATTAGGGATACTTTATTATTATGTTATTGTATCTGTTTTTATCAAAATTTACAAAGGAGATACTGCCCGATTTTTAAACAATATTAAACTTTTCAAACCAAACTTGATTTTAAGTTAGTAAAACCTTTTCAAAACATCACCTCCACTATTTCTTGTAAAAATGCTTTAGATTCCTGGTTTTTGGCTTACTTGAGTTAATGTGGGGTCTTATAGACTTCACGTGATTCAAGTGCCGGTCACATGCCATTTCCAGGTCGTGGCATTAATTATCCGTGGGTGTGTTCCATGATGCGTAACGTTGTATGGCCTTTTTCCATTTAGGGATATGCACTGGAAACAGTTGCATATTTTTTTGAATCTGATTCCATCTAAATAAGTGCCTTTGATTCCGTATGGATATAGAAGGTAGTATATCTTATGGTTGTTAAGATATGGAGTTATCCAGTTTTTGTTTAAAAGCAAAATCCGGATGTACTCAAGACACGCTTCAGTTTTGACAGTTCATGGGTTATCCCAAGCTTTCGCAAGTGTTTAACTTCTACCATTTGCAAGATCAATAGTTGTATTGTTCTTGACTTTATAAAAGAACTTCTTTGCAAAAGAAATTTGGTGGGAGTATGGTAGAACTAGAAGTGATTCCACAACCACAAAGATTACTGAAAATTTAGTAGAACTTAAGAATTCAATTGGATTCGACAAACCATGCCACTCCTCGGATTTTAGTAGGTAACCTCAGCCACCTGAGAGGTACTTCAGTTTCCTCGTAAACGGTGACAGAGAGGTTTGCATCATGGTTATGACGACCCTACTAGTTATCAGGCGGCCATTGTGAAGTGGTGACTTCCGGATGATGGCCAGATGCTAGATATCCAAGTTGTACTTGACGTACTTCAGCAAATTATGAAATTTGATGGGTGCTCCTGAAGGGATAAAACCCATTAGGAGCAAGTAGATCTTTCGAGATCAGTGCTGGTGAAAAGATAATAACCTAATAAGGCGAGATTTATAGTAAAGAGTTTTCATCAAATACCTACTGTGGTTTGTAATGAAACTCTTTCTTCAATATTTGTGCTGAAGTCCATACAGATATGACTCCCTACTGCTGCTATTCATGAGTATGAAAACTGGAAGGTGGATCACTATAACATCTTTCTAAATGGGAATTTAGAAATGCACGTGTATATGACTCTGCCAGCGGGTTGTCGTAATCAGTGGAAGCAGCGGAAAGTGTGCAAGCTGCTTATGTGTATTTATAGACTAAAGCGGGCATTGCGGAGGTGGATCATCTTTTTAGATGTGATAGTCAAGGTGTTTGGCTTCATCAAAATAACAGATGAACCAGGTAAGAAGGATGTAGGGAGTATTCTTTAGGCATTTGGATGACATACTCTTAATAAGAAGTGATGTTCCTATACTGCAATCGGTTAAACTGTAGTTATCATAAAAGTTTCTCTATATAGGATCTGGATAATATATCAGAGATTCTGGTAATTAGATCTATATAGTTAGATCTAGATTTGGGAAGTGTCCCAATTTGGGTATTTGGAAACCATTCTAAAGGATTTTAGAATGGAGGACTCCTGGCATGGTGGTGAACCCGCAGGTAATGGAGTCACCCTCTCTAAAAAGTTGTCTTCTAGACCGATGAGGAGAGGGACTCGCATGAATGACATACCAATTGCTTTGCCAGTTGGGTCAATCATATAATGTCAAGTACAAGACAAGAAGTTGCTTTTGCAGTTAGTGTAGTACACAGATGTTAATCATGGAGAAACAAAGGGAAGCAGTGAAGAACATATCAAGATGTTCTTATGGTATGTTAATGGCAGCCTCCTTTAGAAGGCGATTACCGGATTTAGCTCCCAAGGTGACTTGGATGACAGAGTGGCTGTCGGAGTTATAAGTTTATCCTCTTCTGAGAAGCAGTATGCTGGACGGAGTTCCAAGCAGAATACTGAGGTAGACATGGCGCTGGTTGCTGAATATGATCAGCGGATGATACAGCCCCAGCAGTTTGTTGGATAAAGTTATTAATTTATGAACTTGGTCCCATCAGGTATCCAGACAAATTCTAAGGCAGGGTATCGCTTAGTTCAAGAGATATTTGATCTCCGTGAAGTTCAGATATGGAGAGAGAAAGTAAGAAGTATTGTAGCGAATCCACTCACTGAGGCTGTTTCTCGAACACACGAGTTGTTAATAGAGAAGTTGGGTATTCGGTAGCTCACGAGCAGTGGGTATGCGATACCGCAATAATTGGCCTTAAGTCCAGGTGGGAGATTGTTGGCTACAGTGCCCTCAAGTCAATTATTGTAATCGAAAGTAGGCGATTATGATAATTGTGTTAAATATGTATGCCCTAGAGGCCATTACTGTGTATTATATTGGATACTGGGACATAAGTATGTATAGAACAATCTTGCTCAAAATGATAGTATGCTATCTAGTTTTGACTTTATGTTAACGTGTATACATTTATTCTTGCTCTTACATATACATGTTGATAAAGTCCTTAGAATCTTTGCTTGACTACCAGGACTATGATTTCAATCATACTAGTGGGGCATGGGTAGTCGATAAGCACATCCTTAAATGTTCCTAGTCGTAGGGGTATCGAGACAGGGCATCGATATTCCAGAGTAGACCAGTGTATATGTTTCTTGACCCCGTGCGTGGCGATGGTTGATCCCATAACCATTGGTGTTTGACACCAAAGATTGTATACAGGTACTCATTGGAGACTAAGTACACCGAACGGACTAGTCGAGAACTTCTAGATGGTACTATATGTTGGATATGTATGCCCTAGAAGCCATTATTGTATATGTATATATAGTGGATCTTGGACGTATGTATGTACAGGACAATCTTGCTCGATATAATAGTATGCTATTTGGTTTGTCTTTATCTTAACATATGTATCTGTTTACTTATTATTACGTACCATTAATACATGTTGATAAAGCCTGTAGGATTATTGCTTGACTACTAGCGTTATGATGGCAATCATACATATTGGGGCTGGGTAGTCCATAAGCACATCATTAAATGTCTCTAGTCGTGGGATTATCGAGACAGTGTATCAATATTCCAGAGTAGACTGGTGTATACGTTTCTAGACCCCGATGATGGGCGATGGTTGGTCCCATAGCCATTGGTCTTTGGCACCTAAGATCGTATACTGGTGCACACTAAGGGTGAGTACACTGGACGGACTCGCCGAGAACTTCTAGATGGTACTATACCTATCGTCAGATAGCAGTTCTCAGGTGACATGAGTACAAGTTAGTCTTTAGACTTGAGATCATCATTTGCCTCATATGAGATCCTACTGTACTTAGATTAGTAGCCTACCACGGCTCTACTGAGTCATGTAAATAGGTTTTAGTTGGGTACAGTTCTGAGCCATATGGAAGTAATGAGTGATTGTTGGGGATTCGTCTCTCCCGGTATAGGGAGTCAATATCGCACTGTGTTTGGTTGGCCAGCACCATAAGACCTTAGCCAAGGCAGTTGGGATTTACTGATAGTTAGATCAGTAGTTTCCCGGATTGATCCTGAGCCACATCGGCACGAATTATCGGGTTATTAGGGTCTAATGTTTACCACCCCCTGACCCGGTATGCGATACTCTTAGACGAAGAGACCAGACTGTATGGAGATTGTCACAGATAGGCTCAGTAGGGGTTCGGATGAGCTTGCTCGTCGGCCTTCCTTTTCGATAGATACCTGGGTAGCCGTTACGTACAGCTAGTGCCACTGACGTGCTTGTGGTTAAACCCACTGCCGGCATCCTGTCGTGTCTTTAGAGTCATACACAGAGCATTTTTCTGGTTCTGGCGAAATGATATAGTAGCCGTATTTTGATACGTGCAGGGTTCCGACCAAATGATTGTATAAGCTATCCAGACTTTTGATCGGACGGTTGATAATACTATCCGTCTTAAGATTAAGCCGGATTATTAAATCGGGTATTGATTAAATAATTTACATATACATATTTCGATATGTATATTCCAGTATTATGTTCATTGTATTATTCTACCTATTTAGATATTCGTATTTTTATACGAATACGGGTTTGTATATACGGTAGTGTGTATTCCGTATTTATACGGAAAGACATTCTAGAAGGAGGACACCTCATTTCCTCTTTTTTCTTTTCTAGAAATTAGAAATGAGGTAGAGGGGCGAAGAGGCATGAGAATGGTGTGAGGCATGGATGAATAGGGTAGACAAATGAATTGATAATCCATTTGTCTACACTATTCAATTATGGTTGGTTTTTAATATTGCAAAAATCAATTTAACAAAACCATGCTTGCATTATTTTTGTGGTATGGTTTTTTTTTCATTTCACCATTCTTTTTCTCTTCCTTTCTTGAGCTCATCCTTCTTCTTCAATCCTACATTATCATGAGTTGAGAATCAAGGGTTGAAGAGAGGTTGAAAATTACTAGAACAATACTACTACATCTCTAAACATTCCAGTGTAGCAAGCTGGGACCTTTAGTTGCTCCACTTGATTTCTAGTGTGGAGCTAGAGCCAAAAACCATATCTCTCGGGTGGATCATCTTCGAAGGAGGAAGAACGGTGCTCAAGCTCGATTAAGAAGACCCCAAGGAGCTAATAAAGTGGAGATGATGACCGAAGGACTTGATCTCTTGGTATAACCCTCTTCCATAGTAGCTAAAACTCTATGTTGTTTTCTAGTTCAAATGTTTGGATTCAATTCTAGGGTTTATAGTTTCTAGGGCCTCTAGAATTTTTGTTTTTCGTTTCGCATAAGCCGCAGTTATGGCGGTTAGGGAGCTAGGAATCCTAACATGGTATCAGAGCTACCCAAACACATTAAGTAGTTAGTTACGACATTTAAATTCTGCTCTTTTCGTCGCGCAAAAATTGCCGACAAAAAAAGTCCCAAAAATCCAAGTTTTAGCATGTTTGCACTCCACGCGGGCTCACGGTTTGTACCGAGAAGCAACAGGGTGTTACGTGGGTATCCCGAGGCTCTCCCTAGGGGGACGAAGGTCGGGCCCACCCCTCGAGACCACCATGAGGTGGCCTTGGGGGTGGGGACCCGAGCACCACCCCATAGGGGTAGTCTCGGGTCTACCCACCTCCCTAGGCCACCTCTTGGTGGCCTCGGAGGGTGGGTACCCTCTAGCCCCCCAAGTGATAGTTAATTTTGGATCCTTCAACCCCGTGAAGGTTCGGGCGAGTTTCGAGTTCGTTTGGACTCCCGGATTAGCTTAAAATGATGGAATTTTGGGACTTATTGAACTGTTTTTTCTGGCCTTGAGAAAGCTTGCTTTGTTTGCTATTTGTGCACTGAATTTTATTGTCGTAGTCTTTGTTACTTGCTTCTGTGATGCATTTGTTCTCCGCCGAAAGACGCGACCGGGACGTTGGGACTCTGGCCAGAATTTTGGGGGCAGATGCTATTTGGTTTTATCCATCCACCTCTCCGAAGATGCCAAATTGATTTATGGCAACATATATCGGAGGTTTAGAAATATGCGGCCGTTGTAGCAGACTTCGTCAGATTCCCCCTCGTTTGCGAAGGGTTTTTGATTGTGGGGACGCTCTTCCCTGCGGCGCAAGCCCCTGCAGTTAATTACACTACCGCATCGCGGTAACCACTTTCTCCTTCTCCAAATGGTCACTTCGTGTCGTGTGTGTTTGTTTTATTTTTTGGTTGCCCGTGGATTGTATACGGAGACTATTTATGTTGTCTCCCGTAGGGCGTGGATTAGTCCAAATCCGTATTTTCTGAGATTTGGGGTTTGGGTTTATTTTAAGGATCGTTAACCTCATTTGAGATTAAGATCAACTTAAATGCTTGTTAAGGATACATTAGTCTAATTTTAGATTAAGATCTACTTAACAAGGTTTTAGGATCATTTAGATCCAACGAAAGAGTATTTGGACTATATCGTTTTAATTTAAGGACATTGCGGTCCATTGAGTTTAAGGACATCATAGTCCGTGGAGTTTAAGGACATCATAGTCCGTGGAGTTTAGTTTAGGGACATTGCGGTCCATGGTTTAAGGACATCGTAATCCATGAGTTTAAGGACCTTATAGTCCGTAAGGTTTAGAGGCATCGTAGTCGTATGGTTTAAAGACATCATAGTCTGGTTTAAAGACATCGTAGTCTGTCTGGTTCAAAGACATCACAATCTGGTTTAAAGACATCACAGTCTGGTTTAAAGACATCATAGTCTGTAAGGTTTTGGTTTAATCGTTTGGGGATGCACCAAAAGTTATTGGTTATTGGGACCCTCCATCTCTCTGAAGACGTTGAAGAATTACAACGACATGTATCAGAGGTATGAAGAGATGTACCCTTGAACCAATGTTGATTGGGAGATCTATAGTCAGGTTTGGGACTAAGACCAATTAAAAAGATTGTGAGCACATGGGCTCAGTTAATCTGAATTAGAGACTTGTGGCCAACCTGGGCTCAGTCCACTCAGTTCTAAATAAAGTGTTTGAACACTTGTTTGGACTCAGTCCACTCATTTTGAATAAAATGTTGAACATTTGTTTGGGCTTAGCCCCTCTTTATTCATTAATGCTGAGCATTGATTTAGGTTCTGACACCTCTTTTTCTTTTTGTCTTCTATTGAGTGTTGAACACTTTTTATGGCGCTGGGGCTTTATTTACAGAGCGCTTTGTAATTCCCTAGCGCTCACGTGAAGAGTGTAAGTGCACGGCGGCGCCCCGGCCGTCAAACCGACGGCCAAATGCGGAAGCGGTGATAAACTTTAATTTTGCGAACTTAGCAAACCGGCACCACTGCGCACTAAACCCCGGATCGGGCCATTAAACTAGATCTAGCTAACAACAAGACGGGTTAGAGATATACCGAGTGATCCGAGTCCTCCGGTCTTCTCGTCGTCGTCCCGATCTCTCGCGGAATGTCCGGTCTCCATCTCCTCGCCGGAAGGGCACCACGTCGCCTGCATCTTTTACGGGCTCCCGCCTCTATACCGAGGCAACTCGGGCGCGAAGTTGGCTAGCCGACGCGTCCAAGACTTGCTATAGATATAGTGTAGAAGCTTGTCTCTTTTTGGGGTTATGAGGTTGCCATGTTGGAGGAATTTTGCACAAGGATTTTTCATGAATCAAAGCTTGATGAAGAATGGAGCATGCAATCAAAAAGAATAATCATCTCCTCAAAAAGGAGCTCGGCCAAAAGTAATGCTCACTGGAAAAATTATGAAGCAAACTCTCTCTCTTGAATGAATGTGTGAAGGTTGCAAATTAATACCAAAGAAAGAGAAGAAATATTCTCACAGCACACATCCAAGGGGGGGCCCACCCAATGCATGAAATGAATTATTCCACTCAAATAAATACTCACACCATTCCCCCAACAGTGGCCGGCCCATCAATATGTGTGAGTGGAGAGGGAGAGCATGGTCAAGGTATGGAGCAACCATAATGATAAAACAATAATGCAAAAAACCCCTCCAACAATTGCTTATTTGCAACAATGCAAATAATCCCTCCTCCACCAATCTTCGGCCAATGAACGGAACAATGGAAATCGGCCGAAACGAAAAGCAAACTGGCAACTCCAGAAAACTGGTCCCATAATAAATTACAGGAAAACCCCGATACTGTGCATACACACCCGCATCTGTATTCCGACCGGATACAAATGCAATGAGACAAAATCTACACAGTACTATACTAGGATCCGGCTTAAACCAAAGCCGGCTAGCAATATCCGTCCGATCCTGATCCGTGCAATACCTCACGTATCTGACCGAACCCTGCCATATAACCATACGGCCTCTAGTACAAACCGTCCGATCCTGATCCGTGCAATACCGCACGTATCTGATCGGACCCTGCCATATCTCCATACGGCCTCTACAGCGTTTCGCCCGAAAGCTGAGTAACTGAATGTGTGGTGGATTCTAAAGACTCGTCAATACTATGGCTGTGGATTTAACCACTAGCACGTCAGAGGTATAAGCCAATACGTAACGGGCCACCAGCTATTGACCAAAAGGGACGTCGATGAGCGAACTCATCCTGACACCCTACTGAGCCTGTCAGTGACAATATCCGTACAGTCCGGTCCGTTCGTCTACGAGCATCGCATGTCGGGCCTATGGGGTGGGTAAAAGTCAGACCCCCAAAAGCGGTACAAGTCGTGTCGGAGTGTAGCCCAGAACACCCTGAGATACTACTGGAATACCTACTAGTAAATCTCCTGCCTTGGCCAAGGACTTCGTGTAATGGCTCTCCTAGACACAGCGCGACCTCACCCCCAATACCGGGAGAGACGAACCCCTGAAGATCCGCTTACTGCCTCCATGTGGCTCGGGACTGTACCCAACTAAAACCTGTTTGCACGACTCCTTTGAGCCGTGGTAGGGTAGTAATCAAAGCACAGTGGGAACTCACACGAGACAAATGACGATCCCCAGGTCGATGAACTAATCTGTACACATGTCACCTGGGAACTGCTATCTGACGTCAGGTATAAGACCAACTAGCATGTTCCCGGCGAGTCCTGTCCGGTGTACTCATAACCCAATGAGCACCTGTATACATCTTAGGTGAACTAACAGACACCAGTGGCTTGTGAGACCGGCCACCGCCCCTCGTCGGGGTCTCGACTGTATACACTAGTCTACTCTGGAGTATCGATGCCCTGTCTCGAAACTCCCACGACTAGGGACCTTTTAAGGATGTGCTTATAGACTCCAGCTCTCACTTATATGATCGCCCTCATACTGCCGGCAGTCAAGAAAGAATCCTAGGGGCTCTATCAACGTAAAATAGCGACCTGTCAGGTCACCTAAAGCAGTACACGATGATAAAGGTAAACCAGATAGCATACTATCATCTCGAGTAAGACTGTCTTACCGGGATAGGTCCTCCCTCAATCATTGCAATCACGTGCCTGTGATCCAATAATGGACTCTGAGGGCACTATCTCCAACAATCTCCCACTTGCACTCAAGGCTATTTATTGCGATGTCGCATACTCACAGCCCGTGTGATACCGAACACCCAACTCCTCTACCAGTCAGTCGCACAAAGCCTGTTTGCGAAACTATTGCGTTCGAGGAATAGCCTCAGCGAGTGGATCCGCTCTGATGTATCTTTCTATGTCTCTCTATATCTCAAGTTCGCGGAGAAAGCCATCTCTCGAAATGAGCAATACCTGTCTTAGAATGTCTGGATGTCTGATGGGACCTAGCTCATAAATGAACTCCAAATCCAAACTTCTTAGACTGTATCGAAAACTGAACTTAATCAGTATCCTACGCCATGCCTCCCTCAGTATTGCCTTGGACCACCTATCCAAAATACTGTCCCTCATCAGAAGGAAAACTATAACTCTGACAACCTCCTTGTCGTCCAGGTCACCTTGGAAGCCTGGAATGATAACTGTCTCCTAAAGGAGGCTGCCGTTATCAATTCCCTAGAACATTAACTTATGTTCTAAAACTGCTTCCGATTGTTTCTCCAGGATTGGATCAATATCATCTTATTGCATCTAGTGCAAGAACAACATCTGGTGTGGTACTTGACATCTCATGATTGACTCAATTGCCTAAGCAAGTGATCTGCCAATCATGTGCATCCCTCTCCGCTTTAGTCTGTAAGACACCTTTAGAGAGGGTGACTCCATTACCTGCAGGTACACTACCGTGCCAGGAGTCGTCCATTCTAAATACTCCTAGAATGTTGTCAAAGTACCCTGATTGGGAAACCACCCAAATCTAGATCTAAAACCATAGATCTAGTAACCAGTATGTCTGATATAATGTCCAAGTCCCATGTGGAGAAAACACTGTGTGACGACCAAAATATAACCGATCGTAGTATAGGAATATCACTTCCTACTATGTGTATGTCATCCAAAACCCGGATATCACACCCTACTACCTTCTCAGCAGATCCATCCCCTATTCTGATGACGTCAAACCTATGACTGTCACATCAGAAATAGATGATCTATCTCCGCTATATCTGCTTTAGTCTATAAATAGACATAAGCCTGATGTCCACCAATGCTTCCGCTGCTCCACTGACTACGACAACCCTCTGGCAGAGTCATATAGACGTGCACTTCTAAAGCTAGTTTAGAACGACGCTATACTCTTCCTCCCACCGGGTCTCGCAGCTTGGAACAACAACAATGGCAAGTGTGGGTAAACAAGAACTTCTCTGTCACCGTCCTTGAGGCTACCGGAGTACCTCTCGGGTGCCTGAAGTTACCCACCTTATCTGCGGAGTGGCCAATGGAATGTCAAATCAGATTGAATGTTTAGGTTCCTTATAAATCTTCAGTAATCGTTTGCGGTTCTGGAATCACTTCCAGTTCTACCATACTCCCACTACTGTTTTTGAAAAAATCCATTTTTATTAAAACTGTGGCGAGTCAAGAACAATATCACTATTGATCTTTCTTATGGTGGAAAGTCAACCCTCGTCATAGCCTGGGTCAACCCACAAACAGCCATTACAGAAACGTGCCTTGAGTTATCCAGAGTCTGGTTTTAATCATAAGCCGGACAACTTCCCGTACCTTAACAATGTTAAGATATGAACTGTACTATATCCAATATAGAACCAGAGGCACTGATTTAATTGAACCAGATTCAAATCATGCAGCTATCTCCAGTGCATGTCAACTAAATGGAAAGAGGTTGATCAGCGTTACTCAACTTAGGAATGCTTCCCATTATGAGTAACCTGAAAGAGAAGCAATTTCTTTTTATCATTACTATCAACTGAATAACATACACAAGTATCTACATCTTCGATCACTTTGAAGAATCCCGATACTTGCTATACCTGGTTGTCTACTCTATTCAAATACCTATAACTCCTCAAAACTTAGACCCTGTGTTTCTACGAAACACATGTCTAAGAACTAGAGAAGTTAAAAGTAAACAGAATATAGTATGAGGACCAACCCCTCTGTCCTAATGGACACTGGACAACATACAATACTCTGTACAAGTCCGCCGAGTCTAACAACTCTTTCACTGTGTGTCATAGGTTGAAAACTGTACTTATGGTTAAGAAGAATTACACCGCTGTTTAATGCTCCTTACCTAACCATCCACTGATATAGGTAAATGTCATCGACATAATATCAAAAGGCATATCTCACTCTATTCAAATAGACGTACAGATATATCAATTTGAAATTGGTGCACAACAGCGGATATTCAAAACCAAATATTTGCCGACCGGCAAACATCCCAGGTGATCTCCTCAAATATCACCGATTGCAACGAATCCCGATATAATGAGGATGATCACCCAATTCCCAATAAGTTACTCCCACTCATCATCTGTAAAACCATACAGATGTGAGAATCAAACCTGGTAAACACATACCCTGGAGCAAGTGTCTAATCGGGAAATCAGTTTTCTTTTAACAGTACACAGTTGAACTGAAACATTGAAATGTTTCGATAGGGTATCCTGGTATTCCTAGTAATGCCTCTACCATTATCCAGATTCATAACTATAACCGTATAATTCTTTGCCACCTCTCCAAATCCCTTTATATGTCTTTAGTCATTACCTTCTGTACACCCCTTTAGGCCAAATGGTTTTCTTCCTTCCCTACCGTTCGGCACCAGCCTATGGTTTGGAAGAAGACTATCCAATAAGCATAATGGGTGTACTGTCCTAATCCTAGGAGCACTCGCAATGCGAGAGAAGGTGAAGATAAAAGACAACCGAATAAACCTTATTCCTATTTCTCCTGGACCAGAATCCATCCCCGAACTGGAACAAGTTCCTTTCGAGTTCGTATATAACCATACGATGGAGTATCCAATAAACTGTGGATCTTCATAGTGATACAGAGTGTCCTGGAGAAATACAAAGGTGATTTAGGATTGGCGAAGTAATACTTGGTTTGGTCGTGAATATCAGTCGCAATTTACTTTGCCTTCTTACTAATCCCTTGCTTTGTCTTAATCTTAATACCTTCTGCACACCATCGTTATGCTAATTGGTTTTCTTCATTCCCCACTGTTCGGCACCAGCCTAAAGTTTGGAAGAAGACTATCCAATTTACATAATAGGTGTACTATCTCCTAAACCAAGGAGTACTCACAACTTGAGAGAAGGTAAAAGGGAAAAGACAACTGAATAATCCTATCCGTTTTCTTCAGAACCGGAAACCATCCTCGAATTCCTTCGAGTTCGTATCTAACCATACGATGGTTTTGTCCAATGGAAGTGGACGTTCGTAGTAATACGGGGTGTCCTGGAGAAAAAGGTGAAAGTAGGAGTGGCAATGAGGTGTGCAACTCTGACAATCCAAAAGCCAGTGTTTAAGAAGGTTCGGTCAACTTGGTCACTGAGTCATAGTCTAGGGTCGGGTCAATGGTCGCTGCCAGAGAGAGAGAGAAAAGAAACACTCAGCGTGCACTCTAACCTAGATCAGAATGGTTACCAATTTATCTAATCAGGAAACCTCCCACTGTACCTCAAATTCTCCTCCAAACCTGAAAGAAGAATTAGTCGGGGTCACCCGAGGAGTAAACTAACTCATCAGTGGGAATCGGGATCCAACTATCATCGCATGATAACGTGACGGAATCCGCTCACGGTACCATACTCCAGAAGGTATGCGTATATCTGGCAAGTTTCAGTTCTTTTGAAACTCCCGATGTGATTTTTACCCCATGCTCTTATGACCTTGACGAAGGCCAACAAATCATAAGTCACATGTCAAGTTCTACCCGTCATTCTCCAGGTTGATTTGAACCCACCCGCACAAGCCCGTGACGAAGGCCAACAAGGCTATACGACTGTCCCAAACCAACGCATCTATCTATGCTGCAGAAAGGCAACAAGCAGCTACCAAACACTATGCCTTGACGAAGGCCAACAAACATAGCATGAATACTACGTGCTACCCGTCTGAAACGACGGAGGGCTACGAATGGTTTCTGGCGAAAACCTTTAACGTAATGAACTCGATATCGTTGAAGGAACGGATAGCTTTTTGGAAAATATAGTAACGAAAACCTTCGCTAAAGAGGTCACTCCCGGTGAAGGGATCTCGGCTCTTTCCCCGTAGAATGGGGTGCAGGATATTCCAAATGAATACCACGATACAAAGCAAAAGTAATCGGCTATAGTGAAGTTAATGCCCTGACGCAAACTTCTGTCCAAGGGGTCACTCCCGGTGAAGGGATCTCGGCCCTTGCCTCGTCGACTGAGGAGCAGGATATTCCAAATGAATACCACGATGCAAAACAAAAGTGTACGTCCTTGCAATAACAGCTTTTTGAAAAGTGTTCCAACAACATCAGATTAGGTTTGTTTAAACTTGCATTGATCCGAATCAATGCAGTCCCATCAATTGATCACACCACAAAGAACGAAAATATACTGACGTACGTATATGCCATCCGCATTCGCCACTGGGTCCCGTCATTACCCGTTAGGTTAGCTAACTAACGGCAGAGCGGGGACTGGACTAGCGCGGATGAAAAACATATACAACATCTACTAATATATAAACCAATATATTATATTTCGCTCAAGGCGTGAATAAAATGCAACATCACAGAAATGTACAGCATCACAGAACAATACAGATATCTGGGATCCCCGGGTTTCACAGAGCCACTACTGAAACCCGACGTTCCCCTAGTCGTGTGGATAGCCTGTGCAATGAAATCCTAGACCCCTACGGGCGCGGCAAGTCACCCGCCAAAACCTGAAGCGAGGCAGCCCCCTTTCAGCACCGTGAATGGACCACCCAGCACTTCACGGAATCCGGTAACTTGGGCACCCCTCCTGGGTCAACCTGTACCCCCTACGAGTGCAGCGAATAGCCCGCCAATTCCAGACTGAAGCCCCCTCCGTCTCAATGCCCTGAGATGCGGGCCTGTTGCCTTCTAGAACCCGGCTATCCGTGCACCCCTCCGCGGGGTAACCCTAGTACAGAAAGTAAAATATACATACAACGGGTACATCGACCGCAACCAGGTCGTGCCCCAAAAGAATAATACAAACAGGCAGTGACGGCAGTCCACATGTCGGACGCTCGCCCCGCAATATCAAATGTACATGATACAACAACACTGTACTAGCATTGCATCCAGGCTATCCCCCACGACCGATCCGCAACATCACAGCAAACCACAGAACGTCAACGTGAAAATCACGTTCGCAAATCCGTCTAACCGGGCTATAGCAGTTAGATCGGATTTACCGATCGAGTGACATTCACGGTCGCAGATATAATGTAAATACTGTGAAATAATGTGTTTAAAATATCCGATCGATCAAAAATTAACAAGTGGGCCCCCAAGCAATACTGTAGCACTCACAGAAAATCTGGGCCCAATTTTAATATTCCAAAACCCCTATTTTTAGCCCACAAGCCCACTGCAAAAAAATGATGACATGATCCCTCATTCATGCGGCGGATCCGCGGCCTCCAGAGTGGTAATGGCCGCGGTTCCGCGGTCGTACGGAGGGATCATGTTGTCGAATTTTTCCAGTGTTCTTAGAACTCCATGCACATCATTCTGAGACAACCTGAAAAAATTTTCGAGACCAAAAAATTTCAACAGAAAACTGATGTGAACAAAAATGCAAGCTTTGGAATTTTGGTCGATCGGAAATGTAAAACACATCAAACAAAGCTAGACGAAGTTAATGGCCTGGCTCTGATAACACTGTAAGTGCACGGCGGCGCCCCGGCCGTCAAACCGACGGCCAAATGCGGAAGCGGTGATAAACTTTAATTTTGCGAACTTAGCAAACCGGCACCACCGCGCACTAAACCCCGGATCGGGCCATTAAACTAGATCTAGCTAACAACAAGACGGTTTAGAGATATACCGAGTGATCCGAGTCCTCCGGTCTTCTCGTCGTCGTCCCGATCTCTCGCGGAATGTCCGGTCTCCATCTCCTCGCCGGAAGGGCACCACGTCGCCTGCATCTTTTACGGGCTCCCGCCTCTATACCGAGGCAACTCGGGCGCGAAGTTGGCTAGCCGACGCGTCCAAAACTTGCTATAGATATAGTGTAGAAGCTTGTCTCTTTTTGGGGTTATGAGGTTGCCATGATGGAGGAATTTTACACAAGGATTTTTCATGAATCAAAGCTTGATGAAGAATGGAGCATGCAATCAAACAGAATAATCATCTCCTCAAAAAGGAGCTCGGCCAAAAGTAATGCTCACTGGAAAAATTATGAAGCAAACTCTCTCTCTTGAATGAATGTGTGAAGGTTGCAAATTAATACCAAAGAAAGAGAAGAAATATTCTCACAGCACACATCCAAGGGGGGGGCCCACCCAATGCATGAAATGAATTATTCCACTCAAATAAATACTCACACCATTCCCCCAACAGTGGCCGGCCCATCAATATGTGTGAGTGGAGAGGGAGAGCATGGTCAAGGTATGGAGCAACCATAATGATAAAACAATAATGCAAAAACCCCCTCCCACAATTGCTTATTTGCAACAATGCAAATAATCCCTCCTCCACCAATCTTCGGCCAATGAACGGAACAATGGAAATCGGCCGAAACGAAAAGCAAACTGGCAACTCCAGAAAACTGGTCCCATAATAAATTACAGGAAAACCCCGATACTGTGCATACACACCCGCATCTCTATTCCAACCGGATACAAATGCAATGAGACAAAATCTACACAGTACTATACTAGGATCCGGCTTAAACCAAAGCCGGCTAGCAATATCCGTCCGATCCTGATCCGTGCAATACCGCACGTATATGACCGAACCCTGCCATATAACCATACGGCCTCTAGTACAAACCGTCCGATCCTGATCCGTGCAATACCGCACGTATCTGATCGGACACTGCCATATCTCCATACGGCCTCTACAGCGTTTCGCCCGAAAGCTGAGTAACTGAATGTGTGGTGGACTCTAAAGACTCGTCAATACTATGGCTATGGATTTAACCACTAGCACGTCAGAGGTATAAGCCAATACGTAACGGGCCACCAGCTATTGACCAAAAGGGACGTCGATGAGCGAACTCATCCTGACACCCTACTGAGCCTGTCAGTGACAATATCCATACAGTCCGGTCCGTTCGTCTACGAGCATCGCATGTCGGGCCTAGGGGGTGGGTAAAAGTCAGACCCCCAAAAGCGGTACAAGTCATGTCGGAGTGTAGCCCAGAACACCCTGAGATACTACTGGAATACATACCAGTAAATCTCCTGCCTTGGCCAAGGACTTCGTGTAATGGCTCTCCTAGACACAGAGCGACCTCACCCCCAATACCGGGAGAGACGAACCCCTGAAGATCCGCTCACTGCCTCCATGTGGCTCGGGACTGTACCCAACTAAAACCTGTTTGCACGACTCCTTTGAGCCGTGGTAGGGTAGTAATCAAAGCACAGTGGGAACTCACACGAGACAAATGACGATCCCCAGGTCGATGAACTAATCTGTACACATGTCACCTGGGAACTGCTATCTGACGTCAGGTATAAGACCAACTAGCATGTTCCCGGCGAGTCCTGTCCGGTGTACTCATAACCCAATGAGCACCTGTATACATCTTAGGTGAACTAACAGACACCAGTGGCTTGTGAGACCGGCCACCGCCCCTAGTCGGGGTCTCGACTGTATACACTAGTCTACTCTGGAGTATCGATGCCCTGTCTCGAAACTCCCACGACTAGGGACCTTTTAAGGATGTGCTTATAGACTCCAGCTCTCACTTATATGATCGCCCTCATACTGCCGGCAGTCAAGCAAGAATCCTAGGGGCTCTATCAACGTGCAATAGCGACCTGTCAGGTCACCTAAAGCAGTACACGATGATAAAGGTAAACCAGATAGCATACTATCATCTCGAGTAAGACTGTCTTACCGGGATAGGTCCTCCCTCAATCATTGCAATCACGTGCCTGTGATCCAATAATCGACTCTGAGGGCACTATCTCCAACAAGGAGCACGTGGAGCGCTTGGCGCTGAGCGCCAAACTTGGAGCGCTAAGGCGCTTCCTATAAAATAGCGCCCACGTGAGGAGAACGTAGAGCGCTTAGCGCTGAGCGCCAGACTTGGAGCGCTAAGGTGCTTCTTGTAAAATAGCGCCCACATGAAGAGCACGTGGAGCGCTTGGCGCTAAGCGCCAGACTTGGAGTGCTAAAGCACTTCTTTGGCAGTTCTGATCAATTCTGTGCTCTGAGAATTAAGTTCTGATTTATAGGAGACTTTGTCTCGTGGATCTAAGAAGTAAGTTCTTCTTTTATGAGGAGATGATATGATCTCTTCTGTTTTTGTAAAAGACTTTGTCTTGTAGATCTGTGATCTAAAAAAAGAACTAAGTTCTTATGATATGAGAGTTAAACTCTCAAATATGGAGGAGATGTTATGATCTATCTTCTTTTTATTTACCTTGAAGAAGGTTCTTCTTCTTAGAGTTTGCTCTTCTCTTTTTCTTTTCTGAAAACTTGAAACTTATAGGAAGGTTTCTCTCTACAAGACTTGAAGTCTTGGGTCCTTTATATAGGGGAGACTGATTTGTTGAATCAGTTAAGGAAATCTCTCATTGAGAGATTTCTAATTGATTTGGGGATGTTTCCCACTATTGGATCTTTGATCCAAGGGCTTCTATTTTAGAGAAGACATTTTTCTTGTTTTTAACAAAATTGGGAAAATATTTTCCCATACAGAACTTATTCTGTATCTTGGTGATGTTTAATCACCATTGGATCTTTGATCCAACGGTGCTCTGATTTACAGAGCACAATCTTACTTGTTTGGAAAGATTTGAGGAGTATTCCCTCAACAGAATTTTATTCTGGTAATTTGATGATTTATCATCTTTGTTGGATCTTTGATCCAAGGGTGGAGAATATTTAGTTCTAGCGCTAGCGCTTTCGTGCTTTGCACGTGAGGCGCTGCCTCGGAGTCTTTGACTCTTGGCGCTAGCGCTTTCGTGCTTTGCACGTGAGGCGCTGCCTCAGAGTCTTTAGCGCTGGCACTCTTGGCACGAGTGCTCTCGTGCTTGGCACGTGAGCGCTGCCCCAGAGTCTTTAACTCTTAGCGCTGGCGCTCTTGGCGCCAGCGCTCTTATAAGGCGCTGCCTCATTTCAAATTTTGAATTTTGAATTGAGCTTTGCTCTCTAATTGGGGGAAACAGCATTTATGTGTTGTTTAACGTCTTCTAATCGCTATACATCGATTAGAAAGGGTTACACGTATCTTGTTAATCTGTGATGATGCTTGTTATATCTTTATGATGGTTTCGACTGATTGTCGTGATGGATAGCCTATTGGGCAATGTTTTTTGTACAGCTTTGAATTCATTTGTATATTCTTTTTTGCAGGGCGATCATCCAACATGTGGACTGTCGTTTCTACCTAGTTGTATATTCTTTTATTGGGACACGGCCGGATTGAGCTCGATATCACCATTGTATATTATTTCTTTTCTGTACTAAGATTACCTCGCGGCAGAGTGCTCGAGTAGCCGGGTTCTAAAGGGCAACGGGCATCCATCTTATGGCGTTGAGACTGGGGTGCCTTACTCTAAAATTGGCTTTAGGGTTACTAGGCACTCTCACAAGGGTCTATAAGGTATCAACCATGCCCGATTCAAAATTTAGACGTGCCGAACAACCCTAACCAAGATCTTAGACTAGAGATTAGGCGAAACAAAGCAAGTAAATAACTTTACTTCTTAGAGTTTTGGATTACAACCTTTATAGTCCGGTCCTTCACTTCTAAAGCTCCGTGTTGAGGTCCCTTCACTGCGATCATCGAGTACCCCAACTCTAGAGAGGCTCCACGAAGAGAAAGATGCAAGCTTGCTTCCGATCTTCGATAACAAAGATGATCTACCTTGAAGTTTCTTTAACACAAGCTCTCACTCACTAATGAAGTGAACACCCAAATCTAAATGGCTAGGATAGATTAGGATGATGAAGTAGGAATTTAGCTCTCATTTATTTTCTCAATCTCACTCATTTTCATCACCTCTCAAAAAGCTAGAAAGCTTTTCAAGCAAAAAGGAAGAAGAATAAGAAGCTAACTCTTTTGTGATGAATAATGAATCCATGTGAGGTTAGAAATGCAACCATGGGTTAAGTATGATAACTTAACCCATGTAAAGAATGAACCATGGTTAAAGAGTTGGGTTGGGTTAACTAAATATCTACCAAAATATCATAACAAATATCTTTGCTTAAAACAAAAGCAAAGCTTCTAGAAGCAACTAGAAAGAATTAACCCAAATCAAATCTTAACCATATTTAATCTCCACTAATCATGTTGCATTAGTAATCTTAACTTGTTACAATATTATATATCACATATACAATATTTATTGTAACAAAATAAAATAATACAATTAACATATATCGCATATATATCAATGTATTACCCGAGTGAGAAAAAGAATCTTTTAGTGAGCTTATATTAGTTAATGTAATTTAATATATCAAATATATAATTATACATTAAATTATCGAACCAACACTTGATCCGATAATCCGGCTATTTCACAAATAACCGACTAATATAATCTGTATCAGTTCATCGAATCAACACTTGATCCGATGTCCCGGCTATATCACATATACCCGGCCGATATCTCATATCGCGAGAATTTAATACGGTATCACATACACGTATTGTTCTCGGTCCCGCACATATCATATATGTGCTCCTAATCCGTTTTGCCTGAGCCAGGAAACCTCTGTGTAGGACTCTAAAGAATCGTCAATACGCCGGCAGTAGGTGATGATCATATCAAACACCCACAAGCTGCAAGCGGTCAGTTAAACGTAACAGCCACCCAGGTATTGAGCGATCAGAAGATCAACAAGCAAGCCTGTACTTTCTCCGGTGAATCCAATCGGTAACACTCCCGTAAAGTCCGGTCTCTTCGTCTGATATGTCGCATATCTCGCCTAGGGTGGTAAACGTCAGACCCCAGTAGCTTGATAAGTCGTGTCGATATAAGGTCTATAACAGTTCGAGAAACTACTGATAACACTTACCAGTAAATCTCAGCAACCCTGGCCAGGGATTTCCAGTTATAGCCAATCGAACACAGCGCAACTTCAACTCCCGATACCGGGAGAGACGAATCCCTTCCTATCGCTCATTGCCTCCATGTGATTCAGGACTATACACAAAAACCACCTTTATGCACGCCCTCTTGGACGTGGTATGATGGAAATCAAAGCACGGTGGGAATCACACAAGAATCTATGACGATCTCGGGTCTACAGACTAACCTGTACCAGTGTCACTAGAGAACTGCCATCTGACGTGAGGTATAATACCATCTGGGAGTTCTCGGCGAGTCCGTCCAGTGTACCCAGTCTTCACTGAGCACCCGTATACCTTCTCTGATGTCAAACACCAATGGATATGGGATCATCCATCGCCCATCATATAGGTCAAGAAGCGCATACGCTACTCTACTGTAGAGTATCGATGCCTTGTCTCGGTACTCCCACGACTAGGAACATTTAAAGGATGTACTTGGCGACTACACTGTCCTCACTAGTATGATCTGCATCATAGTCCTGGTAGTCAAGTACACATCCTAAGGGCTTTATCAACATGTAACATAGAGACAATCAGAGTACATGTTAAGATAAGATACAACCAGATAGCATACTATCATGTCGAGCAAGAAAGTCCTCCCTATATATGTCCAAGCATCCATTACAATATACATTATATGTACAGTAATGGCCCCTAGTGTAGGGTTCCTAGGCACACACTAGAGGTCTCACAAGGCATCAAGCATGCCAATTTCAAAATTTAACGGTGCCGAGAAACCTTAATACGGATCGTTGGCTAGAATTCTAGGCGAAAATGAAACTAGTTAACAACTTAACTAAAGTTCAAACGGAAATACAACCTTTGTAGATCCGGTGCTCCACCTCTATAGCTCCGCAACGAAGTCCCTTCGCTGTCCAAATGAATTTCCGGGCTCTAGCGTCGGCTTCGTCGGAGAAATGGCGAGCTAGGTCGTCGATGTCCATGCCGAAGATGATCTACGTCGAGGCATCGCTAGATCAAGCTCCAACTTCACCAAGTCAAGAAAACTTGTGAAGGAAACACACTCTACTACTTGGCAAGAGGTAGAGGATGAAGAAATAGGAAGTGGGTTCACTTTAGAATTGGATTTCTCACACTTTTCATCAATCCACCATTGATGAAGTCAAGGTTTCTTCTTTGAAGAAGATGAAGAAGAAGAAGAAAGTGTTATGATAAGTTAATTAAAAATAGAATAGAAAATCAATACTTATCATAATATTAACTATAGTTATGTGTAGAGAATTGACCAAGGTTAAAGGAATGGTTAGGGTTAAGCATGAAGACAAGAATGGTTACAAAGTCAAAGCTTCATGAAGCTTCAACTAAACTACAAAACTAGCAACCATTCTTTTCTCATCTATTCAAAATAAATAAATAAATAAGTAAGAAAAGAAAACCCTAATCATTAGTTTAACCATGGCTTAATTCATTACACTTAACTATAGTTAAACATGTATCATCAAACATGATACAATCAAGTGCACAAAAGTATATCACATATACAATGTGAACATTCGAGTGAGAATATCCATTTAAAGTGAACCAATACTAGTTAATGCAAAGTAATATATCAAATATATAATTATACATTAAATAATTAAATCAACACTTGATTCAATGATCCGGTCATATCGCATATAACCGACTAGTATTCAATGTATCGATTTATCGAATCAATCCTTGATTCGATAACTAGGTTATATCGCATACAACTAATCGACACATTCTTCACGAGAATGAAATACGGTATCACATACACGCATTATTCTCGGTCCCGCACATATCTCATATGCGCTCCTATTTCGTTTCGCTTGAGCCAGGAAACCTCTGTGTAGGACTCTAAAGACTCGTCAATACGCCGGCAGCGGATGATGATCATATCAAACATCCACAAGCCGCAAGCGGTCTGCTAAACATAACGGCCACCCGGGTATTGAGCGATCTGAAGAACGACGAGCAAGCCCGCTCACACTCCAGTGAATCCAACCAGTAACACTACCGTACAGTCCGGTCTGATCGTCTGATATGTCGCATATCTTGCCTAGGGGTGGTTAACGTCAGACCCCAATAGCTCGATAAGTCGTGTCGATATGAGGTCTATAACATTTCGAGAAACTACTGGTAACACTTACCAGCAAATCTCAGCAACCCTGGCCAGGGATTTCCTGTTATAGCCAATCGAACACAGCGCAACATCGGGAGAGACGAATCCCCTCCCTATACCGGGAGAGACGAATCCCCTCCTATCGCTCATTGCCTCCATGTGACTCGGGACTGTACCCAAAAACCACCGTTTTGCACGCCCTATTGGACGTGGTAAGATGGAAATCAAAGCACAGTGGGAACCACACAAGACTCTATGACGATCTCGGGTCAACAGACTACTCCGTACCAGTGTCACCAGAGAACTGCCATCTGACGTAAGGTATAATACCATCTGGGAGTTCTCGGCGAGTCCGTCCAGTATACCCAGTCTCCACTGAGCACCCGTATATCATCTCTGATGTCAAACACCAATGGATATGGGATCATCCATCGCCCATCTGTATGGGTCGAGAAGGTATACGCTAGTCTACTCTGGTATATCGATGCCCTGTCTCGACACACCCACGACTAGGGACTTTGAATGATGTACTTATGGACTACCATGTCCCCACTAGTATGATCCGCATCATAGTCCAGGTAGTCAAGTACACATCCTAAGGGCTTTACCAACATGTAACAGAGAGACAATCAGTATACACGTTAAGGTAAAGTTCAACCAGATAGCATACTATCATGTCGAGCAAGAAAGTCCTCCCTATATACGTCCTAGCATCCACTACAATATACATCATATGTACAGTAATGGTCTCTAGGGCATACATATAACTAACAATCTCCCACTTGCACTAGGGCCATCTGTAGCAGTGGTTGTAGTATCTCATACTCAACCATCCCATAAAAGTCTCTCTCTGGGAAAAGGCATTTGTGAGTGGATCCGCTGTGTTGTCCTCTGAGTCTACTCTCCAAACCTCGATCCCCTGGAGATCAACCATCTCCATGTTCAGGTGATACTTCCTTAGAATATGTCTGGATCACTGATGGGACCTGCGTTCCTTGGCAGAAGCCACAACTCCATTGTCTCACAATGGTAGGAACGTAGTTCATCTCATGAACCAATATACACCCAAACAGCCTCTTTGGTAGCATCTTAAGTAGCAATGTATCCTGCCTTTATCGTCTAGTATGTCACGGTATCTAGCTTGGAACTCTTCCAACATACCGTCCCTCTACTGAGGATTAAGACAATGCCTGTGACTGACATTCAGTCGTCTTTATCACCCTGGAACACCTCCAGTGATTCTCCCCAGGATCGATTGATACGATCTCACTACAACTAGTGAGAATTCTAACATCCAATTAGATCTATCTTATAGATCCTAAACCCAGGATTTAGGAGGTATCACTTTGATCCTATATGGAGAATCCTTGTGATAAGCGGAGATTGACCGGGCATAGCATAGGAAACTCCTTTCTTATCAAGAGTATGTCATCCACGTACTCTACGAAGATCGTCACCATACTCCCTACTACCTTTTTGTTTATACAAGGTTCATCTACCATTTTGATGATGTCAAACTATTTGACATCCACATCAAAACAGATGTTCCAACTCCGCGATGCCTGCTTTATCACATAAAACATCTTGCACACGTTTCCGCTGCTCCCACTGTCTACGAAGCCCTCCGGCTGTGTACTTATAAACGCTCTCTTCCAAATCATTATTTAGAAAAGCAGTCAAGACACCCAACCGCCAGATATCGTAGTCATGGTATGCAGCCGTGGCAAGTAGGATCTGGATGGACTTAAGCATAGCTACTTGAAAAGGTTTCATCATTATCCACGCCTGGTCGATGACGAAAAGCTTTAACAAGTCTAGCTTTGAAAGTCTCAACTTTTCCATCTACACCAAGTAATCTTCTCAAGATATACTTGCTCCTGATGGGGATTTAACCCTTCAGATATAGCAACCAAAGTCCATACTTTGTTGGTGTATACGGATTCCATCTCAGATTTCTAAGCATCCAGCCATTCTTACAGAGTCACACTCCTGATGGCCAGCTCGAAACTAGTTGGGTCATCATCTCATGATGCAATCCTCGCTCCCACTGTCATAGAGAAACCGAAGTATCTCTCAGGTGGGTGAGGAACCCTACTAGATCGGCGGAGAGACTGAGGTTCGTTGGTAACTATTGAATCCTTTGGTTCTACCAAATCATCAGCTGCAGTTTGTATAGCTGGAACATTTCCAGTTCTACATAACAGACCTTGCCTCGAGCTTGTCCTGATTTTGCTTTTCAGACATAGCCCGGACAACCCCAAATCTTAACTAGCTTAAGACATGGGCTCTTCCCTTTCCATATCACATATGAGATGGTAGGCAACTGATTTGATTGGAACCCTATTCAATAGGTATGCAGCTTCTCAAGTGCATAACTCCCAAAAAGGAAATAGGTAACTCAGTAGTACTCATCATAGAGCACACCTTATCATATAGGGTGAGATTGGTTCGCCCCGATATACCATCGTGCTATGGTGTATTCGGAGGAGTAATGCTGAGAGAGAATCTCATTCTCCTTTAGAATGGTCCAAGATTTCCGTGCTCAAGTATTCTCCTTCTTTATCCCATCAAAGGACATAATACTTATACCCGTATTTTGGTTTTCTACTTCTAACTTATATTCCGTGAATATCTCAAAAGGTTCGGACTTGTGTTTCAACAAGAACATATGTCTGAATCTTGAGAGATCATCAGAGAATGTAATGAAGTACAAAGAACCAGTCCTGGCATATGTGGACAGGGGACCTTACATACATCAACATGTATCATCCCAAGAGTTCACTAACTCTTTCTCTATTTCCAATAAACGGAGCTGTGGTCATCTTATCTTTGTGACATGACCGGCAAGTTTCACAAGATGTAAATTCAAACTAATTTAAAAATGCATCTAAATGCAACTTCAGCCAGTCGGGTCGCATTGATATGACCTAGTCTACAATACCTCAAGAAGGAATCGTTCATTTCTGAACTCTTCCTCTTGTGTGTGTTCCATATACTAAGAACTGTAGTTTGATTTAGAACATCAATGCTTTTAGATAACGTGCCTGAACCGATCAACTTTTGATATAGGAAATGTTCAAAACATTATCCAACAATACAAAATTTTATCATTTCTTTACTAATAAAGAGACTGATATGATTTTGTATATCAGGTTCGGTATCTAATAATATTCGTTCAGAATCAATGTATTGGTAATACAGGGTGACAGTGACCAACAGACTTGGCTGCAACTCTTGCCCCGTTTTCTGCCTCATGAAACTTATCACCCGTTCTCAGTTCTTTACCTATCTGTAGCCCATGTAACATATTACATATGCGGGATCCTGATCCGGTATCATATACCCAGGACGTAAAGGACACTGAGAAACAGTTCTCTGTAATGAACACACCCGAAGATGATGCATCATCATGTACTCTCTTCGTTTGGGCGGCACGGGAATTCTGGTAATCCCCAATTTCCTGCTCTGTCTTATAACAATTATAAGTTGGAGCGGGACCAACGTTCCCCAGCTCAGTATAACAAGCGGGTTCGGTCAATACATCCGTATTATTATCTTGATTAAGGCGTGATATGGTCGCTACCTGGAGAGAGAGAGAAGAAAACACTCAGCGTGCGCTCTTGCAAGATCAGATTGGTTATTATTTTATCTAATCAGGATGGCTCCCACTGCTGTTTATCAAATCTTCCTTCAAACCCTAAAAGGAAAGACTAGCCGGGATTAATTACACACTAGAAGTTCGCCAATCTTTCAGCCAGGCCAGTGTCGGTACTTTGAGGGAGGTCCCCCGTGCTTTCGTACGAACCTAATTAATGTAAACCTCGTTTTCCCAGAGGTGAAACCCCGTTAACACCTTTCTAGACACCTACTTGATCGGCTAATTGTAATGTGTAAAACTCTCCCAGGAGTAACAATTACTTGCAGCGGGTATCGGGATCCAACTATCTCATAGAAGGTATGCAATCTCATTGCAAATTTCAACACTTGAAATTCCCGATAATATTTTGCCCCTAGCGTCCTATGACCTTGACAGAGGTCAACAAACCATAGGCTGCTAGTCAAGTTCAACCCGTCATTTCCTGATTGAAGTAAACCCACCCGCACGACCCTTGACAGAGGTCAACAAGGTCGCACGACTACCCTAAATCAATCACATCATATGCTTATGCAGATAAGCACTAATCAGCTACCGCACACTACGCCTTGACAGAGGTCAACAAACGCAGCACGAATACTAACCAGTACATATCTGAAATGACGGAGGGCTACGACAGGTTTTTCTGAAAACCTATTGCGTAATGAACTTGATATCGTTGTAGAATCAAATGATTTTAAAATGGAGTGCTTTTGAGGCTTTTCTAGTTTTGCTAAAGGAGTCACTCCCGGTGAAGGGATCGTCGGTCCTTTCCTCGTCGAATGAGGTGCGGGATATATCATATATATCACTGTGCAAAGCAAAAACTCTTAAAAGCAATCAAAAGACAAACCGAGTGTGTAGCATCTGCCAGTTATTGCTAAAGGAGTCACTCCCGGTGAAGGGATCTCGGTCCTTTCCTCATCGAATAAGGTGCAGGATATATCATATATACCGCTATGCAAAGCAAGAACTGTAGCTACCTGTTTTATTTTGAAATTCGATTCTACAACATCTTAGGTTTCTTTTACATTCATTAATCACATTAATGAAGTCCCATCATTTAAGTACCTAAACATCACAGATAAATACGACGTACACTTATGCCATCCGCATTCGTCTCGATGTCCCCTCGTGCACCGTTAGTTTGGGTAACTAACGGCAGAGCGGGACAGGGCTAGCGCTGGTGTAAAACATAAGTAACGTCTATATAATATATCATATATACTATATACTGTATCTATCATAGAACATCACATGATCACATCACAGATATCGCAGCAGAAGAAACATATGAAATATTGGATATACTAGGACGTCCGTGTTTTCAATACGAGCCAGTATAAAACACGGATTCCACGGTCGTGATGAATAGCCAAACCCACACCCCTAGACCCCTACGAGAGCGGCAAGCAACCCTGCCAATTCCAGAGTTAGGAGACCCGGACTCGACTCCTCGAGTTGGTCTCCCACTGGACTCCAGAACCCGGTTACTTGTGCCCTCCTCCTTGGGTCTATCCTAGTGCGGAAAAGTAAATAATATACAAAAGGTGACATCATCCGCTACCTGGAAGTGCCCCAATAAAAGAATATTACATACAAGTTTTTACATGAATGAAAATGAAAAACACTCATCTCACATAAAAACCCCCGGCTATTCAAACACGACGATCCAATATAACATATCCAGCAACACATAACATCACATGTCATCAACGTAAGTAAATATGCGCATCCCAATTGTCGTTGACATATAGCAACGAAACCGGCGATATCACATATTACACTTACGGTCACAGAAAAGAAAGTGTAAAACTACAACAGTTGGAATCCGCAACTTCCTCAGACATCGCATGCCTGACCAAATGAATTAGTTAGACATCGCATGCCTAACGATTATAAACCCCGCATTTTAGTCTCATTATCGAAAACACTTTTCAACACCAAGTCAGGCAATTCAACAAGATTCCCGACATCCTGATCGAATGCTCGTCGCAAACTTCAGTAGACGGCCGCACCCCCGACGCCGTCGACGAAGTGCACCAAGGCGGAACACCGCTACCGCGAGCACCCGGACGGATGCTTTCGGCGACGGGGTTCTCCTACAGTCACTTGGTCGGGGCTATGGAGCGAGGCTGTCTATTAAGTTTACCCGGCGAGTATCCGCGTACGCTACGTGATTGCGACGGACTTTTGATCACATCAAAATTACGTGGCAACCGATCAAGTGAGACTAAAGTGCTATGTTTATAACATTCATTCAGTTATCTCATAACTACTTGTGAATTCCAATTATTGTATCACATTCCGGATAAATAGAAAATGGTAAACTTTCCGATCGAACATTCAAACACCCAAGTTTTCCCGATACAGATCAACACATGAAACAAGTCTAAAAACATTCAGTTCGTGCCTCAGTACCAACGGTCCAGCCGTAGAAGGGTCAAGCCAACGCCTCACATGTGGCACGCCGTACTGCCCCAAACCCGGCGGTTCAAAGGGCGGTTCAAGACGGTCACATAATCGAGTTAAGGTTTGTTGTCTTCTAGAGGGTCCATTGCGTTACTTGCACTACTTAGAACGTCTTTAAACTACGGAAAAATCCAACACTTGGAAATTTCCCGACAGGGAAAAATTGGGTATTTATATCCGGTCGAACTTTTTAACATATTCTAAAATTTACCCGGAAAGCCACACAGACAAAATTTGATAATCCGATCGAATATACGAATCCCCAAAATAACCCCAGAAAATTCAACTCTTGAATTAATTATTAAAAATTCCCAGGAAAACCAGAACCACAAAATAGGAGTTACTGTGCAAATAAAATGGGGCAAAGAGACCATTAGGCCGCGGAACCGCCGCACGAGCCATGCTCGTGCCGCGGAACCGCGGCTGTTTAATGGAATTGGGTCATCAAACTTCACCGTAACTCTTAGATATCCCTGCTGGTTTTTCTGCATATTTTTAATCTGGAAAAAACCACGATTTTAGAAAATGTCCATAGAGCTATTTTGGGGTTAGATTTTCGGTTCGTCCGGCTTTCAAACTCCGTCTGGACTTCGCCTAAGGCTCTAGCTAGGCTCTGATACCACTGTAGGGTTCCTAGGCACACACTAGAGGTCTCACAAGGCATCAAGCATGCCAATTTCAAAATTTAACGGTGCCGAGAAACCCTAATACGGATCGTTGGCTAGAATTCTAGGCGAAAATGAAACTAGTTAACAACTTAACTAAAGTTTAAACGGAAATACAACCTTTGTAGATCCGGTGCTCCACCTCCATAGCTCCGCAACGAAGTCCCCTCGCTGTCCAAATGAATTCCCGAGCTCTAGCGTCGGCTTCGTCGGAGAAATGGCGAGCTAGGTCGTCGATGTCCATGCCGAAGATGATCTACGTCGAGGCATCGCTAGATCAAGCTCCAACTTCACCAAGTCAAGAAAACTTGTGAAGGAAACACACTCTACTACTTGGCAAGAGGTAGAGGATGAAGAAATAGGAAGTGGGTTCACTTTAGAATTGGATTTCTCACACTTTTCATCAATCCACCATTGATGAAGTCAAGGTTTCTTCTTTGAAGAAGATGAAGAAGAAGAAGAAAGTGTTATGATAAGTTAATTAAAAATAGAATAGAAAATCAATACTTATCATAATATTAACTATAGTTATGTGTAGAGAATTGACCAAGGTTAAAGGAATGGTTAGGGTTAAGCATGAAGACAAGAATGGTTACAAAGTCAAAGCTTCATGAAGCTTCAACTAAACTACAAAACTAGCAACCATTCTTTTCTCATCTATTCAAAATAAATAAATAAATAAGTAAGAAATGAAAATCCTAATCATTAGTTTAACCATGGCTTAATTCATTACACTTAACTATAGTTAAACATGATACAATCAAGTGCACAAAAGTATATCACATATACAATGTGAACATTCGAGTGAGAATATCCATTTAAAGTGAACCAATACTAGTTAATGCAAAGTAATATATCAAATATATAATTATACATTAAATCATTAAATCAACACTTGATTCAATGATCCGGTCATATCGCATATAACCGACTAGTATTCAATGTATCGATTTATCGAATCAATCCTTGATTCGATAACCAGGTTATATCGCATACAACTAATCGAAACATTCTTCGCGAGAATGAAATACGGTATCACATACACGCATTATTCTCGGTCCCGTACATATCTCATATGCGCTCCTATTTCGTTTCGCTTGAGCCAGGAAACCTCTGTGTAGGACTCTAAAGACTCGTCAATATGCCGGCAGCGGATGATGATCATATCAAACATCCACAAGCCGCAAGCGGTCTGCTAAACGTAACGGCCACCCGGGTATTGAGCGATCTGAAGATCGACGAGCAAGCCCGCTCACACTCCAGTGAATCCAACCAGTAACACTACCGTACAGTCCGGTCTGATCTTCTGATATGTCGCATATCTTGCCTAGGGGTGGTTAACGTCAGACCCCAATAGCTCGATAAGTCGTGTCGATATGAGGTCTATAACATTTCGAGAAACTACTGGTAACACTTACCAGTAAATCTCAGCAACCTTGGCCAGGGATTTCCTGTTATAGCCAATCGAACACAGCGCAACATCAACTCCCTATACCGGGAGAGACGAATCCCCTCCTATCGCTCATTGCCTCCATGTGACTCGAGACTGTACCCAAAAACCACCGTTTTGCACGCCCTCTTGGACGTGGTAAGATGGAAATCAAAGCACAGTGGGAACCACACAAGACTCTATGACGATCTCGGGTCAACAGACTACTCCGTACCAGTGTCACCAGAGAACTGCCATCTGACGTAAGGTATAATACCATCTGGGAGTTCTCGGCGAGTCCGTCCAGTGTACCCAGTCTCCACTGAGCACCCGTATATCAGCTCTGATGTCAAACACCAATGGATATGGGATCATCCATCGCCCATCTGTATGGGTCGAGTAGGTATACGCTAGTCTACTCTGGTATATCGATGCCCCGTCTCGACACACCCACGACTAGGGACTTTGAAGGATGTACTTATGGACTACCATGTCCCCACTAGTATGATCCGCATCATAGTCCAGGTAGTCAAGTACCCATCCTAAGGGCTTTACCAACATATAACAGAGAGACAATCAGTATACACGTTAAGGTAAAGTTCAACCAGATAGCATACTACCATGTCGAGCAAGAAAGTCCTCCCTATATACGTCCTAGCATCCACTACAATATACATCATATGTACAGTAATGGCCTCTAGGGCATACATATAACTAACACCTAGGGCATACATATAACTAAAAATCTCCCACTTGCACTAGGGCCATCTGTTGTGGTATCACATACCCAACAATTAGCTGTGGTTGAAGTATCTTATACTCAACCATCCCATAAAAGTCTCTACTGGGAAAAAGGCCTTTGTGAGTGGATCCGCGCTGTTGTCCTCTGTGTCTACTCTCTTAACCTCGATCTCCCTGGAGATCAACCATCTCCATGATCAGGTGAAACTGCATAAGAATTTTATCTGGATTTCTGATGGGACGGGGGTTCCTAGGCCAAAGACATAACTCCATTATCACACAATGGTTGGAACGAAGTTCATCTCATGAACTAGTATATATCTAGACTGCCTCTTTGGTAGCATCTTTGGTAACGATGTATCTTGCCTTTAATCGTCTAGTAAGTCACGGTATCTAGCTTGGAACTCTTCCAACATACCGTCCCTCCACTGAGGGTAAAGACAATGCCTGTGACTGACATTCAGTCATCCTTATCACCCTGAAACCTTTCCAGTGATTCTCCCCAGGATCGATTGATACCATCTCACTACAACCAGTGAGAATCCTAACATACATTTAGATCTATCTCATAGATATAAAACCTAGGATTTTGGAGGTATCACTTTAATTCTATATGGAGAATCCTTGTGATAAGCGGAGATTGACCGAGCGTAGCACAGGAAACTCCTTCCTTATCAAGAGTATGTCATCCACGTACTCTACGAGGATCACCACCATACTCTCTACTACCTTTTTGTATATACAAGGTTCATCTACCATTTTGATGAAGTCAAACTCTTTGACTATCATATCAAAACAGACGTTCCAACTCCGCGATACCTGCTTTATCACATAAAATATCTTGCACACGTTTCCGCTCCTTCCACTATCGACGAAGCTCTCTGGCTGTGTACTTATAGACGCTCTCTTCCAAAACATCATTTAGAAAAGCAGTCATGACACCCAACCACCAGATATCGTAGTCATGGTATGTAGCAGTGGCAAGTAGGATCTTGATGGACTTAAGCATAGCTTTGAAAATCTCAACTTTTCCATGTACACCAAGTAATCTTCTCAAGATATACTTGCTCCTAATGGGGATGTAACCCTTCAGATAAAGCAACCAAAGTCCATACTTTGTTGGTGTATAAGGATTCCATCTCAGATCGCTAAGCATCCAGCCATTCTTACAGAGTCCCACTCCTGATGGCCTGCTCGAAACTAGTTGGGTCATCATCTCATGATGCAATCCTCGCTCCCACTGTCATAGAGAAACCGAAGTATCTCTCAGGTGGGTGAGGAGCCCTACTAGATCGGCGGAGAGGATGAGGTTCGTTAGAATCCATTAAATCTTTTGGTTCTACAAAATCATCTGCTGTAGTTTGTATAGCTGGAACTGTTTCCAGTTCTACCTCATGACCACTAATTTCTTCACAAGAAATTCCCTTTCACAAAGGTGGCATGTTAAGAAACAAAACATCTTTTGTTCCTCGGTTAGGTAGAAGATATTCCCTTGCGAATGCTTGGGATATCCAGCAAACTTCTACAGAACTGACTTTGCCTTGAGCTTGTCCGGATTATGCTTTTAGACATAGGCTGGACAACCCGAAATCTTAACATACTTAAGATATGGGATCTTCCCATTCCATATCACATATGAAGTGGTAGGCATCTGATTTGATTGGAACCCTATTCAATAGGTATGCAGCTTCTCAAGTGCATAACTCCCAAAAGGAAATAGGAAACTCAGTAGTACTCATCATAGAGCACACCATATCTAATAGGGTGTGATTGCTCCGCCCTGATGCACTGACGTGCTATGGTGTATACGGAGGAGTGATGCTGAGAGAGAATCTCATTCTCCTTTAGAATAGTCCAGGAATCTCCGTGCTCAAATATTCTCCTCCCTGATCTCATCAAAGGACATAATACTTATACCCGTTTTTGGTTCTTTACTTCTAACTTATATTCTGTGAATATCTCAAAATGTTCGGACTTGTGTTTCAACAGGAACATATGTCTGAATCTTGAGAGATCATCAGAGAATGTAATGAAGTACAAAGAACCGGTCTTGGCATGTGTAGACAGGGAACTTACATACATCATCATGTATCAATCCCAATAGTTCACTAACTCTTTCTCTGTTTCTAATAAACAGAGCTGAGGTCATCTTATCTTTGTGACATGACCGGAAAGTTTCACAAGATGTAAATTCAAACTAATTTAAATATGCATCTAAATGTAACTTCAGCTAGTCGGGTCACATTGATATGACCTAGTCTACAATACCTCAAGAAGGATTCGTTCATTTCCGAACACTTCCTCTTGTATATGTTCTGTATACTAAGAACTGTGGTTTGATTTAGAACGTCTATGCTTTTAGATAACGTGCCTGAACCGATCAACTCTTGATATAGGAAATGTTCAAAACATTATCCAACAATACAAAATTATATCCTTCTTTACTAATAAAGAGACTGATATGATGTTGTATATCAGGTTCGGTATCTAATAACATTCGTTCAGAATCAATGTATTTGTTAATACATGGTGATAACTACCAACAGACTTGGCTGCAACACTTGCTCCGTTTCTATCTCATGAAATTTATCGCCTGTTCTCAGTCATCTATCTATCTATAGCCCATGTAACAGATTACATTTGCGGGATCCTGATCCGGTATCAAATACCCAGGACGTAAAGGATATTGAGAAACAGTTCTGTGTAATGAACGCACCCGAAGAAGATGCTTCAATATGGACTTTCTTCGTTTGGGCGGCACAGGAATTCTGGTAATCCCCTATTTCCTGCTCTGTTTTGTAACAATTATAAGTTGGAGCGGGACCAACGTTCCCTAGCGCAATATAACAAGCGGGTTCGGTCAATACATCCGTATTATTATCTTGATTAAGGCGTGATATGGTCGCTACCTGGAGAGAGAGAGAAGAAAACACACAGCGTATGCTCTTGCTGTTAGTGTTTATGCCCAAGAGGCCATTACTGTATCATACTATTTTGTATATTACTTAATGGAAGCTTGGGATATTCAGAGTTGTATTGACAGTCTTGCTAAAAATGGTACTATGCTACTTGGTTTGAGTCTACTTTAATATGTGCATATGTTTTTTTTAACGTATCGCTTATACATATTAGTAGAGCCCTTACGATCTTTGCTTGATTACCAGCGTTGTGATGGCAGTCACACTAGTGGGGGCTGGGTAGTCTATAAGCAACATCCTATACAGGTCCCTGGTCGTAGGATTATCGAGACAGGGCATCGATACTCCGGAGTAGACTGGTATATACGCTTCTCATCCCAGTTGGGGAGATGGTCTGTCCCACAGCCATCAGTACGTTGTACTGGAGATAGTATGCAGGTGCTCGTTAGGTTACGGGTACACCGGACAGGACTCGCCGGGAACTGCAGGTTGGATTTATACCCATCGTCAGATAGCAGTTCCCAGGTGACATGAGTACAGCTTAGTCCGTCGACTTGATACTGCTACTTCGCCTCGGGTGTGTTCCTACTGTACTTAGATTACTACCTTACCACGGCTTAAAGGAGTCGTGCAAACAGGTAGTAGTTGGGTGCAGTCCCGAAGCACTTGGAGGCAGTGGCGGTTAGACAGGATCCGTCTCTCTCGGTATTGGGGGTTGATATCGCGCTGTGTATGGAGAGCCATTACGCAAAGTCCCTGGCCAGGGCAAGTGAGATTTACTGGTGGCATCCAGTAGTTTCTCAAGGTGTAATGAGCTTCACTCCGACACGACTTATACCGCTATTAGGGGTCTGACGTTTACCGTCTTCTAGGCCCGATATGCGATAGTCCTAGACGAACAGACCAGACTGTATGGAGATTGTCACATCAGGCTCAGTTGGAGTTCGGATGGGTTTCCTCATTGTCCTTCTTATAGATATCTACCTGGGGACCGTTACGTACAGCTAGTACCGCTTGCGGCCTATGGTTAAACCCACTGCCAGTGTAGTTTCAAGTCTTTAGAGTCCCACACATAGAGTTTCCCTGCACCGGGCAAAAGGTGTAGAGGCCGTATGGTTTTACGGCAGGGCCGCGATCACTTATGTACACCTGTGCACGTATTATGATCGGGCAGATAATACTAGCGGGCTTTAGTTTAAGCCAGATTCTAGTATTATACAGATGGATTTATTCAGTCAAAGATTATCCGTGTTTTTCGGAAATACGGATGGGAGGGGCAGTCTCGTAATTTGTCGGGAAGGTTCTAGAAGAAGGTGACTCATTTGTGTTTAATTCTTTTTAGGATTTAAACAAATGAGTGGGGAGATGAGTTGTAAGTTTTCATTAAATGCTTAATGACTCATGAGGTGATTCACCATTTAGTATTAAATGAAGCTCACAAGATATTTCTAGATATTTGATCAAGAGATATTTGTATGCTTAATTATATTCTTTCATGAGTTATTATTCATATCATTATCACAAAAGCTTTCTCTCTCCTCAAGTCTTCATCTTCTTCCTCAAACCCTAATAGCTTTCATGAGTTAAGAAACATAAGGTTTTTAAGTGACTAAGTAATCCATCTAATTACTCTACACCCTCTAGGACTTCTAGATTAGCGATCTAGAAGCCGTAGTTATCTCAGATTCGAGATAGGAGCCCGGACTATAGACTCTCGGGTGGACCGTCTTTGACTCGAAGAGGCGTTGAGGGTGCCCTTATTCCATAGAGCCTACGACGTGTGGAGGATAGCGATGAAGACCCGAAGGATAAGTAACGTGAGGTATAACTTCGAATCAGAGTAGTTAAACCTTTCGTAGTTTGCTAGTAATGGTTTAGACACGATCCGTGTGCTCAAGTCCGTGTTATGAAGCTATGATAATTGTTTTTCATATATTCCGCCTCCCTGCAAGCTCGTGGGGTGCGTGACATGGACTTACAGTGGTATCAGAGCCTACTAAGCCTTTGCTAGCTTGTTAGCTACTAATTAGAACTTCGATCGTCGGAAAAATGCGAAAACATAACCCCGGACCCCTCAAGTTTCTGTCAATTTTAAATGTGTCGAAAAAATTATTTGATATGTATGAAAATTCACAGCAGGGAATTCTAAGAATACTGGAGAAATACGAGGAGCTAACTCGTTTAGACTGCCGCGGAAGCGCGGCGGATCGGTGCGATCCGCCGCGGAAGCGCGGCGGATCCGCGGCCGAGTCAACTCAGAGTTGACTCGTATTTGCACAGTAAACCTTATTTTGTGGTGTTTTGTTTTCCTGTATATTCTATTTCTTCCCAGGTTATTTCAGTGCTGGCTTGTATTTGGGGTAAAGACGGAAAAAGGTTGTCAATCGATATTCTAAGTTATTTACTAATCGGGTTTTTATCTGTAATGATTAATGTGTTCGTAAACCTCCCCTAATTGCTAGTATGTCGGTTAGCAGGGGGTTGCACATTTCTGCAATGGTTTTTACTGGCTTGTGTATATGAACTTGATTGGATCATTGTGATGATTAGCCAGGGTTTGAGATGAGATTTTATATTCATTCATTCGATGTAAATTATAATATGATGTAATATTCTTTTGCGGGGCATATCCGGGCTGAGGTTGTAGCCACCGTTGTATTATTTCATTTACTGTTTTATGCTCCTAGGATAGACCCAAGATGTGGTGCACAAACTACCGGGTACTTTGAAGTGTTTAGTGGCCTACTCACGTTGCTGAGGGAGACCGCATCACTTCGGGTACTTGGCGGGTAGTTTTCTGTACCCGTAGGGGTATAGGGTGGGGTAATGGCTATTCATCACAACTGTGTAATCCGTCTTTCGTTGCAGGCTCAAAGAAAACGCGGATTGCTTGTATATCCAATAATGTTCATCTGTGATCTGGAATGCCTATTATTGCGTCTGAGGAATGTACAATATCTATCTATGATAGCTATTAGACGTTACTTATGTTTTACATCCGCGCTAGCCCAGCCCCCGCTCTGTCGTTAGTTAAGTAACCTAACGGGTGAATGACGGGACCCAGTGGCGAATGCGGATGGCATAATAGGACGTTGTATTTTCGTTGTTTTCTGCAATGATAGGTTAATTGATGGGACGCATTATATTAATCCAAAGAAAATAAACCAAAGTTGAATCGTTGGAACAAATTTAAAAGAAACCACTCGGTTATTTTTAAAAGAGCAGAATTTTTAAATTGCGGAGCTTTAACCACTCCTTTTAAAAAGCTATCAGGTTCCTTCGATTATATCAAGTTCACTACATTCACGGTTTTGCCAAAACCAGTCGTAGCCCTCCGTCATTTCTTATGGATGGCCAGTAGTATTCAAGCTATGTTTGTTGGCCTTCGTCAAGGCATAGTGTTTGGTAGCTGCTGGGGTATTCATTTGTTGCATAGATAGATGAGTTGGTTTGGGACAGTCGTATTACCTTGTTGGCCTTCGTCAAGGGTATGTACGGGTGGGTTCAAATTAACAAGATAATGATGGGTAGAACTTGACATGTGACTTATGATTTGTTGGCCTTCGTCAAGGTCATAAGAACATGGGGCAAAAATCCACATCGGGAGTTTCTAATGAAACTGAATATTGCTAGTGTTGCTGATTAGTCGAAAATAATGCATATTTTAGCCGGCAATTTCCTCATCATTTGCATCCATATAGAAGTGTTCGGCATTCATATTTTACATATTAGCAAAACTGTCACAAAATATCAGATTACATGTATTAGACTCTAAAACCGACACTATGAAGGAAAATTGACTGCATTTCATGGCATCGCGTTATCTCTATATTGCGCAACACTTGTTTTGAGATCTATGCAGGAAAATCCAGAAGAAAGGCCAAAATTTATACGGTACCGATCAAACTTTACGCCAACTCAATGATTTCAGATCTGGTACCAATCCAAAGGGACAAATACAAATCAACATATCAGATAAAGGCCCAAGTATCAACCCAAGACCACAACAGAAGTTTGAAGCCATCAAGCCACCACTTGGCCGCGGAACCGCGGCCGGAGCCGGCTTGAGCCGCGGTTCCGCGGCGGCCCTGCCACATCATCAATCCAATTTTACTGCACAACTCTTACCTCACTTCCAGAAGCTCAGAAAGACATGACAAATTCCAGAAGACTCCAGAGATTTCTGCCAGATCAGCAAACTAGGGTTTCTAATGCTTAATTAATCCTAGCTTAAACCCTAAGCTAGCTCCTAACAAACTCTTTCTAGAAACTCCTCAACAAACTTTTGGAGGGAATTGTAATTTCAAACCTAGACCTAGGGTTTGGGAAGTCTATAAATAGAAGCCTAAACCTAGGGTTAAAGGACATATACTTGATACTTGGATCCATTATCCAAACTTAGATACTTCTTCATTTTACTCTCTTCATCTTCTTCTTCCACAAATCTAGTGAGAGGATTTTGTTAGTTATATGTATGCCCTAGAGGCCATGACATAGGATGTATATTGTAGTGGATGCTGGGACGTATATAGGGAGGACTTTCTTGCTCGACATGATAGTATGCTATCTGGTTGAACTTTACCTTAACGTGTATACTGATTGTCTCTCTGTTACATGTTGGTAAAGCCCTTAGGATGTGTGCTTGACTACCTGGACTATGATGCGGATCATACTAGTGGGGACATGGTAGTCCATAAGTACATCCTTCAAAGTCCCTAGTCGTGGGTGTATCGAGACGGGGCATCGATATACCAGAGTAGACTAGCGTATACCTTCTCGACCCATACAAATGGGCGATGGATGATCCCATATCCATCGGTGTTTGACATCAGAGATGATATACGGGTGCTCAGTGGAGACTGGGTACACTGGACGGACTCGCCGAGAACTCCCAGATGGTATTATACCTCACGTCAGATGGCGGTTCTCTGGTGACACTGGTACAGAGTAGTCTGTTGACCCGAGATCGTCATAGAGTCTTGTGTGGTTCCCACTGTGCTTTGATTTCCATCTTACCACGTCCAAGAGGGCGTGCAAAACGGTGGTTTTTGGGTACAGTCCCGAGTCACATGGAGGCAATGAGCGATAGGAGGGGATTCGTCTCTCCCGGTATAGGGAGTTAATGTTGCGCTGTGTTCGATTGGCTATAACAGGAAATCCCTGGCCAGGGTTGCTGAGATTTACTGGTAAGTGTTACCAGTAGTTTCTTGAATTGTTATAGACCTCATATCGACACGACTTATCGAGCTATTGGGGTCTGACGTTTACCACCCCTAGGCAAGATATGCGGCATATCAGACGATCAGACCGGACTGTACGGTAGTGTTACTGGTTGGATTCACTGGAGTGTGAGCGGGCTTGCTCGTCGATCTTCAGATCGCTCAATACCCGGGTGGCCGTTACGTTTAGCAGACCGCTTGCGGCTTGTGGGTGTTTGATATGATCATCGCCTGCTGCCGGCGTATTGACGAGTCTTTAGAGTCCTACACAGAGGTTTCCTGGCTCAAGCGAAACGAAATAGGAGCGCATATGAGATATGTGCGGGACCGAGAATAATGCGTGTGTGTGATACCGTATTCTATTCTCGCGATGAATGTATCAAATGGTTGTATGCGATATAACCTAGTTATCGAATCAAGGATTGATTCGATAAGCCGATACATTGGATACTAGTCGGTTATGTGCGACATGACCGGATCATTGAATCAAGTGTTGATTTAATGATTTAATGTATAATTATGTATTTGATATATTACTTTGCATTAACTAGTATTGGTTCACTTTATATGGATTTTCTCACTTGGATGTACAAGTTGTATATGTGATATACTTTTTGTGCATATTATTGTATCATGTTTGATGATGCATGTTTACTTGGTTAAGTGTAAAGAATTAAACCATGGTTAAACTTATGATTAGGGTTTTATTTCCTTTTCTTATTTATTTATCTATTTATTCATTTTGGAAATAATTAGAAAAGGCATAAAGAGAAAATGGTGGCTAATTTTGTTTCATATTGAAGCTTCTTGAAGATTTTGACTTAGTGACCATTTTGTTCTTATCCTTAACCCTAACCATTCCATTAACCATGGTCTTTTCTATACACTTAACTAAGGTTGAAAGTATGATAAGTATTCTATTTATTTTCTTTTTAAAATCAACTTATCATATCATTTCTTCTTCTTCTTCCTTGAACTCAAGAAGAAAACCTTGAGGTCATCAATGGTGATTGATGATAAAGAGTGAGAAATCCAATTCTAAATTGAACCCACTTCCTATTTCTTCATCCTCTACCTCTTGCCAAGTAGTAGAGTGTGTTTCCTTCATAAGTTTTCATGGCTTGGTGAAGGTGGAGCTTGATCTAGCGATGCCTCGACGTAGATCATCTTCGGCATGGACATCGATGACCTAGCCCATCCATTCTCCGATGAAGCCGACGCTAGAGCCCGGGACTTGTTATGGACAGCGAGGAGACTTCATTGCGGAGCTATGGAGGTGGAGAACCGGATCTACAAAGGTTGTATTTCCGTATCTCTTAGTTAAGTGTTAACTAGTTTATCTTTTCTCCTAGAAATCTAGCCGACGATCCGTAGTTTAGGGTTTCTCGGCACCGTTATTTTTGAAATTGGCATGATCGATGCCTTGTGAGACCTCTAAGGGGTGCCTAGGAACCCTACAGTGGTATCAGAGCCTAGCTAGAGCCTTAGGCGAAGTCTAGACGGAATTTGAAGTCCGAACGAACCGAAAACCCAACCCGGAACATGCTCTCTGTCCTTTTTCTAAAATCTGGGATTTTTCGAAAATAAAAATATGCAGAAAAATCTGCAGGGAATCCTAAGAATAACTGTGCAAAACGAGTCCATAATTCCATCATTCCGCCGCGTTTCCGCTGCACGAGCATGGCTCGTGCGGCGGATCCGCGGCAGGTTTGTCGCTTTGTGCGTCTATTTCTGCACAGTAATTCTTAGTTTTGTGTGCTGGTTTTCCTGGGAATTTTTAATATTTTTTCCAGAGTTGAATTTTCTGGGTTGATTTGGGGATTCGGTGTTTCGATCGGAGTATCAGATTTTGTCTATGTGGCTTTCCGGATAAATTTTAGAATATGTTAAAAAGTTCGACCGGATATAAATACCCAAATTTTCCCCTGTAGGGAAATTTCCAAGTGTTGGATTTTTCCGTAGTTTAACGACGTTCTAAGTAGTGCAAGTAACGCGATGGACCCTCTAGAAGACAACAAACCTTAACTCGATTATGTGACCGTCTTGAACTGCCCTTTGAACCTTCGGGTTTGGGGCAGTACGGCGTGCCACATGTGAGGCGTTGGCTTGACCCTTCTACGGCTGGACCGTTGGTACTGAGGCACGAACGGAATGTTGTTAGACTTATTTAATGTGTTGAGCTGTATCGGGAAAACTTGGGTGTTTGACTGTTCGATCGAAAAGTTTAACATTTTCTGCTTATCTGGAATGGGATACAATAATTGGAATTCACAAGAAGTTATGAGATAAATGAATGAATGTTATAAACATAGCAGTTTAGTCTCACTTGATCGGTTGCCACGGAATTTTGATGTGATCAAAAGTCCGTCGCAATCACGTAGCGTACGCGGATACTCGCCGGGAAAACTTAATAGACAGCCTCACTCCATAGCCCCGACCAAGTGACTGTAGGAGAACCCCGTCGCCGAAAGCATCCGTTCGGGTGCTCGCGGCAGCGGTGTTCCGCCTTGGTGCACTTCGTCGACGGTATCGGGGGTGTAGCCGCCTACTGAAGTTTGCGACGAGTATTCGATCAGGATGTCGGGAATCTTGTTGAATTGCCCGACTTAATATTGAAAAGTGTTTTCAATGATGAGACTAAAATGCGGGGTTTATAATTGTTAGGCATGCGATGTCTAAAGAATTCATTTGATTAGGCATGCGATGTCTGAGGTGGTTGCGGATTCTAACTGTTGTAGTTTTACACTTTCTTTTCTGTGACCGTAAGTGTAATATGTGATATCGCCGGTTTCGTTGCTATATGCCAACGGTAATTGGGATGGACATATTTACTTATGTTGATGACATGTGATGTTATGTGTTGCTGGATATGTTATATTGGATCGTCGTGTTTGAATAGCCGGGGTTTTTTATGTGAGATGAGTGTTTTTCATTTTCATTCATGTAAAAACTTGTATGTAATATTCTTTTATTGGGGCACTTCCAGGTTGCGGAAGATGTCACCGTTTGTATATTATTTACTTTTCCGCACTAGGATAGACCTAAGGAGGGGAGCACAAGTAACCGGGTTCTGGAGTCCAGTGGGAGACCAACTCGAGGAGTCGAGGCCGGTTCTCCTAACTCTAGAATTGGTAGGGTTGCTTGCCGCTCTCGTAGGGGTCTAGGGGTGTGGGTTTGGCTATTCATCGCGACCGTGGAATCCGTGTTTTATACTGGCTCGTATTGAAAACACGGACGTCCTAGTATATCCAATATTTCATATGTTTCTTCTGCTGCGATATCTGTGATGTGATCATGTGATGTTCTGTGATAGATACAGTATATAGTATATATGATATATTATATAGATGTTACTTATGTTTTACACCCGCGCTAGCCCTGCCCCGCTCTGCCGTTAGTTACCTAACCTAACGGTGCACGAGGGGACATCGAGGCGAATGCGGATGGCATAAGTATACGTCGTATTTATCTGTGATGTTTAGGTACTTAAATGATGGGACTTCATTAATGTGATTAATGAAATAAAAGAAACCTAAGATGTTGTAGAATCGAATTTCAAAATAAAACAGGTAGCTACAGTTCTTGCTTTGCATAGCGATATATATGATATATCCTGCACCTTATTCGATAAGGAAAGGACCGAGATCCCTTCACCGGGAGTGACTCCTTTAGCAATAACTGGCAGATGCTACACACTCGGTTTGTCTTTTGATTGCTTTTAAGAGTTTTTGCTTAGTACAGTGATATATGTGATATATCCCGCACCTCATTCGACGAGGAAAGGACCGACGATCCCTTCACCGGGAGTGACTCCTTTAGCAAAACTAGGAAAGCCTCAAAGACACTCCATTTTTAAATTCATTCGATCCTACAACGATATCAAGTTCATTACGCAATAGGTTTTCAGAAAAACCTGTCGTAGCCCTCCGTCATTTCAGATAAGTAGTAGTTAGTATTCGTGCTGCGTTTGTTGGCCTTTGTCAAGGCGCAGTGTGCAGTAGCTAACTGGTGCTTATCTGCTTATGCATATGATGCAGATTGGATTAGGGTAGTCGTGCGACCTTTTTGGCCTTTGTCAAGGGCCGTGCGGGTGGGTTTATTTCAATCAGGAAATGACGGGTTGAACTTGACTAGCAGCCTATGGTTTGTTGACCTCTGTCAAGGTCATAGGACGCTAGGGGCAAAATATTATCGGGAATTTCAAGTGTTGAAATTTGCAATGAGATTGCATACCTTCTATGAGATAGTTGGATCCCGATACCCGCTGCGAGTAATTGTTACTCCTGGGAGAGTTTTACACATTACAATTAGCCGATCAAGTAGGTGTCTAGAAAGGTGTTAACGGGGTTACGCCTCTGGGAAAACGAGGTTTACATTAATTAGGTTCGTGCGAAAGCACGGGGGACCTCCCTCAAAGTACCGACACTGGCCTGGCTGAAAGATTGGCGAACTTGTAGTGTGTAATTAATCCCGGCTAGTCTTTCCTTTTAGGGTTTGAAGGAAGATTTGATAAAAAGCAGTGGGAGCCATCCTGATTAGATAAAATAATAACCAATCTGATCTTGCAAGAGCGCACGCTGAGTGTTTTCTTCTCCCTCTCTCCAGGTAGCGACCATATCACGCCTTAATCAAGATAATAATACGGATTATTGACCGAACCCGCTTGTTATACTGAGCTGGGGAACGTTGGTCCCGCTCCAACTTATAATTATTATAAGACAGAGCAGGAAATAGGGGATTACCAGAATTCCCGTGCCGCCCAAACGAAGAGAGTGCATGCTGATGCATCATCTTCGGGTGTGTTCATTACAGAGAACTGTTTCTCAGTATCCTTTACGTCCTGGGTATGTGATACCAGATTAGGATCCCAGATATGTAATCTGTTACATAGGGCTACAGAAAGGTAGAGAACTGAGAACGGGTGATAAGTTTCATGAGGCAGAAAACGGGGCAAGAGTTGCAGCCAAGTCTGTTGGTCACTGTCACCCTGTATTACGAATACATTGATTCTGAACAAATGTTATTAGATACCGAACCTGATATACAAAATCATATCTATCTCTTTATTAGTAAAGAAACGGTAAAATTTTGTATTGTTGGATAATGTTTTGAACATTTCCTATATCAAAAGTTGATCGGTTCAGGCACGTTATCTAAAAGCGTTGATGTTCTAAATCAAACTACAGTTCTTAGTATATGGTACACACATAAGAGGAAGAGTTCAGAAATGAACGGATCCTTCTTAAGGTATTGTAGACTAGGTCAGATCAATGCGACCCGACTGGCTAGAGTTACATAAAGATGCATATTTAAATTAGTTTGAACTTACATCTTGTGAAACTCGCCAGTCATGTCACAAAGATAAGATGACCATAGCTCCGTTTACTAGAAACAGAGAAAGAGTTAGTAAACTCTTGGGATGATACATGTTGATGTATGTAGGTCCCCTGTCTACACATGCCAAGACTGGTTCTTTATACTTCATTACGTTCTCTGATGATCTCTTTAGATTCAGACATATGTTCTTGTTGAAACAAAAGTCCGAACCTTTTGAGATATTCACGGAATATAAGCTAGAAGTAGAGAACCAAAATACGGGTATAAGTATTATGTCCTATGATGAGATCAAGGAGGAAAATACTTGTGCACGGAAATCCTGGATTATTCTAAAGATGAATGAGATTCTCTCTCAGCATTACTCCTCCGAATACACCATAGCACGATGGTATATCGGGGCGGAGCAATCACACCCTATATGATAAGGTGTGCTCTATGATGAGTACTACTGAGTTACCTATTTCCTTTTTGGGAGTTATGCACTTGAGAAGCTGCATACCTATTGAATAGGGTTCGAATCAAATTAATTGCCTACCATTTCATATGTGATGTGGAAAGGGAAGAGCCCATATCTTAAGTTGGTTAAGATTTGAGGATTGTCCGGCCTATGTCTGAAAGCAATATCCGGACAAGCTCAAGGCAAGGTCTGTTATGTAGAACTGGAAATGTTCCAGCTATACAGACTGCAGCTGATGATTTGATAGAACCAAAGGATTCAGTAGATTCCAACGAACCTCAGCCTCTCCGCCGATCTAGTAGGGTTCCTCACCCACCTGAGAGATACTTCTGTTTCTCTATGACAGTGGGAGCGAGGATTGCATCATGAGATGATGACCCAACTAGTTTCGACCTGGCCATCAGGAGTAGGACTCTGTGAGAATGGCTGGATGTTTATCGATCTGAGATGGAATCCTTATACACCAACAAAGTATGGACTTTGGTTGCTATATCTGAAGGGTTAAATCCCCATCAGGAGCAAGTAAATCTTGAGAAGATTACTTGGTGTACTTGGAAAAGTTGAGACTTTCAAAGCTAGACTTGTTAAAGGTCTACATCATTGACCAGGTATGGATGATGATGAAACCTTTTCTAAGTAGCTATGCTTAAGTCCATCCAGATCCTACTTGCCACGGCTACATACCATGACTACGATATCTGGTGGTTGGGTGTCATGACAGCTTTTCTAAATGATGTTTAGAAGAGAGTGTCTATAAGTACACAGCCAGAGGGCTTCGTAGACAGTGGGAGCAGCGGAAACGTGTGCAAGATGCTTTATAGGATAAAGCAGGCATCGCGGAGTTGGAACATCTGTTTTGATGAAGCGGTCAAAGAAGTTGACATCATCAAAATGGTAGATGAACCTTGTATAAACAAAAGGGTAGTAGGGAGTATGGTGGTGATCCTCGTAGAAGTACGTGGATGACATACTCTTGATAAGAAAAGAGTTTCTTATGCTACGTTCGGTCAATCTCCGCTTATCACTAGGATTCTCCACATAGGATCAAAGTGATACCTACTAAATCCTGGATTTTGGATCTATGAGATAGATCTAATTGGATGTTAGCATTCTCACTAGTTGTAGTGAGATGATATCAATCGATCCTGGGGAGAATCACTGGAAGTGTTCCAGGGTGATAAAGACGACTGAATGTCAGTCGCAGGCATTGTCTTTACCCTCAGTAAAGGGATGGTATGTTGGAAGTGTTCCAAGCTAAATACCGTGGCATACTAGACGATAAAGGCAGGATACATCGCTACTTAAGATGCTACCAAAGAGGCTGTTTGGGTGTATATTGGTTCATGAGATGAACTACGTTCCTACCATTGTGAGACAATGGAGTTGTGGCTTATGCCAAGGAACGCCCGTCCCATCACTGATCCAGACATATTCTAAGGCAGTTTCACCTGATCATGGAGATGGTTGATCTCCAGGGAGATCGAGGTTAGGAGAGTAGACTCAGAGGGCAACTCAGCGGATCCACTCACAAAGGCCTGTTCCCAGAGAGAGACTTTTATGGGATGGTTGAGTATGAGATACAGCAACCACTGCTATCAGATGGCCCTAGTGCAAGTGGGAGATTGTTAGTTATATGTATGCCCTAGAGGCCATTACTATACATAGGATGTATATTGTAGTGGATGCTGGGACGTATATAAGTAGGACTTTCTTGCTCGACATGATAGTATGCTATCTGGTTGAACTTTACCTTAACGTGTATACTGATTGTCTCTCTGTTACATGTTGGTAAAGCCCTTAGGATGTGTGCTTGACTACCTGGACTATGATGCGGATCATACTAGTGGGGACATGGTAGTCCATAAGTACATCCTTCAAAGTCCCTAGTCGTGGGTGTATCGAGACGGGGCATCGATATACCAGAGTAGACTAGCGTATACCTTCTCGACCCATACAGATGGGCGATGGATGATCCCATATCCATTGGTGTTTGACATCAGAGATGATATACGGGTGCTCAGTGGAGACTGGGTACACTGGACGGACTCGCCGAGAACTCCCAGATGGTATTATACCTCACGTCAGATGGCAGTTCTCTGGTGACACTGGTACAGAGTAGTCTGTTGACCCGAGATCGTCATAGAGTCTTGTGTGGTTCCCACTGTGCTTTGATTTCCATCTTACTACGTCCAAGAGGGCGTGCAAAACGGTGGTTTTTGGGTACAGTCCCGAGTCACATGGAGGCAATGAGCGATAGGAGGGGATTCGTCTCTCCCGGTATAGGGAGTTGATGTTGCGCTGTGTTCGATTGGCTATAACAGGAAATCCCTGGCCAGGGTTGCTGAGATTTACTGGTAAGTGTTACCAGTAGTTTCTCGAAGTGTTATAGACCTCATATCGACACGACTTATCGAGCTATTGGGGTCTGACGTTTACCACCCCTAGGCAAGATATGCGGCATATCAGACGATCAGACCGGACTGTACGGTAGTGTTACTGGTTGGATTCACTGGAGTGTGAGCGGGCTTGCTCGTCGATCTTCAGATCGCTCAATACCCGGATGGCCGTTACGTTTAGCAGACCGCTTGCGGCTTGTGGGTGTTTGATATGATCATCGCCTGCTGCCGGCGTATTGACGAGTCTTTAGAGTCCTACACAGAGGTTTCCTGGCTCAAGCGAAACGAAATAGGAGCGCATATGAGATATGTGCGGGACCGAGAATAATACGTGTATGTGATACCGTATTCTATTCTCGCGATGAATGTATCAAATGGTTGTATGCGATATAACCTAGTTATCGAATCAAGGATTGATTCGATAAGCCGATACATTGGATACTAGTCGGTTATGTGCGACATGACCGGATCATTGAATCAAGTGTTGATTTAATGATTTAATGTATAATTATGTATTTGATATATTACTTTGCATTAACTAGTATTGGTTCACTTTATATGGATTTTCTCACTTGGATGTACAAGTTGTATATGTGATATACTTTTTGTGCATATTATTGTATCATGTTTGATGATGCATGTTTACTTGGTTAAGTGTAAAGAATTAAACCATGGTTAAACTTATGATTAGGTTTTTATTTCCTTTTCTTATTTATTTATCTATTTATTCATTTTGGAAATAATTAGAAAAGGCATAAAGAGAAAATGGTGGCTAATTTTGTTTCATATTGAAGCTTCTTGAAGACTTTGACTTAGTGACCATTTTGTTCTTATCCTTAACCCTAACCATTCCATTAACCATGGTCTTTTCTCTACACTTAACTAAGGTTGAAAGTATGATAAGTATTCTATTTATTTTCTTTTTAAAATCAACTTATCATATCATTTCTTCTTCTTCTTCCTTGAACTCAAGAAGAAAACCTTGAGGTCATCAATGGTGATTGATGATAAAGAGTGAGAAATCCAATTCTAAATTGAACCCACTTCCTATTTCTTCATCCTCTACCTCTTGCCAAGTAGTAGAGTGTGTTTCTTTCACAAGTTTTCATGGCTTGGTGAAGGTGGAACTTGATCTAGCGATGCCTCGACGTAGATCATCTTCGGCATGGACATCGATGACCTAGCCCGTCTATTCTCCGATGAAGCCGACGCTAGAGCCCGGGACTTGTTATGGACAGCGAGGAGACTTCATTGCGGAGCTATGGAGGTGGAGAACCGGATCTACAAAGGTTGTATTTCCGTATCTCTTAGTTAAGTGTTAACTAGTTTATCTTTTCGCCTAGAAATCTAGCCGACGATCCGTAGTTTAGGGTTTCTCGGCACCGTTATTTTTGAAATTGGCATGATCGATGCCTTGTGAGACCTCTAAGGGGTGCCTAGGAACCCTACAGATTTGTGTGAAACCCTAACCCTAATTCCAATCAAAAGCCAAGATCCCGAGTACCCATCAAGCAAGAAGCCTTGCAACCTTTTATGAGACGAGCTGATCTTCAACAGAGCAAGTGGTCCAAGCCGATCCACGACTCACGGAGCCGAGCGACGCCGATTCAACAATTTAGTTCTTCCTCTTGTAGTACTTGAGCGACTGTAATCAAATTGTTGATATAAATAAAAGGTGATATTCTTTTATCTTGTTTTCTTTAAATTCTCGCATCATGATATCTTTTCAATTCTTGAATACTTTCTGTGTGATGATGTTTGAGTAATACTCCGCTCGTCGAGGAGTCGAGACGATCAATAGAATGATGATGTAATATATCTTAAATCGATTCTTGAATCCTACGAGTTTTGTAAACCCTAGCAAGTTCAAGAATCGACGACCCAATTCGTTGCGATGCTTTCTTGATTGATATCGCTCGAGATTGGGGAGCTACGATCGTTTCTTGAAATTGTTAGAGGACTAGAATGTGAATGATATTGATGAAAGAACAAGGGTTAAATGATGAAACCCTAGTTTCATCAAGAAAGCCCTAACTCTCATCGATCCTCATCGATCTAGTATCAATCCTCCGAAGGACAAGAACACGAAATCTTGAAATTACATCACGTCTATAGATCCGATCGATTCCTACGAGCCTCATTTAGATTCTTGATATTTTGGTTGGAAATATTATCAAAACACCGATTCTTGATTTGTTTATTAGTTTCTTGATTCTTGATTAAACATCGTGACACCTGAATCAATCGATAAATTCTTGAATCATGTTTTCTTTTCTTTTCGATTAACTTTTCGATTCAAACAAATTAAACAAAGAAACGAATCGCACAATCCCTGTGGACGATCCGCACTCGCTTACGATCTACAACTGACACCGTAGTTGATTGCGGTCAAATATAATTCTTTGATAGTGAGTTCTTTATACAATTTTCTAAATACCGATACAAGATACTATTATCGATCAAATGAAACTGATATCGGGAATCATTTGACTATTTGATTCGATACTTGCTTTTACAAACACATCCGAGAATTACACTAAATCAAAATGGCGCCGTTGCCGGGGATCGCGCGCTAATTCGTTTCATATTATAGTTTGAATTGAAAGAATTATTCCATTGTTGTTTTTGAGATCAAAATTCGTGCAAACCCTAAACGATTTGCAGTTGTTCATTGCAAGGAAATCTGGAGCTGTTTGGAAATTGAAGAAAATTTTTGGAATATACCAGAGAGCAGAGGGAGTCTACAGAAGCTCCCTGGTGAAGTTTTGTGCATTGATCCCATTGTTCAACCGCGGAAGCGCGGTGGGAGTGCCCAAATGCGGCGGAAACGCGGCTCTTTGGAGGGTTCTCTGTACAATTTTTCTTCAGGTGATTTCTTACCTCCTTCTCTCTCCTCTTTTTAGCTCCAATTAACATTTTGCTGCAGGTTTCTTTGCAAATAAATCGCAGCGCCGCAAAAAGCAAAATAAAAATTTGTGCGTGTTTTGATTCTTGGTTGTTTGCATAATTAATACGGATATTAGGGGCACGGCCAAATCCAAATTAGGTGGGGATTTCATTACCCTTCCTAGGCCCCGAAAATCACAAAACTTGCATCCGCATTGTCCCACATTAACTAAAAGAAATCTAGAGAAGACTCTAAGGACTGTCGCGCTCACTTAGGACAGAAGAAGGCCGTGGGTAATTCATTGCTTATCCGCGTTTCTCTTGTGGTGCCTAGGAAAGTGTGTCGAAGGCTAGTGGTTACTTAATTAGGCCCACTACTTACGTAGTGGAGAACCTCCCACTTACCTGGCACTTACCTGGCCGCAGGAGGGACAAAGAGGCAGTGGAGGATTCTATCCTGCGACTTGTCTTTTGGCAGTTAGGAGCGGTCTAGAGCCGGACCTAGGTGACCACTAGATTCTAGGGTTTGTGTGCTGCATTTGTTTTGTCGCATCAGTTTTTCAAAAATCCGTCCCTTTTAAAAATAAAAAAAAAAGCAAACACCGCATTCATTCATTACCCCTAATTATAAGTCAACGCTGCCAATGTACTAACCCTTTTTAGTACAAGATAGGCTGGACACGGGATTCTAGTGCCCGTTTAGTCCGCGTACCCTTTATCGACTCCGAAGTCGGTATTTCTACATTTACTCCTTCTTTACCTACTACCACACCCACACCAATGGATCCGAATCCATCAAACTTCTTTAACCCTAATCTGCCACCGTCCGTTGGTGCGCAGAATCCACCCCGCATCCCTCTCCAGGAGAGGTGCTACCCTATTCGAGGTCCTCTTTCGACCTGCTTATCCACACCACCAGCCAACGGGGATAACTTTGAGATTAAGCCCCAGTACATCAATCTTTTACCCAAATTTCACGGACTCGAGACTGAGGACGCTTACGTTTTCATTACCAAATTTGAAAACGTATGCGCAATGATGGGTACGTCACAACTTTCAGTGGATGCAATGCGTCTACGACTTCTTCCATTTACATTGTGCGATATAGCCGAGAAGTGGCTATATAACACTACCGCACACTCTATTACGAATTGGGAAGAATTCGTCGCTGCATTCCTTAAGAAATTTTACCCAATACAAAAGACAGCTCGAATCCGTAGCGAACTGAATCAATTTGCCCAGCTCCCTGCTGAACCATTTTCAAAATGCTTTGAACGTTTCAAGGATCTATTGGTTCAGTGTCCTCATCACGGCATCCCGAGATGGGAGCTTTGCCGAATCATTTATGAGGGCATTAATCCAAGCACTTAACAGAGCCTTGAAAACATGTGTCAAGGTACTTTTATGACCAAAGATGATGGGGAAGCCTGGAAGTACTTAGAAGAGTTTGCTGAAAAATCACTACAGTGGGAGAGTGGAACCCAACCATTGAATAGGGGTGGCGTACACCAAATAGATGTGTCCATAGGTGTTCGAGCTGAAATGGCAGCAATGCAAAAGAAGCTCGACGCTATGGAACACAAATTTGCAGCAGCCTCCCTAAACCCAGTGTCACTCCCCAAAACTGTTTGTGGGTGCTGTTCTGATCCGTCTCATTTAACGGAAGAATGTCCATTAAACTCTGCGTTTCAAGGTCACGAGCATTCTAATGCCGCATTTCAAAGACCTCGAAACGATCCATATTCTTCCACGTACAATCAGGGTTGGAGGAATCACCCGAATTTTGTTTGGAACCAAAACCAATCTCAGAACACGGTTCCAAACACGAATCAATTTCAAAGGGTTCTTCCTCCACCACAACAGCAACCCCTTCAACTCACTCAGCACCCCTATCAGTCACAAAACTTCCAAAATCAGGTCAACACTCCTGCACAGTCTAATCCTATGCAGTCCTGTTCTGACGAGTTCTCTCAATTCACTCAAACCATGAAATCACTTTTATCAAATTTCATAGAGGTTTCGACTGAGATTAGATCTTCCGTCAGTGAGATAAAGAAAAACTCAGCGTCCCAAGCTGAGAGTATCAAATCGATGGAAGCTGAAATCGCACGCCTAAAAGCCGAAATGAGTGCGAGAGAAAAAGGGAAAACTTCCCTCTCAACCCCTACAGAATCCTGGGCATTACAATGTAAATGCCATCACAACGTTGAGATCGGGAAGAGTGCTGAACAATCATGTCGGGGAAGGTATTGATGATACTGAAAATCATATCAACACCCCGGCTGAGACCTTTCCACACACACACACTTCTCCATCTGATTCTTCTTCTTCTGCCTCACCATTTTCTCGCGAGCCTATTCTCCATTTCCCATTAGGCTCTACACCTTCTCCCAACCCTTATAGTTCTCCACAGACGGTCCCCACACCTCTTTTGGGACCTCGTCTACCCCCTCTTCCTTCTCCTGTGATGGACCCTGCGCTTATTGCGAAAGCTCCTTACCCGAACCGGTTAAGGGCTAATAGAACGAGTCCTCATATGGAGAAAATAATGGAAATGTTCAAACAGGTTAACATTAATATCCCTCTCGTAGATGCGATTCAACAAGTCCCCGCTTATGCGAAAATTCTTAAGGACTTGTGCACTAGGAAGAGGAAGACTCAAGTGCCGAAGAAGGTCTTTATGTCTAATAATATTAGCACTGCTTTTATACCCCAGCTACCAAAGAAACGAAAGGACCCAGGATGTCCTACAATATCGATTTCGATTGGGGGTAAAAACATAAATCGTGCTCTTTTAGACCTTGGCGCAAGTGTTAACCTGCTCCCTTATTCTGTCTATGAGCAATTAGGGATTGGAGAGCTGAAACCTGCTCATTGCACTCTCCAGATGGCAGACCGATCTATCACCAAACCAAGGGGTGAATTAGAGGATGTATTGATAAAGGTCGGGGAATTTGTTTTCCCTGTAGACTTCATTGTGCTCGACACACATCCTGTAGCAAACCCCCGGGGCCAAATTCCGGTGATTCTGGGTCGTCCTTTCCTTACCACTTCCAACGCTGTTATAAACTGTAGAAATGGTTCAATGAACTTATCATTTGGAAATATGACCATTGAACTAAATATCTACAAAGTTGGAAGTCAGCCATCAGAACCCTCAGCTCATATTTTAGATCTGTGCTCTGTCCATGAGATCGCTCCTGATAGTTGTGGAACCGAGGAACTTTGCTTTACTGATCTCGATGACATTACCACATCTCTGTTTGATTTCACACATGATCTTAGTGAGGACACTTTACCTACACTTGAGTCCTGCACTTATAACTTTTCTCCACCCGAGTCTGTATCTTTCACAGGCTCTGAGCTTCTTTGTAAATCCAAAAATCACTCAATGATCCCTCCTTCTATCATGTCTCCGCCTGAGTTAGATCTCAAAATTTTACCTTCACACCTTAAATATTGATCACACGCCAAAAGCGTGTCGGATGTTCAAAATTCTAAAGTTATAACCGCGATCAGGACGGTGTCGCTTTGCAGCTAGCCGGTTGAGCACGGGTCGATCCACAAGGAGATGGTTGTATGTCCGTTCTTGTTTTAGACGAGTCAATAAAGAATTTGTATGTGTTTGTTCGATTCTAACCTATGTGTTATATGCAAGTATAAAGTTGTTAAGAAAAAGATACGAAATTGTAAGCTAAAGAAATCCGCACTCAAAACCTTTAAGCCGAGTCTTGACCAATTGAAGCTAGAGAAATTGGCAACAACGTGGATTAGGGGATTTAAGCACGGTATTCGTGGAATCCGGCTTATTTACCCTTGTCCTTCCGTTCTTGTCTCTTGCTTTCGCCTCCGGCCAAACCGAACGCAACCGGTCGCGGTTAGGAATCACCGTTACCTTGTTAGGGTAGGGTGCCTATCGGAGCGCTTGCGTATCGTTTGGGCGGAGTTCAATGGAAAATAACGGGAAAAGGAAATGAGCAAAGAAACGTTAACTTACAATATCGTATTGATTCTTAACAACAACAATAATTACAACCATTCATAAAACAAACCAAAAAGAGAGAACAAAAAGAATAACAAAGAAAAGAAAAGATTACAAGCAAGTAATTAAAGTGCATGGTAATAAATTGCAAGTAATAAAAGACAAGAATGAAAAATGCAAGAAAGAGATAAGCAAGAAAGTAACACTAAGAACCATAGAACTCAAGACAAGCCATGGGATCAATAGCCAACCCTTAACTTGCAAGCTCAATCAAGAGGTTGCAAGGTCAAGAGAAGGGTAAAGAACTCATGTGAAATGAAGCACAAAAGAGAAGAGCTTTATTGATTCCATAATGATACAACCCTTGAGATCAATAACCAACCCTTAAACCTTCAAGCTCAATGAAGAGGTTGAAAGATCAAGAGAAGGCAAGGACCTCAAGGGGAATCTGAGCAAAAGAATGATACAATGTATGGCAAAATTGGACTCCTTCTCACATACCCAATGGTTTCCTTTTATAGGCAAAAGAACAAGACCTTTCCTTTAATTTGAATTTGAATTCATCCAAAATTTGGAGGAATGTTTGAATTTTTGAATTTTTGAATCACATCAACACTTTATGCATTGAATGCACCATACCCTCTCGTGCTCTGTGCATGTCCCTCTCGTGCTTTGTGTTTGCCCCTCTCGTGCTTTGTGCTGCCCCTCTCGTGCTTTGTGCTTGTCTGAGACATGAATGACCACTGTCATTTGTCTTGTCTCTGGAACAGGTACGCTGCGCTGGACGGATACGGATGATCGGAACCCGGCTTTTTTCTGCTGGCAACAGATGTCCTGGATTTTGGCGTAACAGTAGAGATTTTGTATCATTTGCGTTATTTTGGAATAGGAACCTGTAGCCTGTAAATATGTAGCAAACACGGATTAAAAGCACCTGCCTATAAACAAACGAGCGTAAGAATAGGCGGTATAAACTGCAATATTCTGTTATGAACAAATACCCCCAAACTTAACTTTTGCTCGTCCCGAGCAAAACCATTTATTCACAAAAGAGAATCCTAACCGCACTTTCGCAGGGAACGCGATTGCACTGAGCGCGTTCAACAAGCCGTTAAACCTCTAGGTGTCCCTAGTAGGAGGAGTGTTGTCTCCTGAGGGTTTTCAGCGGATTACACCTACAAAATCCCGTCAAGTTAGTGTCATAAGTTAACAATGATTCTACTCCTACAGTTTAGAATTTACATTAGAAACTCTATCATCCTAAGTTAGAAATATTCAACCCTTATTTTTCACACCTCCTATCTATTTAACCTTGGTTCTCCTGAGTTTTCCTTCTAAAGTGCAGCCTCAAATCAGGGATTTTTATCAACTTTACAGAAAATACAAGTCTTATTCTTTATTTCTATCTTTTATCCAAACATCGATTGTATACCCCTACGTGTGTGTGTATTTGCACCCCTACACTCAAGAATTCAATTCAAGGTATAATACCCTTGCCCTAATACCAAATACTACTTCTTTTCATTAAGGATGAATGGATTTGCTCACACACCTTTCATGCGACTATTAACGCTTCTTGAGGCACTAACGGCCGATTACTGAATGTGTGAATTTTAAAGCGTAAATAGCAGTTTCCAGGTCTTGATTTTATTCTATTTTTTCTTTTTCTTTTTCTTTTTCTTTTTCTTTTTCTTTATCAAGACCGGATATATTTTTCAACATGCTCTTTTGGTGTTTAGCTTTAAATACCGTTTTTTCTTTCATACTATGCTTTCAGGCAAGAGTATTTCTAGGTATCCTCTACTATCCCAAGTTTCAAGGTGCGTGTAAGTGCAGTTTGTAGGGTATATACTTTCTGAATTTGAACTCAAGAAAAGAAACTATTTTTCAAACTTATCCTCCAGTAAAGCTTCAATACTTTCCCTTCATCTTGACTTAACTCAAGAACTGAACTCAAAAAAAATTGTAAGGACGTATACTTACCAAAGTTAGACAGAATGAGGGTTATTTTTAGGGTTTTCAATTCCTAAGCCTAGAATTTAGTTATTTCTAATATATCAACTAAACTTTCAGAATAAAAATCTAAGTTACCCTATTAGCTAACTTGACGACAAAGTTTTTATATTTTTGGAAACTTTTTCGATTTTTGTGGGTTTTTAATAAGGTTTGCAAATGCGAAATATACAAATGAATGCGAAGGAAGAAAGCTTACCGAGCGCACCCCCAAACTTAAACTTGACAGTGCCCTCACTGTCAGGCTATACCAAGAGGGTCAAAATTGCCGGCGCTCCCTAAAAACAAATTATATACAACAAAGAAAACAAAACAAAAAATATATACAAAAAAAGGATTCCCCCCAAACTTAAGTGAAACAGTGTTTCCACTGTTAAGCGATGAAGTTCAGGATTAGGGGGAAAGAATAGTGTCAAGCTATACAAGGCCTTACACAGGCCAAAAGTTAACACCAACCAATCAAAGATCTTATCGTGATAAAGCAGTGGCTGGTGAAAGAAGGCGTAGAGAAAAGAGATAGAGAATACGCGAGACCGTATGGAGATAGAAGTGGTATACGGTCTCGGTATATGAGAAAAAGAATGGTGGAAGGGAGAAAGAAATGGAGTACGAACTTGAGGGTGAAAATGGAGCGAATAAATTAGTACAATCTGTAATGATCGATATGAAAAGATGGATTGTACTAATCTATCAATATGGCGAGAAATTGGGTCAAATCCCTCAAGATTCGTAAGAAGCCATGGGTACCCCGAACTTGGTAAACCAGACAAAGGAAGTGAAAATGATACAGTTTCTTGCAAGGTCGGAACAATGAAAAGGATGGAGGGAAGTGGTTGAGGAAGGGTATCGGTTAAAGGTTCAGGAGGGTGTACACAGTCAATGACAGGAATAGGATGAATTGGGAAATCCGACTCATCAAGCAAAACTGGTTCATCCTCAAAATTTTCCTTAAAATTTAGCACATCCATGCACTTCTCTTCAAAATCAAGACGCATATGGGGTTCGGGAAAAACATTTAATGACTCAGGATGATGATTTGAAGAGAAAAACTCAGCCAAATCTATGGGTTCATCATTCAAAATATTCCCAGCGTCAATATCCTCAATCAAGTGAAAATCAATATTCTCAGACACCTCATCAAAAGCATAGATTTCAATCAATTTTGGTTCTAAGATGGAGGAGTAGAGGTCAAAAGGTTTGGGTGTGGTTTCACTTGGAAGGGTCCCTTCACAATCTAGCAAATCAAACACTACAAAGTCGCACAACTCATTAAACATTCTATCTTCAACTGATAATTCATTTGGGACACTTGATAGACTTTCAACACAGGAGTTGTGTGATTCAATTTGAGACGGGTAGGTTTGATTTGGAAGGATATATAGCTCACTTTCTCTACTCAAATTCTCAGCCTGTCCTACCGCCTCTTCATACATTGAAAAATTTGGAGCTAGTTGAAAACTAGCTACCAGGTCACTAGGTTGTATGAGGGCGGCCATGGACGCATTCAAATCCATCATTTGTTGGCTTGACGCTACCCTAAAGTCTTCCAACGACTGTTCCAGACTAGACATAGGTTGTGAAGGGGTTTCAGTAAAAGATTCAAAGTTGTATGGATACTGAAAATTCCCAAACGGCTGTGTAGAAGCAATGTCTAGGGAAGGTGCAAAAGTTGGGTAGGACTGGTAGGAATTGAATGGTTGGACAGGGGTAGGATCGACATTTGGATAAGAAGGTGAATGAATTTGTTGATCCCAAGAATTTGAAGTGGTGACAGGAGTGAAAGATCGGCTACGAGATTGTTCAATACGTTCTGCAATAGACATGGGTCTTGGAGTTGCAACATGACTCGAAGAAGGGGTATCAACGTAAGAAGGGGAGAATGTTTGAAATGGTTGATACGAAGTGGATTGCGGAGTCAAATTGTTTGTCCTAGACGCGTCTATCCGATCTCTCAATGAAATTTTTGGCATGGATGGATTGTTCGAAGTTCGGCCAAAGCAAGAACCGTAAGAAGTAATGTCTGGTTGTGGGTACCAAAGTTCGGCAAGAGTTTTTCGAGGTGGGGTACCCATGATATGAAAAGAGAAAGAAAGAAAGGAAGAGAAAAGGAGGGGAAAAAGAATGTGATTTTTTTTTAAAATTTTTTTAATTTTTAATTTTTTGGTTTTTGTTAGTTAGATATTAACAAAAGAATGAAATATACACACAAAAAGAATCTGGACAAAAACAATCACGACACAAAAATACCACACACCTAATCGTTCTAGGGTTCACCTAAGTCAACTAGACCTGCTCCAGAACTTGATTGTCGAAGTAAAACTGTGTCGAGAAACGGGCTCAAGATACACTGATCACGAGGCCAGGTAAGTGCAGAGATAAGGGGAGGTTTTCCAACGCTTTCGCGAAGTTCCTTAATTAAATAACCCTTTCTCTTTTGGCGGTTTCGCCGTTAACACTTTCCTAGACACCCCGTAAACAATATACCGTTAAGTGAGGTTCTAAACACGGTTAACTTCTCCTAATGAGCGCGAAGTCCTTAAGGCTTAAAGTCTAGTTTCTTTTAAATTTTGTGCGGGTAAACGTTATGCTCAAGTTCGTGATTTGTGGGCCACGGAAAAGGTGATGAAATCCTTTACCGTATATTGTGGGGTTCGCTTGCCCTTAAGTCCGTATTAATGTATGCAATGCGCAATTCAAAAAAATTCTATAAGGAATCAAACAATCGTTTTTTAGTTTAAGCACGGCACTGCAACAAATACGGGTTAGTCAATTTTTAGTGTTTGCTAGCGAACTTGCAAAGAATCCTGCAAAGAATAGTATATTGGATGCGTCAGATTTGAGAAGAAGGTGTTAGTAAAGTACGTACCGTTAAGTTTTTGGGTTAAGAAACCCCCGTTGAATCAAATCCGGTAAGCTTGAAAAGTTCGCTTGCGCGGGTCAAACTACCCGGATCTTTGGCACTGTACTTTGCAATCACCTTAGCCTTGAACGTACACTTTGCTCCCCACAATCGCCGTTTGCAAATCCGCAAAAATCTGCAGACTTGCTCTCAAAAATTATCAAAAAAAAACAAAAAGATTTATTTTTTATTTATAAATATATACAAAAAGAATATTAACCCGAATAACAAGAAAGAAAATACGCTACCGTCTCCCCGGCAACGGCGCCATTTGATCGCACGCCAAAAGCGTGTCGGATGTTCAAAATTCTAAAGTTATAACCGCGATCAGGACGGTGTCGCTTTGCAGCTAGCCGGTTGAGCACGGGTCGATCCACAGGGAGATGGTTGTATGTCCGTTCTTGTTTTAGACGAGTCAATAAAGAATTTGTATGTGTTTGTTCGATTCTAACCTATGTGTTATATGCAAGTATAAAGTTGTTAAGAAAAAGATACGAAATTGTAAGCTAAAGAAATCCGCACTCAAAACCTTTGAGCCGAGTCTTGACCAATTGAAGCTAGAGAAATTGGCAACAACGTGGATTAGGGGATTTAAGCACGGTATTCGTGGAATCCGGCTTATTTACCCTTGTCCTTCCGCTCTTGTCTCTTGCTTTCTCCTCCGGCCAAACCGAACGCAACCGGTCGCGGTTAGGAATCACTGTTACCTTGTTAGGGTAGGGTGCCTATCGGAGCGCTTGCGTATCGTTTGGGCGGAGTTCAATGGAAAATAACGGGAAAAGGAAATGAGCAAAGAAACGTTAACTTACAATATCGTATTGATTCTTAACAACAACAATAATTACAACCATTCATAAAACAAACCAAAAAGAGAGAACAAAAAGAATAACAAAGAAAAGAAAAGATTACAAGCAAGTAATTAAAGTGCATGGTAATAAATTGCAAGTAATAAAAGACAAGAATGAAAAATGCAAGAAAGAGATAAGCAAGAAAGTAACACTAAGAACCATAGAACTCAAGACAAGCCATGAGATCAATAGCCAACCCTTAACTTGCAAGCTCAATCAAGAGGTTGCAAGGTCAAGAGAAGGGTAAAGAACTCATGTGAAATGAAGCACAAAAGAGAAAAGCTTTATTGATTCCATAATGATACAACCCTTGAGATCAATAACCAACCCTTAAACCTTCAAGCTCAATGAAGAGGTTGAAAGATCAAGAGAAGGCAAGGACCTCAAGGGGAAGCTAAGCAAAAGAATGATACAATGTATGGAAAAATTGGACTCCTTCTCACATACCCAATGGTTTCCTTTTATAGGCAAAAGAACAAGACCTTTCCTTTAATTTGAATTTGAATTCATCCAAAATTTGGAGGGATGTTTGAATTTTTGAATTTTTGAATCACATCAACACTTTATGCATTGAATGCACCATACCCTCTCGTGCTCTGTGCATGTCCCTCTCGTGCTTTGTGTTTGACCCTCTCGTGCTTTGTGCTGCCCCTCTCGTGCTTTGTGCTTGTCTGAGACATGAATGACCACTGTCATTTGTCTTGTCTCTGGAACAGGTACGCTGCACTGGACGGATACGGATGATCGGAACCCGGCTTTTTTCTGTTGGCAACAGATGTCCTGGATTTTGGCGTAACAGTAGAGATTTTGTATCATTTGCGTTATTTTGGACTAGGAACCTGTATCCTGTAAATATGTAGCAAACACGGATTAAAAGCACCTGCCTATAAACAAACGAGCGTAAGAATGGGCGGTATAAACTGCAATATTCTGTTATGAACAAATATGCATATCTAGGTGAGAATGAGTCTTTACCGGTTATCATATCCGCTTCTCTTGCATTAAAGCAAGAGAATGCAATTTTATCGGTATTGAGATCGAACAAAGAGGCGTTTGGTTGGAGTATGGCGGACATCAAAGGGATTAGTCCCTTGATAGTTGAACATCATATACATGTGATGGATGATGCCAGACCAATCCGAGAACCACAGAGACGGTTGAATCCCGTCATGAAGGAAGCTGTGATGAAAGAGATCGTCAAATGCTTAGATAATGGTATTATATACCCCATCTCCGATAGCCAGTGGGTGAGTCCTATACATGTTGTTCCTAAGAAATCCGGCATCACTGTAATTACCAATGAGGCAAATGAGTTGATTCAGGCACGCGCCCAAACTGGGTGGCGTGTATGTATCGATTATAGAAAACTCAATGCTGCCACGAGGAAAGACCACTTTCCTCTGCCATCATTGATCAGATGCTGGAACGCTTAGCGGGGCGAGAGTATTATTGTTTTATGGACGGATACTCAGGCTATAATCAGGTCCCTATCGCCAAAAAGGATCAAGATAAAACCACTTTTACTTGTCCTTTTAGTACCTTTGCTTACAGTCGCATGCCCTTTAGGCTATGCAATGCTCCCGCTACCTTTCAGCGGTGTATGATGGGGATATTCTCTGATATGGTAGAGAATTTTCTGGAGATCTTTATGGACGATTTCTCGATTTTTGGAGACTCTTTTTCCGATTGCCTAGCGAATCTTGACGCCGTTCTTACTCGTTACAAAGAGAAGAACTTGACTTTGAACTGGGAAAAATGCCATTTTATGGTCCAAGAAGGAATTGTACTTGGACATGTCATTTCACAAAAAGGCATTGAGGTTGATAGAGCTAAAATAGATGTCATTCAAAACCTCTCTCATCCCAAAAGCGTCAAAGATGTTCGATCTTTCCTTGGCCATGCGGGCTTTTATAGGAAATTCATTAAGGACTTTAGCAAAATTGCTAGACCTTTAACTCTTCTCCTGGCCAAGGATACGACCTTCCATTTTGACTCGGACTGCGAGACAGCTTTCGACTCACTTAAACACTCACTCACTTCAGCCCCCGTTTTATCATCACCAAACTGGGACTACCCCTTTGAGCTGATGTGTGATGCATCTGATTTTGCAGTAGGTGCAGTCTTAGGACAGCACATCGATAAGATGCCACACATGATATACTATGCAAGTAAGACCCTGAATGATGCGCAAATCAATTATACAACCACAGAAAAAGAACTCTTAGCGGTTGTATTTGCATTAGAAAAATTCAGGCCTTACTTAATTGGCTCACCTATAGTTGTGTATACTGACCATTCCGCTTTAAAACATCTTCTGGCGAAGAAAGATGCAAAAGGTCGACTAATACGTTGGATCCTTCTTTTACAAGAATTCGATCTTGTTATCAAAGATAAGAAAGGATGTGAAAACGTAGTAGCTGACCATCTTTCACGCATCATTTCTTCCCCTGTGACCCTGCCGATCAATGATTCGTTCCCTGACGAACAACTCTTGAGCATATCCGCTGAACCATGGTTCAGGGATATTGTGAACTATCATGCCACCGGACTTATACCGAGCGATTGGTCAAAACAGGACAAATACCGGTTTCTATCCCAAGTAAAACACTTTTACTGGAATGAGCCTTATTTGTTTAAATATTGTCCTGATCAGATCATTCACCGGTGTGTCCCGAATGAAGAGTTCAAGAGTGTTCTTTCATTTTGTCATGATCAGGCCTGTGGGGGTCACTTCGGTCCTAGAAAGACAGCGGAAAAGGTTTTGCAATGTGGATTTTATTGGCCGACCTTATTCAAGGACGCATTTGACTATTGCAAAACCTGTACACAATGTCAGTATACGGGTAGAATATCCCGGAGGAATGAAATGCCTCAGCAACCCATTCTGGTTGTTGAAATATTTGATGTTTGGGGCATTGATTTTATGGGTCCTTTTCCCAACTCCTTTGGGAATTTATACATTCTGCTGGCGGTTGATTATGTCTCAAAATGGGTAGAAGCCATTCCATGTCGCACTAACGACAAGAAAGTTGTCATTAAGTTCTTAAAAGAGAATATCTTTTCGCGATTTGGAGACCCACGCGCTATCATTAGCGATAATGGGACACATTTCTGCAACAGGTCTTTCGAGACGCTGATGCGAAAATACTCAATCAACCACCGACTTTCTACACCCTATCATCCCCAAACGAGCGGGCAGGCTGAAATCTCAAACAGGCAAATCAAACTTATCCTGGAGAAAACTGTTGCTAAGAATAGAAAAGACTGGTCGACCAAACTGACGGATGCTCTTTGGGCATTCAGAACTGCATATAAAACCGACCTAGGAATGTCTCCATATAGGATAGTGTTTGGGAAAGCATGTCATTTACCTGTCGAGATAGAGCATAAAGCATTGTGGGCTATAAAAGAAATAAATTTTGATCTAAACCTTGCTTGCAACTTTCGGAAGCTGCAAATTAATGAGCTAAGCGAACTCCGCGATGAAGCTTATGATAACGCTGTAATCACAAAGAATAGGACTAAGGTTTTTCACGATAAAAACATTTTGAGGAAAACATTTTCACCTGGTCAACAAGTCCTTCTTTATAATTCACGATTACACCTTCATGCGGGTAAGCTCCGATCTCGTTGGAAGGGACCTTTTATTGTGCGGTCTGTATACCCGCACGGGGCAGTAGAAGTAGAAAATGTTAAAAACGGCACCATTTTCAAAGTAAATGGACATAGACTAAAGCCATATTTTTCCACTGACCCCACGGAGGAGCTCTTGTTCTTACAAGAGCCAGTTTATTTGGATTAAAATTCCTCCGTCTCGCCTTCATGTCCAGTATATCATTGCATCATTTTTTGAATGAAGGTGAGTGAAAAGAGTAAGTTTGGGGGAAGTTCTTCACTTATATATTTTGCCCCCACTAATAATTCCCCCCAGGCTTACAGTTTTGTAGGTATAGCGGTTGGCAACAGTGAGGACACTGTTGAAAACAAGTTTGGGGGAGGTTTGTGCTTATTTTTGCATCATTTGCATATCATTTGCATAAGCACAAAACATTTCTTAAAAAAAATATCTATAAAAATGGAGAAAATTTCAAAACCAATAAAAATTTAAAAATTTCCAAGTATAAAATTAATTTTAATATTTACACTTTTTGTACATAAATAAGATAATGAAAGTTTAGATAGTGAATAATTACATCCATGAGATTGGAAAAATTTTAGAAAACTAAGAAAATTAGAAGTTTTCTTATACGAACTAGTAATAAGTAGTTATGAGCCGTTGTCCCAAGGGTTAGTAAGATGAAGGACGTCACTAATCTGAGGATAAAAATAAGTCTGAAAAATAGTTTCTATTCTGGAGGCCAAACATTTTGAACGTTGCTACCCTGCTATTCGCACTTACACACATCTTGAAGCCTGGGATAGTAGAGGATACCTTGAAATGCTCTTGTCTTAAAGCCGATGTATGAAGGAAATAAAAAGAAAAGTGAATAAAAAATATATATATATATATAAAGTGGTGAGAAAAATGAACACTGGTTTTGTTATCACTGAGGGTAATAAAAAAATATATAGCGAGGGTGCTTTTTCACCTAGTGCCCTAAGGCCAACTGGTCTGGGAGTCACTGCTATGCCTGAGGTGGTGCAAGACAAGGAAAATACACCAAGTAAGCAAGCACAGGAGTAATCGGTCGGTTAGTACCTCAAGAAGTATTAACGGTCGCATGAAAGTGTGTGACCAATCTCATCTAAATATTCATTAATTAAAAAGTACTGAGGCTGATGGGCAAGGGTATGATAGCTTGAATTGAATTCTCCGGGTGTAGGGATGTCTTTACACACACGTAGGGTTATATGATCGATGTTTGGAATAAAGATAGGAATGAAGAATAAGACGATGTTTTATTGAGAGAGGACGTGATTTCTGACATCTTTTCATGACCATTAAGATAGGGCTCATGACAACCGAAAAGCTAGCTTAGTTGGAAACCCTAATTTTCAAAGTCTTTCTTTTACAATTCTTGTCTTTAAATGTAAAATTCATGATCTTTCTTTTATTATGGGATTTTGTGGGTGCAATCCGCTGAAAACCCTCAGGAGACAACACTCCACCTACTAGGGACACCTAGAGGTTTAAAGGCTTGTTGCACGTGCTCAGTGCAATCGTGTTGCCTACGAAAGTGTGCTAGATAGTTTTTCTCTTTCTTTATTTTCTCCTTCTCTTTTTAATAAAACAGTTCGCTCGAGACGATCGAAATTAAGTTTGGGGGAATTTGAATAGTCGAAAATAATGCATATTTTAGCCGGCAATTTCCTCATCATTTGTATCCATATAGAAGTGTTCGGCATTCATATTTTACATATTAGCAAAACTGTCACAAAATATCAGATTACATGTATTAGACTCTAAAACCGACACTATGAAGGAAAATTGACTGCATTTCATGGCATCGCATTATCTCTATATTGCGCAACACTTGTTTTGAGATCTAAGCAGGAAAATCCAGAAGAAAGGCCAAAATTTATACGGTACCGATCAAACGTTACGCCAACTCAATGATTTCAGATCTGGTACCAATCCAAAGGGACAAATACAAATCAACATATCTGATAAAGGCCCAAGTATCAACCCAAGACCACAACAGAAGTTTGAAGCTATCAAGCCACCACTTGGCCGCGGAACCGCGGCCGGAGCCGGCTTGAGCCGCGGTTCCGCGGCGGCCCTGCCACATCATCAATCCAATTTTACTGCACAACTCTTACCTCACTTCCAGAAGCTCAGAAAGACATGACAAATTTCAGAAGACTCCAGAGATTTCTGCCAAATCAGCAAACTAGGGTTTCTAATGCTTAATTAATCCTAGCTTAAACCCTAAGCTAGCTCCTAACAAACTCTTTCTAGAAACTCCTCAACAAACTTTTGGAGGGAATTGTAATTTCAAACCTAGACCTAGGGTTTGGGAAGTCTATAAATAGAAGCCTAAACCTAGGGTTAAGGGACATATACTTGATACTTGGATCCATTATCCAAACTTAGATACTTCTTCATTTTACTCTCTTCATCTTCTTCTTCCACAAATCTAGTGAGAGGATTTGTGTGAAACCCTAACCCTAATTCCAATCAAAAGCCAAGATCCCGAGTACCCATCAAGCAAGAAGCCTTGCAACCTTTTATGAGCCGAGCTGATCTTCAACAGAGCAAGTGGTCCAAGCCGATCCACGACTCACGGAGCCGAGCGACGCCGATTCAACAATTTAGTTCTTCCTCTTGTAGTTCTTGAGCGACTGTAATCAAATTGTTGATATAAATAAAAGGTGATGTTCTTTTATCTTGTTTTCTTTAAATTCTCGCATCATGATATCTTTTCAATTCTTGAATACTTTCTGTGTGATGATGTTTGAGTAATACTCCGCTCTTCGAGGATTCGAGACGATCAATAGAATGATGATGTAATATATCTTAAATCGATTCTTAAATCCTACGAGTTTTGTAAACCCTAGCAAGTTCAAGAATCGACGACCCAATTCGTTGCGATGCTTTCTTGATTGATATCGCTCAAGATTGGGGAGCTACGATTGTTTCTTGAAATTGTTAGAGGACTAGAATGTGAATGATATCGATAAAAGAACAAGGGTTAAACGATGAAACCCTAGTTTCATCAAGAAAGCCCTAACTCTCATCGATCATCATCGATCTAGTATCAATCCTTCGAAGGAAAAGAACACGAAATCTTGAAATTACATCACGTCTATAGATCCGATCGATTCCTATGAGCCTCATTTAGATTCTTGATATTTTGGTTGGAAATATTATCGAAACACCGATTCTTGATTTGTTTATCAGTTTCTTGATTCTTGATTAAATATCGTGACACCTGAATCAATCGATAAATTCTTGAATCATGTTTTCTTTTCTTTTCGATTAACTTTTCGATTCAAACAAATTAAACAAAGAAACGAATCGCACAATCCCTGTGGACGATTCGCACTCGCTTACGATCTACAACTGACACCGTAGTTGATTACGGTCAAATATAATTCTTTGATAGTGAGTTCTTTATACAATTTTCTAAATACCGATACAAGATACTATTATCGATCAAATGAAACCGATATCGGGAATCATTTGACTATTTGATTCGATACTTGCTTTTACAAACACATCCGAGAATTACACTAAATCAAAATGGCGCCGTTGCCGGGGATCGCGCGCTAATTTGTTTCATATTATAGTTTGAATTGAAAGAATTATTCCATTGTTGTTTTTGAGATCAAAATTCGTGCAAACCCTGAACGATTTGCTGTTGTTCATTGCAAGGAAATCTGGAGCTGTTTGGAAATTGAAGAAAATTTTTGGAATATACCAGAGATCAGAGGGAGTCTACAGAAGCTCCCTGGTGAAGTTTTGTGCATTGATCCCATTGTTCAACCGCGGAAGCGCGGTGGGAGTGCCCAAATGCGGCGGAAACGCGGCTTTTTGGAGGGTTCTCTGTACAATTTTTCTTCAGGTGATTTCTTGCCTCCTTCTCTCTCCTCTTTTTAGCTCCAATTAACATTTTGCTGCAGGTTTCTTTGCAAATAAATCGCAGCGCCGCAAAAAGCAAAATAAAAATTTGTGCGTGTTTTGATTCTTGGTTGTTTGCATAATTAATACGGATATTAAGGGGCAAGCCAAATCCAAATTAGGTGGGGATTTCATTACCCTTCCTAGGCCCCGAAAATCACAAAACTTGCATCCGCATTGACCCACATTAACTAAAAGAAATCTAGAGAAGACTCTAAGGACTGTCGCGCTCACTTAGGACAGAAGAAGGCCGTGGGTAATTCATTGCTTATCCGCGTTTCTCTTGTGGTGCCTAGGAAAGTGTGTCGAAGGCTAGTGGTTACTTAATTAGGCCCACTACTTACGTAGTGGAGAACCTCCCACTTACCTGGCACTTACCTGGCCGCAGGAGGGACAAAGAGGCAGTGGAGGATTCTATCCTGCGACTTGTCTTTTGGCAGTTAGGAGCGGTCTAGAGCCGGACCTAGGTGACCACTAGATTCTAGGGTTTGTGTGCTGCATTTGTTTTGTCGCATCATTTTTTCAAAAATCCGTCCCTTTTTCAAAAAAAAAAAAAAAAGCAAACACCGCATTCATTCATTACCCCTAATTATAAGTCAACGCTGCCACTTGTACTAACACTTTTTAGTACAAGATAGGCTGGACACGGGATTCTAGTGCCTGTTTAGTCCGCGTACCCTTTATCGACTCCGAAGTCGGTATTTCTACATTTACTCCTTCTTTACCTACTACCACACCCACACCGATGGATCCGAATCCATCAAACTTCTTTAACCCTAATCTGCCACCGTCCGTTGGTGCGCAGAATCCACCCCGCATCTCTCTCCAGGAGAGGTGCTACCCTATTCGAGGTCCTCTTTCGACCTGCTTATCCACACCACCAGCCAACGGGGATAACTTTGAGATTAAGCCCCAGTACATCAATCTTTTACCCAAATTTCACGGACTCGAGACTGAGGACGCTTACGTTTTCATTACCAAATTTGAAAACGTATGCGCAATGATGGGTACGTCACAACTTTCAGTGGATGCAATGCGTCTACGACTTCTTCCATTTACATTGTGCGATATAGCCGAGAAGTGGCTATATAACACTACCGCACACTCTATTACGAATTGGGAAGAATTCGTCGCTGCATTCCTTAAGAAATTTTACCCAATACAAAAGACAGCTCGAATCCGTAGCGAACTGAATCAATTTGCCCAGCTCCCTGCTGAACCATTTTCAAAATGCTTTGAACGTTTCAAGGATCTATTGGTTCAGTGTCCTCATCACGGCATCCCGAGATGGGAGCTTTGCCGAATCATTTATGAGGTCATTAATCCAAACACTAAACAGAGCCTTGAAAACATGTGTCAAGGTACTTTTATGACCAAAGATGATGGGGAAGCCTGGAAGTACTTAGAAGAGTTCGCTGAAAAATCACTACAGTTGGAGAGTGGAACCCAACCATTGAATAGGGGTGGCGTACACCAAATAGATGTGTCCATAGGTGTTCGAGCTGAAATGGCAGCAATGCAAAAGAAGCTCGACGCTATGGAACACAAATTTGCAGCAGCCTCCCTAAACCCAGTGTCACTCCCCAAAACTGTTTGTGGGTGCTGTTCTGATCCGTCTCATTTAACGGAAGAATTTCCATTAAACTCTGCGTTTCAAGGTCACGAGCATTCTAATGCCGCATTTCAAAGACCTCGAAACGATCCATATTCTTCCACGTACAATCAGGTACTGGACACGGAGTAAGAGCGAGCGAGCTCTTGGGACTCGTACACAGTGATGTGTACGGTCCAATGTCTACACAAGCGCGAGGTGGTTATTCCTACTCCATTACTTTTACGGATGATTTCTCTAGGTATGGACATATCTTCTTAATGAAGCATAAATCCGAGGCCTTTGAGAAATTCCAGGAATACAAGAATGAAGTGGAAAACCAAACAGGTAAAAGTATCAAGACACTGAGATCTGATCGAGGTGGTGAATACTTAAGTGCCGAGTTCCTGGGTTACTTAAAAGAGAATGGAATTCTCTCTCAGCTTACTCCTCCATACACACCATAACACAACGGTGTATCGGAAAGGAGAAATCGAACCCTATTGGATATGGTTCGTTCCATGATGAGTAAGGCTGAGTTACTGCGATCTTTCTAGGGTTATGCACTAGAATCAGCTGCATATCTTTTGAACAAGGTTCCAACCAAGACTGTGCCTACCACACCATATCAGATGTGGAGTGGGAAGAAACCCTATCTTCAGTACCTGAAGACATGGGGATGTCCAGCTTTTGTAAAAAAGCAGCATCCGGACAAGCTTGAAGCACGCTCAGTACAGTGTAAGATTGTGGCATATCCAAAGAACTCCAAGAGGTATTATTTCTATTACGCAGAGGAACAAAAGGTTTTGTTTCTCGTCATGCCCACTTCTTGGAAGCTGAATTTTTAGAAAATCAGAAGAGCGGGAGCGCAATAGAACTGGAAGAAATTCCAGAACCACAAGCTGTTACTGAAAGTATGGTAGAACCAGAAGTTTCAGAAGAAAGGGACATACCAGCGCCTATCCGCAGAAGTAGTAGGCAGTCTCATCCGCCCGAAAGATACTACGGTTTTCTCATGGACGAGGATTGAGAAGATTGCATCATTAATAATGATGACCCTACTAGCTTCCAGCAAGCCATTCAGAGCGGAGACTCGGTAATATGGCTGGATGCAATGCGGACCGAAATGGAGTCCATGTACACTAACAAAGTATGGACTTTGGACATTGCTCCAGATGGGGTAAAGCCCGTAGGATGCAAGTAGATCTTCAGAAAGAAGATTGGTGTAGATGGACAGGTTGAAACCTATAAGGCTAGACTTGTTGCAAAGGGTTTTCGTCAAAGATCTGGTTTGGACTATGACGAAACCTTTTCTCCAGTGGCTATGCTCAAATCCATTCGGGTCCTTCTTGCCATTGCTGCCTTCCACGATTATGAGATCTGGCAGATGGACGTAAAGACGGATTTTCTAAATGGTAATTTGGAAGAATGCGTCTATATGGATCAGTCAGAGGGATTCATTCAGAGTGGGAACAGCGGTAAAGTATGCAAGTTTCTTAAGTCCATTTATGGACTAAAGCAGGCATCGCGGAGTTGGAACATCTGTTTTGATGATACTGTCAAAGAATTCGACTTTATCAAGAATCCAGATGAACCATGCATATACAGTAAGATTGTAGGGAGAGTTGTAGTATTCCTCGTCTTGTACGTGGATGACATTCTCCTAATAGGAATGATATTCCTATGCTACAGTCAGTCAAAAGATTCTTGTCACAGAAGTTCTCCATGAAGGACCAGGGTGATGCCACCTACATTCTGGAGATCGAGATCTATCGTGATAGATCAAAGAGGATGTTGGGACTTTCGCAGTCCAGGTATATAGACACCATATTGAAAAGATTCAGTAAGGAAGATTCTAAGCGCGGTAACCTACCGGCTTGTCACGGAATCAACCTCTCCAAAAAGATGTCTCCCAAGACTGATTTGGAAAGGGATCGCATGTCGATTATACCCTACGCTTCTGCGGTAAGCTCTATAATGTATGCGATGTTATATACCAGACCAGATGTAGCATACGCATTAAGCGTTGTATGCCGGTATCAGGCAAACCCAGGGGAGAAGCACTGGATAGCAGTAAAGAACATTCTCAAGTACCTGAGGAGGACTAAAGAGATGTTCTTGGTGTATGGCGGAAAAGACCTCCAGATTGAGGCCATTGCTGACTCCAGCTTCCAGAGTGACAAGGATGACTCCAAGTCCATATCGGGTTATGTCATTACCCTCAATGGAGGGGCGGTCTGTTGGAAGAGTTCCAAGCAGGACACCGTTGTTGACTCAACGATGGAAGCGGAGTACATAGCTGCTTGCGATGCCACAAAAGAAGCTGTCTGGATGAAGAAGTTCCTAACAGAACTTCAAGTGGTTCCTACCAGTATTGATCCAATACCTCTGTATTGCGAAAACAACGGCGCTATAGCTTTAGCGAAGGAACCCAGGTCCCATCAGAAGTCCAGACACATCTTAGGGCGGTATCACCTGATCAGGGAGATCGTAGATCGCTGGGAGCTCGAGGTAAAGAGAGTAGATACAAAGAATAACACTGCTGATCCATTCATAAAGGCCATTCCTCAGACGCAGTTCGAGAGGCTATTCGAGATGATAGGTCTGTGATATGCCAGTACATGGCCCTAGTGCAAGTGGGAGACTGTTAGTGGAAGCTTGGGATATTCACAGTTGTATTGACAGTCTTGCTAAAAATGGTAGTATGCTATTTGGTTTGAGTCTACTTTAATATGTGCATATGTTTCTTTTACCGTATCGCTTATACATATTATTAGAGCCTTTAGGATCTTTGCTTGATTACCAGCGTTGTGATGGCAGTCACACTAGTGCGGGATGGGTAGTCTATAAGCAACATCCTATATAGGTCCCTGGTCGTAGGATTATCGAGACAGGGTATCGATACTCCGGAGTAGACTTGTGTATACGCTTCTCATCCCAGTTGGGGAGAAGGTCTGTCCCACAGCCATCAGTACGTCGTACTGGAGATAGTATGCAGGTGCTCGTTAGGTTACGGATACACCGGATAGGACTCTCCGGGAACTGCAGGTTGGATTTTGTAACATTTTGAAAATCGTTTCGGTGAAATTTCGAAAAATCGGTAAAATAAGGGGGTTTTCTGTAAAAATTCAAAATACAAATATCTTATTATAAAAATTAAATATACATATTCTAGTTATGTAATTGCTATTATTTAGTGTTTATTGAGCCGCTGGTAAAATTTCAAATTTTCTTAAAAAAATATTATTTTATTATTATTTAAGCCGTCACTAATACATTTAATTAGGGAAAATTACAAATTGGAATGAGTTGAAACAAATTTTTTGCATCATAAAACATTAAATAAAATTTTATCATGTGGTTTTTGGAACGAAATCATTTGCCAAAACGGTTTAGAAATTATTGAAGAAAAAAGGCTTTTTTTTTAGCGTAAATGGATATTTGGGGTATTATATATATCATTTTTCATCACCCCACACACGTACCCACATCCACACACTCCCATTTACTTATCCCCTTGAAGAATTCAGCAGCCCACTTCTCCCCCTCAAAAATTTCTCCATCTCATTTGTATGGGTGAAATAGAGTTTATAGGTGTAGGTTAAGATGTATTATTTTGGAGGCTCATTGTACCTTGATTTGAGGGGGGTTGACTTGACCAATTGTGCACAACACCCACACCATTCCCCCCATCACCCCATGGCCGAAATTCTGCAGCCCTTCCCCCTTCATTTTCCCACTTTTCATTTCCTTCAATTTAAATCAAAAAATTGCTCCAAAATCCAATTTAAATCTCACAAATTGATTTCCATTCTTCATCCCATTCTCCTTAGCTTTTATCACTTGGATCATGGTGTTATGAAGCCATCATTGGAGGCAAATTATTCTTGCTAGATCACTAGATTTTAAGGTATAATTTCTACCCATTTAAATTCTTATGTTTAGATTTATTTAATTGAGTTGTTTTAGTGTTAATTTTAGTGCTATTTGCATACTAGTTTTTTTTTATAAAGTTTATGGCTTGAGTTGAATTAGGGTTTTGTTGTGGAAATGGGTTATGATAAATTGTGCATGCTTTTGTGTTGTGGATTAACATCTTAAGTTTTATAGAAAGCTAATTTAGTTGTTAATTCCAAACCATTACTTATAAAATGCCCTAATTAAGTTATTTTGCTAACTAGAGTTTTGGAAAATTATTAAATGCCTTAGATTAAATTATAATTATGGTTTCATGTCATTATAGATAATATATTGAGTGGGTTAATGCTTTTAGTTCATGAAAATCCTAACTAAATTGTTGTTTGTGCATTTTTGCTATAAATTGTAAAAAAATTTGGGTATTTTGTAAACTAGAATTTTGGGGTTAATGGAATTTAATGAGATTAAATTATGGAAATTGTTTTTATGACTTATTTAAGATATTTAATAAGTATTATGGCCACTAGATTTGTTTAAACATCATGTTTTGTACAAAAACGGCGAATTGTGCTTGCTAAATTTTCGGAAAAATGACTTTTTAAGTGAAATTGGGGTTTTTGTGAATTTTAACCTATTTTATATTAAAATTAGTGTTCGTGAATGTGCAAATGAGTGTATTTGGGTTTTCCTCGATGATTTGGCATTTGTACGCCGACGTCGAGGGTTTTTGGGTTGATTTGTGAAAGCAACCATAGGTTTTGACCTATGTGGGATTCGTGTGTCGTTTTGGTCATGAGTCGGATTTTAATACGATACGGTGCGTTATGATATGTAGGTACCCCATGTGGACTTCGAGATGACAAGCAAGCACGTGGCGACGTCGGCACCGACGAACGAGGACCAGGTAAGTAGATTTATATCTACGGGGAGAAGTCGGGTGGATGGCGTATAGCACCCCCGCAGTTCGTGGTGATGTATACGAATACATATACACACAGATATTGATTATATGTTGTTGAGATTATTGATGATAAGATGGATATTTGGTATTTTTGGATTGGTTTAGTGTAGTTGCGAAACCCTAGAGTAGTGGTCGCACTCACACACGCACACACACACATACTTGCATACATTCTTCTTTTATATGTGCGTATATGGGAGTATATATTTATGTGTTCACATGGGTATGTGACTATGTGTTCATATACTGGATTTGAGGATAGTATTTGGAATTTGAGATGAGTTGGTGATATTGGGCCTGAGGCCAGAAGATCGGTGATGTGAATTGGTTCGTATTGAGATACGACATGATGTTTTAGCGGGTCTTTTGACGTAGCAATTCTTACACCTGTATGCATGCTTAGGCGGTATCAGTATTGTACTAGACGTAGGACATTGTCCCGGATCATGATATTTGATAAAGAAGATACCAGATGAATAGTGTGATTGAATGTGATATTAACCCGTACCCAGATTTGGGGATGCCGTACGACGGATTTACGTACGAGCTATATTGATGATTGATCCACACTCTTGACTTGGGATGCCTGATTATAGATATGGTATCGGAGATGATATTATTGAGGCGGGATCACCGACTATACATATACAGGTATGTATATGTATCGACTCAGATGATAGGCGGTTTCCTTACCTGTAGTTCAGCTTGTTAGTTCAGCCGTATAGTTTAGTGTAGTTGTTAGATTAGATTAGACTTCTTACCTATTTCAAAAACTAACGAATCCTGGGCATTTTTAAAGACAGCCCAAGGGATCCTACGGATATTTCAAAAGACGTATCTTTTCATAAAAACACCGTAGCCCCTATTTTCAAAACCCCATGATTCGTGTTATTTCAAAAGGCACCATTTGTAGGACTGATATTAGATTAATGCAGATTAGTTATAGTTGCGTCTAGTTTTCAGCTCCCGCTCATTTTTGTGGTCCGCTTCGCATCGCATGCTTATTTTATGTTTCATACTCCATTATTGATATCATGCTGTTAGGACACCAGCACCATTACCGATGATGCGTATGTACCACGTACACTTAATTGCCGGCTCACACACATCTTCATCGGTAATTGCCATGTCACGTACACCTTAGAAAATGTTATTGCTTGACATAGCCTGTTAGCTAATAGTTAGACATGATATTAGTGTACTTGCCTTATATGTTAGTTTAGACATTGTAGTTATTACCTGCTACTTCATGCATACTGTTATTCATTGTTATGCCGCATTCATGGATTCTCATGCATATATTCAATATTTTACGTGTTATTGAGGTTTTGGACTCGGATTTCCATGAGATTTTCTGGATTTGGAGGAAAACCGCAAAAACTTATATGAACTGATTTCTCTCTTTTTAAAATAAAAAGTGTGGTTTTCCCATGATGTATGAGTCGTCCACCATGAGTTTGCTGATGGATTTCGAGACCCGATTCGAGGAGACGGATGAACCGTTTCGGGTACATGTTGGACCCGGTAAGGTACCCCGGGGCAAGAAGCGCGTGATGATGACGATGTGAGCCTGGCAGGGGAGCACTACCTACCGGTGATTTTACCCGACGTGTCGGATATCCGGAGGATACCGTCGTGGTCTTGATATGGATGATAGGGGCCGGTCTGGACTGACGGCGCCCTAGATATTGAGGTACAGAGACTGTGATACAGAGATATCGAGATATTGGGATTACGTTTTGTGCCGATGCTAGGCACTGTTTTATGCTGATTTCATTATGATACCTCATTTTAAAAATACAAAGGAAATCTCACTAAATTATGGAAACAGTTCTTCATTTACATGTATTCTGTTTTCATGCATTCATACCTCATTCATATGATATATTGCTACCCTTGGGCACTGACACGGGCACATGAGATTACACTCGGGTTAGATATTTACCCTAGCCTTGTTATAGGCTACGTGTTATTCATATATTTGAGGATATATTATGATCATTGACCTAGGTTGCGTTATTTATGCGATTTCTGTGCGTAGATATTTTTCTATTCACGAGTTGGCAACTCACCCCCGTTGTGCCCCAGTTTCTTGCAGGTTGCCGTACAGGTTTCATTACGGCTTTGCGGGCTCAGTTCCATTCGGGTGACTTGCTAGTTGGTGGGTTTTTCTTGTATCGTACCCATCATATTACCTTGTATAATATTATTCCGTTGTATCTAGTAAATTCCATCAACCAAACATGTATTTTTTTGAGATAGAGACCAGTGTTGTTTATTCTTTCGACCTTAGAGTTGCTCGTTATATTTCTGGTGGTTTTGAGTTTCCTTTTGAGTATTGATCCTCGCCGTTGGCGTTGTATATTATATTGTTTGTGTGGTTGTGACCGTCGATTGACGAAGAGCTAGCTCCCGCTTGGTGATGTCCTTTTCTTGTTTTCGTATACTATTCATGTTGTATCCCGTTTTGGGGGCCTGTATTTACAAAGGAGACTCTGCCGAAATTTTCAGTAAATTTTTGATGTTTTAAAAACCGCATAATTCGGCTTATGCTATTAAAACTACTTGTTTTAAATTGGTTTTCCTTCACTCTACTTCTTTTCTTGGTTTGGATTTCTGGGTTTTCGGTTTACTTAGATTACGTACGCCTCGAGACGTTTCGTAGTTTAAGTGCCAGTCATGTTCCGTACTTTCGGGACGTGACAAAGTTGGTATCAGAGCGTTAGGTTTTAACCTTCGGAGCGTAGGATGACCCTTGGTTGATGGAATAGGTGACTAAAGTAGAGTGACGTACCGTTGGTATGTTCCGCGGCATATTTACGACACGCCACTCCACTTAAGAAGCCTTAGGATGTACATTTCGTTTTTCAGTATTATATTCCTTCCTGATCTAGCCTCATCGTTACCAGTTTGGTTTTGCTGCCACGATTTCGGGCAGGGAGAGATACGGCTAGAGTTGCGGTCAACAGGAGCTCGTCACAAACGAGGACTGACCAGGGCGTGATTCCGGCGACACCCAATTGCAGAGATGTGTCTTTTTACTGTGTTTCCGCGCCACGAGCGTTTGGCGGATCGCCTTTATGAGGTTACTCGGAGGTGCTGATCGACACTAGAGAATTGAGCCAATGATAGAGGCCAGCCAGATTTTGATGACCGTTGGTGTGTTGCTTACTCCTGATGATTGAGGCACGGTTCAGCATGCAGACGAGTGAGCCAGTTATTGCTGCGAACGACGAGATATCGCCCTAGATGTTGGAGCTATTGCAGTATAAGTTGTACTAAGAGATGATAGAAGGTCGCTAGTCATCGAGGATGAATGACTAGGACATGTGGATCGTTCGCCTACCCCGATGCGAGGTCATCAGATAGATTGATTCCAGCTAGAGACGACTTCACGCGGAGACGTTGGGAGTCGACAGAGACGATCGAATGTCAGAAACCTATTATTCCAAGTTTAAAGTAGTCAGAAAGACATGCAGGCAATTCTATGGTCCCTCTAGAAGAATGAAACCCTAACTCGACTTAATGACCGTGTGAAAGCCTTTGAACCTTCGGGTTTGCGGCAGTTCTACGGCGCCATTAGTGAGGCTTGGGTTTGCCCTTCTACGGCTGAACCACCGATGCTGTGGTACGTACTCGATACTATTATACTGTACCCAAGATGTTGAGCTCTTGGGGGATTATGAGGTTTTGACGACTCGATTGGATGGCTCGACTTAATTCGGATGCTAGGTGGTGAGATGCATTTCTTGGGAGACTCCCGATACGAGGATAGCCGTTGGAGTCCATGCAGCCACGACGAGACGAGTCCGAAACGGTCGACCTTGGAGAAAAATGGAGTAAGCGGTGCGTACGAGATCTTGATAAGATGATGTTCTACTCCGCCGACATCATAGATGCGATACGCATGCCGAGGCATTGTACTTGGATATACCTTCCAGAAGGAGTCGCGATGAGTATGCAGCCGTTCCGGAACAAGGAGCAGATATAGTAAAGGACGATGACTCCCGGACAGTTGGCAGAGATGAGACTGAAAGCGACCTTGAGTAGGATTCCTTTCAGGACAATGCTGCAATGATATTTGCACCCAGGATCAGATGTGTCACGTGCATTTAGAGAGCCAGAGGCCGACTCCAGTGACATGTTGCTTTACGAGTGGTCGTGCGGATTGACCGAGAGATGACCAGAGAAGTGCCAAAACGGAATCGTCCCCGTTAGCACACCTGACAGGGCCGATGAGCCGATGGACCGAAAGATTGGTAATTCACAGTGAAGACCTTGACCCAGGAGTGGTCATGGTTACGCACGCCAGCAGGACAGAGTTCATGATCATCGATGAGACGTCCCACTAGTGACCGCGACAGTTGGCTGAGATTCTTAGAGAATGCGCTTGAGCAGTACTATTCCGCCATTATTGATTACGATGTTTTGGGTGATTTATTCGTATGATTTGATTTTGATGATTGAGGATTTACGATCTTTGCACAGTGTTGCACTTGATATCGTTTTCGTGCTTCAGTTTCACATGTTTGTGATTTTACGATTTTAAACAGTTGAGTTGGTTTTGTGCGTATGCATGCACACGATTTCGTTCCTGCACTCGGTATAGTTTATATATGCTTGCAGTGCAGTGATACGCCTTTTGTGCACTTAGATGCACTGGACTTCGATTTCGATTGTGATACCCGATATTTGTTTTGTGCACCTTGTGCACCTGATTGATTTTGCGCACGTTCGGCGCTTGATATTGGATTTCATGATTTCGTGCACGATAGTTGCACCTGATTTTGCTGTCAGGCACACATGTTGCCTACGACAGATGTTTCGTGCACACCCGATGCACTTAGATGTTGTTTCTGTGCGCATGTATGGCACATTCATGGATTTTGATTTCCGTGCGCACCAGACGCACGTAGCATTCATGTGCATATTTTGGGATTGATTTCGTATAGAGCAGTACGTTTTTATGATATTGCTATGTATTTTCGTACTGAGCAGGACTAGTCAGAGGACAGTACCTGAATATATTTTGCATGCATTGATAGTTATTGAAGGGATTTCCAAAAAGCGAGCTATAGCCTCAGTATTTACCTACGTGTCTGATATGACACGAAATGTTTAAAACAAGGAGACCCTTCTAAATTGTTTCCAAAACGGCGGAACATACATTTCAAACAAAGGTATATATGGATATAGTTATTTTCTTATGATAGACGTCCGCCACTGTGCAGTGTTATACGCGTTGCACAGCGACTTAAAGAGATTTGGCATGCATTTCCTTCAGATACTTACAGATATAGATTCGATGTTTACATGTATAGTTTCGAGTTATATCATATTGGTTTGATTTAGATTTGGCATTGATGTCTTCTCCATGACTCCGATGATTGCGGGATGCCTGACGGAGTTTTGATTTGAGTTATATACTCATTTTTCAAGCGCATGCGCTGCGCTACGATTTGTTTTATGTAGTTACAATTTCGGAGCCCCGACGACTTTATGGTTTTTCTTAGATGTTTTAGTATTTGGGGGAGTTTGAATTTAAATTCGGGGACCGAATTTCTTTAAGGGGGGAAGATTGTAACGTTTTGAAAATCGTTTCGGTGAAATTTCGAAAAATCGGTAAAAAAGGGGGTTTTCTGTAAAAATTCAAAATACAAATATCTTATTATAAAAATTAAATATACATATTTTAGCTATGTAATTGATATTATTTGGTGTTTATTGAGCCGCCGGTGAAATTTCAAATTTTCTTAAAAAAATATTATTTTATTATTATTTAAGCCGTCACTAATACATTTAATTAGGGAAAATTACAAATTGGAATGAGTTGAAACAAATTTTGTGTATCATAAAACATTAAATAAAATTTTATCATGTGGTTTTTGGAACGAAATCATTTGCCAAAACGGTTTAGAAATTATTGAAGAAAAAAGGCTTTTTTTTAGCGTAAATGGATATTTGGGGTATTATATATATCATTTTTCATCACCCCACACCCGTACCCATATCCACACACTCCCATTTACTTATCCCCTTGAAGAATTCAGCAGCCCACTTCTCCCCCTCAAAAATTTCTCCATCTCATTTGTATGGGTGAAATAGAGTTTATAGGTGTAGGTTAAGATGTATTGTTTTGGAGGCTCATTGTACCTTGATTTGAGGGGGGTTGACTTGACCAATTGTGCACCACACCCACACCATTCCCCCCATCACCCCATGGCCGAAATTCTGCAGCCCTTCCCCCTTCATTTTCCCTCTTTTCATTTCCTTCAATTTAAATCAAAAAATTGCTCCAAAATCCAATTTAAATCTCACAAATTGATTTCCATTCTTCATCCCATTCTCCTTAGCTTTTATCACTTGGATCATGGTGTTATGAAGCCATCATTGGAGGCAAATTCTTCTTGCTAGATCACTAGATTTTAAGGTATAATTTCTACCCATTTAAATTCTTATGTTTAGATTTATTTAATTGAGTTGTTTTAGTGTTAATTTTAGTGCTATTTGCATACTAGTTTTTTTTTAAAGTTTATGGCTTGAGTTGAATTAGGGTTTTGTTGTGGAAATGGGTTATGATAAATTGTGCATGGTTTTGTGTTGTGGATTAACATCTTAAGTTTTATAGAAAGCTAATTTAGTTGTTAATTCCAAACCATTACTTATAAAATGCCCTAATTAAGTTATTTTGCTAACTAGAGTTTTGGAAAATTATTAAATGCCTTAGATTAAATTATAATTATGGTTTCATGTCATTATAGATAATATATTGAGTGGGTTAATGCTTTTAGTTCATGAAAATCCTAACTAAATTGTTGTTTGTGCATTTTTGCTATAAATTGTAAAAAAAATTGGGTATTTTGTAAACTAGAATTTTGGGGTTAATGGAATTTAATGAGATTAAGTTATGGAAATTATTTTTATGACTTATTTAAGATATTTAATAAGTATTATGGCCACTAGATTTGTTTAAACATCATGTTTTGTACAAAAACGGCGAATTGTGCTTGCTAGATTTTCGGAAAAATGACTTTTTAAGTGAAATTGGGGGTTTTGTGAATTTTAACCTATTTTATATTAAAATTAGTATTCGTGAATGTGCAAATGAGTGTATTTGGGTTTTCCTCGATGATTTGGCATTTGTACGCCGACGTCGAGGGTTTTTGGGTTGATTTGTGAAAGCAACCATAGGTTTTGACCTATGTGGGATTCGTGTGTCGTTTTGGTCATGAGTCGGATTTTAATACGATACGGTGCGTTATGATATGTAGGTACCCCATGTGGACTTCGAGACGACAAGCAAGCGCGTGGCGACGTCGGCACCGGCGAACGAGGACCAGGTGAGTAGATTTATATCTACGGGGAGAAGTCGGGTGGATGGCGTATAGCACCCCCGCAGTTCGTGGTGATGTATACGAATACGTATACACACAGATATTGATTATATGTTGTTGAGATTATTGATGATAAGATGGATATTTGGTATTTTTGGATTGGTTTAGTGTAGTTGCGAAACCCTAGAGTAGTGGTCGCACTCACACACGCACACACACACACATACTTGCATACATTCTTCTTTTATATGTGCGTATATGGGAGTATATATTTATGTGTTCACATGGGTATGTGACTATGTGTTCATATACTGGATTTGAGGATAGTATTTGGAATTTGAGATGAGTTGGTGATATTGGGCCTGAGGCCAGAAGATCGGTGATGTGAATTGGTTCGTATTGAGATACGACATGATGTTTTAGCGGGTCTTTTGACGTAGCAATTCTTACACCTGTATGCATGCTTAGGCGGTATCAGTATTGTACTAGACGTAGGACATTGTCCCGGATCATGATATTTGATAAAGAAGATACCAGATGAATAGTGTGATTGAATGTGATATTAACCCGTACCCAGATTTGGGGATGCCGTACGACGGATTTACGTACGAGCTATATTGATGATTGATCCGCACTCTTGACTTGGGATGCCTGATTATAGATATGGTATCGGATATGATATTATTGAGGCGGGATCACCGACTATACATATACAGGTATGTATATGTATCGACTCAGATGATAGGCGGTTTCCTTACCTGTAGTTCAGCTTGTTAGTTCAGCCGTATAGTTTAGTGTAGTTGTTAGATTAGATTAGACTTCTTACCTATTTCAAAAACTAACGAATCGTGGGCATTTTTAAAGACAGTCCAAGGGATCCTACGGATATTTCAAAAGATGTATCTTTTCATAAAAACACCGTAACCCCTATTTTCAAAACCCCATGATTCGTGTTATTTCAAAAGGCACCATTTGTAGGACTGATATTAGATTAATGCAGATTAGTTATAGTTGCGTCTAGTTTTCAGCTCCCGCTCATTTTTGTGGTCCGCTTCGCATCGCATGCTTATTTTATGTTTCATACTCCATTATTGATATCATGCTGTTAGGACACCAGCACCATTACCGATGATGCGTATGTACCACGTACACTTAATTGCCGGCTCACACACATCTTCATCGGTAATTGCCATGTCACGTACACCTTAGAAAATGTTATTGCTTGACATTACCTGTTAGCTAATAGTTAGACAAGATATTAGTGTACTTGCCTTATATGTTAGTTTAGACATTGTAGTTATTACCTGCTACTTCATGCATACTGTTATTCATTGTTATGCCGCATTCATGGATTCTCATGCATATATTCACTATTTTATGTGTTATTGAGGTTTTGGACTCGGATTTCCATGAGATTTTCTGGATTTGGAGGAAAACCGCAAAAACTTATATGAACTGATTTCTCTCTTTTTAAAATAAAAAGTGTGGTTTTCCCATGATGTATGAGTCGTCCACCATGAGTTTGCTGATGGATTTCGAGACCCGATTCGAGGAGACGGATGAACCGTTTCGGGTACATGGTGGACCCGGTAAGGTACCCCGGGGCAAGAAGCGCGTGATGATGACGATGTGAGCCTGGCAGGGGAGCACTACCTACCGGTGATTTTACCCGACGTGTCGGATATCCGGAGGATACCGTCGTGGTCTTGAGATGGATGGTAGGGGCCGGTCTGGACTGACGGCGCCCTAGATATTGAGGTACAGAGACTGTGATACAGAGATATCGAGATATTAGGATTACGTTTTGTGCCGATGCTAGGCACTGTTTTATGCTGATTTCATTATGATACCTCATTTTAAAAATACAAAGGAAATCTCACTAAATTATGGAAACAGTTCTTCATTTACATGTATTCTGTTTTCATGCATTCATACCTCATTCATATGATATATTTCTACCCTTGGGCACTGACACGGGCACATGAGATTACACTCGGGTTAGATATTTACCCTAGCCTTGTTATAGGCTACGTGTTATTCATATATTTGAGGATATATTATGATCATTGACCTAGGTTGTGTTATTTATGCGATTTCTGTGCGTAGATATTTTTCTATTCACGAGTTGGCAACTCACCCCCGTTGTGCCCCAGTTTCTTGCAGGTTGCCGTACAGGTTTCATTACGGCTTTAAGGGCTCAGTTTCATTCGGGTGACTTGCTAGTAGGTGGGTTTTTCTTGTATCGTACCCATCATATTACCTTGTATAATATTATTCCGTTGTATCTAGTAAATTCCATCAACCAAACATGTATTTTTTTGAGATAGAGACCAGTGTTGTTTATTCTTTCGACCTTAGAGTTGCTCGTTATATTTCTGGTGGTTTTGAGTTTCCTTTTGAGTATTGATCCTCGCCGTTGGCGTTGTATATTATATTGTTTGTGTGGTTGTGACCGTCGATTGATGAAGAGCTAGCTCCCGCTTGGGGATGCCCTTTTCTTGTTTTCGTATACTATTCATGTTGTATCCCGTTTGGGGGCCTGTATTTACAAAGGAGACTCTGCCGAAATTTTCAGTAAATTTTTGATGTTTTAAAAACCGCATAATTCGGCTTATGCTATTAAAACTACTTGTTTTAAATTGGTTTTTCTTCACTCTACTTCTTTTCTTGGTTTGGATTTCTGGGTTTTCGGTTTACTTAGATTACGTACGCCTCGAGACGTTTCGTAGTTTAAGTGCCGATCATGTTCCGTACTTTCGGGACGTGACAGATTTATACCCATCGTCAGATAACAGTTCCCTGGTGACATGAGTACAGCTTAGTCCATCGACTTGATACTGCTACTTCACCTCGGGTGTGTTCCCACTGTACTTAGATTACTACCCTACCACGGCTCAAAGGAGTCGTGCAAACATGTAGTAGTTGGGTGCAGTCCCGAAGCACTTGGAGGCAGTGGCGGTTAGACAGGATTCGTCTCTCCCGGTATTGGGGGTTGATATCGCGCTGTGTATGGAGAGCCATTATGCAAAGTCCCTGGCAAGGGAAAGAGAGATTTACTGGTGGCTTCCAGTAGTTTCTCAAGGTGTAATGGCTTTCACTCTGACACGACTTATACCGCTATTAGGGGTCTGACGTTTACCGCCCCCTAGGCCCGATATGCGATAGTCCTAGTAGAACAGACGGGACTGTACGGAGATTGTCACATCAGGCTCAGTTGGAGTTCGGATGGGTTTTCTCATCGTCCTTCTTATCGACATCTACCTGGGGACCGTTACGTACAGCTAGTACCGCTTGCAGCCTGTGGTTAAACCCACTGCCAGCGTAGTGTCGAGTTTTTAGAGTCCCACACAGAGAGTTTCCCTGCACCGGGCAAAAGGTGTAGAGGCCGTATGGTTTTACGGCAGGGCCGCGATCACTTACGTACACTTGTGCACGTATTATGATCGGGCAGATAATACTAGCGGGCTTTGGTTTAAGCCAGATTCTAGTATTATACAGATGGATTTATTCAGTCAAAGATTATCCGTGTTTTTCGGAAATACGGATGGGAGGGGCAGTCTCGTAATTTGTCAGAAAGCTTCTAGAAGAAGGTGAATCATTTTTGTTTAATTCTTTTTAGGATTTAAACAAATGAGGTGGAGAGATGAGTTGTAAGTTTTCATTAAATGCTTAATGACTCATGAGGTGATTCACCATTTAGTATTAAATGAAGCTCATAAGATATTTCTAGATATTTGATCAAGAGATATTTGTATGCTTCATTATATTCTTTCATGAGTTATTATTCATATCATTATCACAAAAGCTTTCTCTCTCCTCAAGTCTTCATCTTCTTCCTCAAACCCTAATAGCTCTCATGAGTTGAGAAACCTAGGGTTTAAGTGACTAAGCAATCCATCTAATTACTCTACACCCTCTAGGACTTCTAGATTAGCGATCTAGAAGCCGTAGTTATCTCAGATTCGAGATAGGAGCCCGGACTATAGACTCTCGGGTGGATCGTCTTTGACTCAAGGAGGCGTTGAGGTGCCCTTATTCCATAGAGCCTACGACGTATGGAGGATAGCGATGAAGACCCGAAGGACAAGTAACGTGAGGTATAACTTCGAATCAGAGTAGTTAAATCTTTCGTAGTTTGCTAGTAATGGTTTAGACACGATCCGTGTGCTCAAGTCCGTGTTACGAAGCTTTGATAATTGTTTTTCATATATTCCGCCTCCCCGCAAGCTCGTGGGGTGCGTGACATGGACTTAAACTTGCAAGATTAGATTGGTTATTAATATATCTAATCAGGATGTCTCCAACTGTTTTAGTCAAATCTTCCTTCAAACCCTAAAAGGAAAGACTAGCCGGGATTAATTACACGCTACAAGTTCGCCAATCTTTCAGCCAGACCAGTATTAGTACTTTGAGGGAGGTTCGTGTAAGTCCGCGGTGGCGCCCCGGCCGTCGATCCGATGCCGGAAACGCGGAAACAAAAATTTTGCAAACTAGCAAACCGGCACCACCGTGCACTTTTCACCCGGATCGGGCCATTAACCTAGCTACTAGCAAACTAGAAAAGAGTAGAGAAGCTATACCAAGCGATCCGTGTCCTTCGGTCGTCGTCTCAACTCCGATCTCCTGCGGAATCTCCTTCCGTCACGTCCTCGTCGGAAAGGGCACCACGTAGCCGGCCTCGTATACGGGCTCCCACCTCTTGACCGAGGCAACTCGGGCGCGAAGTTGGCTAGCCGACGCGTCCAAGAGATGCTATAGATATAGTGTAGTAGGTTGTCTCTTTAGGGGTTTGGTTGCCATGGAGGATGGAGGAAAGAATGAAGCTTTTTGGAGAGGCTTGAAAAAGGAGCTATGAACTTTGATGCATGAATGAGATGAACATTTTTCTTCACCACAAAATGAATCCTCCCCTTCCTCCCAAAGTGGCCAGCCCTCATTCATGAGATGGTGGAGGAAATGAAAAGCCACAAAGATATATGAGGGAAAAAGAAATGATAATAATGAGAAAAAGGTCACACTTTTTTCTCATCTAAATCCACTCACAAAACCATCACAAGAAAAGCAATGAAAAAGACTAGAATAGAATCTCATCATGATGCTAGTCTCATCATAAAGCCACAAATGCAAGAAAGCCCCTCATAAGTAAGTTAATTGCAAACTTGCAATTAACCCCTCCAACGAAAAGTCCGGTCGTGAAGGAACAAAGGAAAACCGGCCGGAACGGAATGCAAACTGGGAACTTCAGAAAACTGATCCCGTAATAAATTACAGGAAAACCCCGCTACAGCAAATACATGCCCGCATTTGTATTCCCACTGAATACAAATGCAAAGAGACAAAACTACACTATCTAATACTAGGATCCGGCCTAAGCCAAAGCCGGCTAGTAAAATCCGTTCGATCACGATCCGTGCAATACCGCACGTATTTGATCGAACCCTGCCATATCTCCATACGGCCTCTACAGCGTTTCGCCCGAAACTTGAGTAACTGTGTATGGTGGACTCTAAAGACTCGTCAATACTATGGCTGTGGATTTAACCACTAGCACGTCAGAGGTATAAGCAAATACGTGACGGGCTACCAGGTATTGACCAAAAGGGACGTCGATGAGCGAACTCATCCTGACGCCCTACTGAGCCTGTCAGTGACAATATCCGTACAGTCCGGTCCGTTCGTCTATGAGCATCGCATGGCGGGCCTAGGGGGTTGGTAAAAGTCAGATCCCCAATAGCGGTACAAGTCGTGTCGGAGTGTAGCCCAGAACACCCTGAGACTGGAATACCTACCAGCAAATCTCCTGCCTTGTCCAAGGACTTTTCATGTTCTGGCTCTCCTAGACACTGCGCGACCTCACCCCCAATACCGGGAGAGACGAACCCCTACAGATCCGCTCACTGCCTCCATGTGGCTCGGGACTGTACCCAACTAAAACCTGTTTGCACGACTCCTTTGAGCCGTGGTAGGGTAGTAATCAAAGCACAGTGGGAACTCACACGAGACAAATGACGATCTCAGGTCGATGAACTAACCTGTACACATGTCACCAGGGAACTGCTATCTGACGTCTGGTATAATACCAACTAGCAGGTTCCCGGCGAGTCCTGTCCGGTGTACTCATAACCCAATGAGCACCTGTATACATCTTAGGTGAACCAACTGACACCAGTGGCTTGTGAGACCGGCCACCGTCCCTCGTCGGGGTCTCGACTGTATACACTAGTCTACTCTGGAGTATCGATGCCCTGTCTCGAAACTCCCACGACTAGGGACCTTTTAAGGATGTGCTTATAGACTCCAGCTCTCACGTATATGATCGCCCTCATACTGCTGGTAGTCAAACAAGAATCCCAGGGGCTCTATCAACGTGTAATAGCGACTCGTAAAGTCACCTAAAGCAGTACACGATGATAAAGATAAACCAGATAGCATACTATCATCTCGAGTAAGACTGTCCTACTGGGATAGGTCCTCCCCTCAATCATTGCAATCACGTGCCTGTGATCTAATAATTGACTCTGAGGGCACTATCTCAAACAATCTCCCACTTGCACTCAAGGCTAATTATTGCGATGTCGCATACTCACAGCCCGTGTGATACTGAACACCCAACTCCTCTACTAGTCAGTCTCACAAAGCTCGTTTGCGAAACTATTGCGTTCGAGAAATAGCCTCAGTGAGTGGATCCGCTATGGTGTTTCTTTCTATGTCTCTCTATGTCTCAAGTTCGCGGAGAAAGCCATCTCCCGAAATGAGCAATACCTGTCTTAGAATGTCTGGATGTCTGATGGGACCTAGCTCAAAAATAAACTCCAAATCCAAACTTCTTAGACTGTATCGTTAACCGAACTTAATCAGTATCCTGCGCCATCCTTCCCTCAGTATCCGCCTGGACCACATGTCCATAATACTGCCCCTCGTCAGAGGGAAAACCATAACTCTGACAGCCATTCTGCCATCCAGGTCACCTTGGAAGCCTGGAATGATAACTGTCTCCCGAAGGAGAATGCTGTTATCATATCCCTAGAACATCCACTTATGTTCTAAAACTGCTTCCGACTGTTTCCCCAGGATTGGATCAATATCAACTTATTGCACCTACTGCAAGAACAACATCTGGTGTGGTACTTGACATCTCATGATCAACTCAATTGCCTAAGCAAGTGATCTGTCAATCATGCGTATCCCTCTCCCCTTTAGTCTGTAAGACACCTTTAGAGAGGGTGACTCCATCAGCTGCAGGTATACTACCGTGCCAGGAGTCGTTCATTCTAAATACTTATAGAATGCCGTCTAAGTAACCAAATTGGGAAACCACCCAAATCTAGATCTAATACCATAGATCCAGTAACCAGAATGTCTGATATAATATCCAAGTCCTGTATGGAGAAATTATTGTGTGACGACCAAAGAATAACCGATCGTAGTATAGGAATATCACTTCCTACTCTGTGTATGTCATCTAAATACCAGGACATCACACCCTACTACCTTCTTAACAGATCCATCCCCTATTCTGATGAAGTCAAACTTATGACTGTCACATCAGAAATAGATGATCTATCTCCGCTATATCTGCTTTAGTCTATAAATAGACATAAGCCTGATGTCCACCAATGCTTCCGCTGCTCCCACTGACTACGACAACCCTCTGGCAGAGTCATATACACGTATATTTCTAAAGCAAGTTTAGAACGACGCTATACTCATCCTCCTGCCGGGTCTCACAGTCTGGAACAACAGCAATGGCAAGTCTGGGTAAACAAGAACCTCCCTGCCACCGTCCTTGAGCATACCGAAGTACCTCTCGAGTGCCCGAGGATACCCACCATATCTGCGGAGTGGCCAATGGAATGTCAAACCAGATTGAATCTTTAGGTTCTTATCAAATCTTCAGTAATCGTTTGCGGTTCTGGAATCACTTCCAGTTCTACCATACTCCCACTACTGTTTTCTGAAAAAATCCATTTTTATTAAAACTGTGGCGAGTCAAGAACAATATCACTATTGATCTTCCAGATGGTAGAAAGTCAACCCTCGTCATAGCCCGGGTCAACCCACAAACAGCCATTACAGAAACGTGCCTGAGTTATCCGGAGTCTGGTTTTAAGCATAAGCCGGACAACTCCCCGTATCTTAACAATGTTAAGATATGAACTGTTCTATATCCAATATAGAAACAGAGGCACTGATTTAATTGAACCAGATTCAAATCATGCAGCTGTCTCCAGTGCATGTCAACTAAATGGAAGGAGGCCGATCAGTGTTACTCAACTTAGGAATACTTCCAATTATGAGTAACCTGAAAGAGAAGCAAGTTCTCTTAACCATTACTATCAACGGAATACCATATACAAGTATCTACATCTTCGATCACTTTGAAGAATCCCGATACTTGCAATACCTGGTTCTCTACTCTATTCTTATACCTATAACTTCTCAAAACTTTGACCTTGTGTTTCTACGAAACACTTGTCTAAGAACTAAAGAAGTCATAAGTAAACAGAATATAGTACGAGGACCAACCCCTCTGTCCTAATGGACACTGGACAATATACAATACTCTGTATAAGTCCCCTGAGTCTGGTGACCCATTCACTGTGTGTCGTAGGTTGAAAACTGTACTTATGGTTAAGAAGAATTACACCGCTGTTCAATGCTCCTTACCTAACCATCCACTGATATAGGTAAATGTCATAGACATAATTTCAAAAGGTATATCTCACTCTATTAAAATAGATGTACAGATATATCAATTTGAAATTGGTGCATAACAACGGATATTCAAAACCAAATATTTGCCGTCCGGCAAACAACCCAGGTGACTTCCTCAAATATCACCAATTACAACGAATCCCGATATAATGAGGATGGTCACCTAATTCCCAATAACCTACTCCCACTCATCATCTGTAAAACCATACAGATGTGAGAATCATACCTGGTAAATACATACCCTGGAGAAAGTGTCTAATTGGGAAATCAGTTTTCTTTTAACGGTACACAGTGAAACTGAAACATTGAAATGTTTCGATGGGGTATCCTGGTATTCCTAATAATGCCTCTTCCATTATCCAGATTCACGACTGTAACCGTATATTTCTTTGCCATCTCTCCAAATCCCTTTATATGTCTTTAGTCATTACCTTCTGTACACCCCTTTAGGCCAAATGGTTTTCTTCCTTCCCTACCGTTCGGCACCAGCCTATGGTTTGGAAGAAGACTATCCAATAAGCATAATGGGTGTACTGTCCCAATCCTAGGAGCACTCGCAATGCGAGAGAAGGTGAAGATAAAAGACAACCTGAATGAACTTTATTCCTATTTCTCCTGAACCAGGATCCATCCCCGAACTGGAACAAGTTCCTTTCGAGTTCGTATATAACCATACGATGGATTATCCAATAAACTGGGATCTTCGTAGTGATACGGAGTGTCCTGGAGAAATACAAAGGTGATTTAGGATTGGCGAAGAAATACTTGGTTTGGTCGTGAATAGCAGTCGCAATTTACTTTGCCCTCTTACTAATCCTTTTCTTTGTCTTAACTCAATACCTTCTGTACAACGTTTAGGCTAACTGGTTTTCTTCATTCCCTACCGGTCGGCACCTGCCTATGGTTTGGAAGAAGAATATCCAATTTGTGTAATAGCTGTACTATCTCCTGAACCAAGGAGTACTCGTAACCTGAGAGAAGGTAAAAAGAAAAGACAACAGAATAGTCCTATTCGTTTTCTCTAGAACCGGAAACCATCCTCGAATTCCTTTTGAGTTCATATATAACCATACGATGGTTTTGTCCAATAGAAGTGGACGTTCGTAGTAATACGGAGTGTCCTGGAGGAAAGGGTAAAAATATGAGTGGCAATGAGGTTTGCAACTCTGATAATCCAAAAGCCTGTGTTAAGAAGGTTCGGTCAACTTGGTCACTGAGTCATAGTCTAGGGTCGGGTCAATGGTCGCTGCCAAAGAGAGAGAGAAAAGAAACACTCAGCGTGCACTCTAGCCTAGATCAGAATGGTTATCACTTTATCTAATCTGGAAACCTCCCACTGTAACGTCAAATTCTTCCCCAAACCTGAAAGAAGAATTAGCCGGGATCACCCGAGGAGTAAACCAACTCATCAGTGGGAATCGGGATCCAACTCTCATCGCATGATAACGTGACGGAATCCGCTCACGCTATCACACTCCCGAAAGTATGCGCATATCTGGCAAGTTTCAGTTCTTTTGAAACTCCCGATGTGGATTTTTGCCCCATGCTCTTATGACCTTGACTTTGGCCAACATATCATAAGTCACATGTCAAGTTCTACCCATCATTGTCCAGGTTAATTTGAACCCACCCGTACATACCCTTGACTTTGGCCAAAATAGTAGTACGACTGTCCCAAACCAACGCATCTATCTATGCTGCATATGAATACCCAACAGCTACCAAACACTGTGCCTTGACTTGGGCCAACATACACAGTTTGAATACTATTGACTATCCATATGAAATGACGGAGGGCTACGAATGGTTTCTGGCGAAAACCTTTAACGTAAAGAACTTGATATCGTTGAAGGAACTGATAGCTTTATAAAAATATAGTAACGAAAACCTTTGCTAAAGAGGTCACTCCCGGTGAAGGGATCTCGGCTCTTTCCCCGTAGAATGAGGTGCAGGATATTCCAACTGAATACCACGATGCAAAGCAAAAGTAATCGGCTATAGTGAAGTTATTGCCCTGACGCAAACTTCTTTCCAAGGGGTCACTCCCGGTGAAGGGATCTCGGCCCTTGCCTCGTCGACTGAGGAGCAGGATATTCCAACTGAATACCACGATGCAAAATAAAAGAAAACGCCCTTGCAATAACAGCTTTTTGAAAAGTGTTCCAACAACATCAGAATAGGTTTGTTTATCTTGCATTGATCTGAATCAACGCAGTCCCATCAATTGATCACACCACAAAGAACGAAAATATACTGATGTACGTATATGCATCCGCATTCGCCACTGGGTCCCGTCATCACCCGTTAGGTTAGATAACTAACGACAGAGCGGGGACTGGACTAGCGCGGATGCAAAACATATACAATATCTACTAGTATATATATAATATATAATTTTCCCTCAAGGCGTGATAAAATGCAACATCACAGAAATGTACAGCATCACAGAACAATACAGATATCTGGGATCCCCGGGTTTCACAGAGCCGCTACTGAAACCCGACGTTCCCCTGGTCGTGTGGATAGCCTGTGTAATGAAAATCCTAGACCCCTACGGGCGCGGCAAGTTACCCGCCAAAACCTGAAGCGAGGCAGCCCCCTTCAGCAACGTGAATGGACCACCCAGCACTCCACGGAATCCGGTAACTTGGGCACCCCTCCTTGGGTCAATCCTAGTACAGAAAGTAAAATATACATACAACGGGTACATCGACCGCAACCTGGTCGTGCCCCAAAAGAATAATACAAACAGGCAGTGACGGCAGTCCACATGTCGGACGCTCGCCCCGCAATATCAAATGTACATATAAAACAAAACTGTACTAATATTACATCCAGGCTATCCCCACGACCGATCCGCAACATCACAGCAACATACAGAACATCAACGTGAATGTCACGTTCGCAAATCCGTCTAACCGGGCTATAGCAGTTAGACGGGATTTACCGATCAAGTGACATTCACGGTCGCAGATATAATGTAAATACTGTGAACTGGCATGTTTAAAATATCCGATCGAACAAATTCTATCAAGTGGGCCCCAAGCAGTACTGTAGCACTTACAGAAAATCTGGGCCCAAAAGTAATATCCCAAAACCCCTATTTCCTATTCAAAAGCCCACTAGAAAAATTTGGTTCAACGATTCCACTTACCCACCGCGGAACCGCGGCCAAACCAGGGGTTTGGCCGCGTTTCCGCGGTCATAGTAAGGAATCAGTGAATCGTATTTTCCCAGAATTCTTAGAATTTCTTGCATGTCTTTCTGCAATGACCTGAAAAAATTTTGGAGCTGGAAAAATTTCAACAGAGAACACATGCACTAGAAATACGGTTTTTGCGATTTTTGTTCGATCGGGTTTTAAACATACTAGAGCAAGCTAGGCATGGTTAATGGCGTGGCTCTGATACCAATGTAAGTCCGCGGCGGCGCCCCCGCCGTCGATCCGACGCCGGAAACGCGGAAACAAAAATTTTGCAAACTAGCAAACCGGCACCACTGCGCACTTTTCATCCGGATCGGGCCATTAACCTAGCTACTAGCAAACTAGAAAAGAGTAGAGAAGCTATACCAAGCGATCCGTGTCCTTCGGTCTTCGTCTCAACTCCGATCTCCTGCGGAATCTCCTTCCGTCACGTCCTCGTCGGAAAGGGCACCACGTAGCCGGGCTCGTATACGGGCTCCCACCTCTTGACCGAGGCAACTCGGGCGCGAAGTTGGCTAGCCGACGCGTCCAAGAGATGCTATAGATATAGTGTAGTAGGTTGTCTCTTTAAGGGTTTGGTTGCCATGGAGGATGGAGGAAAGAATGAAGCTTTTTGGAGAGGCTTGAAAAAGGAGCTATGAACTTTGATGCATGAATGAGATGACCATTTTTCTTCACCACAAAATGAATCCTCCCCTTCCTCCCAAAGTGGTCGGCCCTCATTCATGAGATGGTGGAGGAAATGAAAAGCCACAAAGATATATGAGGGAAAAAGAAATGATAATAATGAGAAAAAGGTCACACTTCTTTCTCATCTAAATCCACTCACAAAACCATCACAAGAAAAGCAATGAAAAAGACTAGAATAGAATCTCATCATGATGCTAGTCTCATCATAAAGCCATAAATGCAAGAAAGCCCCTCACAAGTAAGTTAATTGCAAACTTGCAATTAACCCCTCCAACGAAAAGTCCGATCGTGAAGGAACAAAGGAAAACCGGCCGGAACGGAATGCAAACTGGCAACTTCAGAAAACTGATCCCGTAATAAATTACAGGAAAACCCCGCTACTGCAAATACATGCCCGCATTTGTATTCCCACTGAACACAAATGCAAAGAGACAAAACTACACTATCTAATACTAGGATCCGGCTTAAGCCAAAGCCGGCTAGTAAAATCCGTCCGATCACGATCAGTGCAATACCGCACGTATCTGATCGAACCCTGCCATATCTCTATACGGCCTCTACAGCGTTTCGCCCGAAACTTGAGTAACTGTGTGTGGTGGACTCTAAATACTCGTCAATACTATGGCTGTGGATTTAACCACTAGCACGTCAAAGGTATAAGCCAATACGTGACGGGCTACCAGGTATTGACCAAAAGGGACGTCGATGAGCGAACTCATCCTGACGCCCTACTGAGCCTGTCAGTGACAATATCCGTACAGTCCGGTCCGTTCGTCTATGAGCATCGCATGGCGGGCCTAAGGGGTTGGTAAAAGTCAGACCCCCAATAGCGGTACAAGTCGTGTCGGAGTGTAGCCCAGAACACCCTGAGATACTACTGGAATACCTACCAGCAAATCTCCTGCCTTGGCCAAGGACTTTTCATGTTCTGGCTCTCCTACACACTGCGCGACCTCACCCCCAATACCGGGAGAGACGAACCCCTGCAGATCCGCTCACTGCCTTCATGTGGCTCGGGACTGTACCCAACTAAAACCTGTTTGCACGACTCCTTTGAGCCGTTGTAGGGTAGTAATCAAAGCACAGTGGGAACTCACATGAGACAAATAACGATCTCAGGTCGATGAACTAACCTGTACACATGTCACCAGGGAACTGCTATCTGACGTCTGGTATAATACCAACTAGCAGGTTCCCGGCGAGTCCTGTCCGGTGTACTCATAACCCAATGAGCACCTGTATACATCTTAGGTGAACTAACTGACACCAGTGGCTTGTAAGACCGGCCACCGCCCCTCGTCGGGGTCTCGACTGTATACACTAGTCTACTCTGGAGTATCGATGCCCTGTCTCGAAACTCCCACGACTAGGGACCTTTTAAGGATGTGCTTATAGACTCCAGCTCTCACGTATATGATCGCCCTCATACTGCTGGTAGTCAAGCAAGAATCCTAGGGGCTCTATCAACGTGTAATAGCGACTCGTAAAGTCACCTAAAGCAGTACACGATGATAAAGATAAACCAGAGAGCATACTATCATCTCGAGTAAGACTGTCCTACTGGGATAGGTTCTCCCCTCAATCATTGCAATCACGTACCTGTGATCCAATAATTGACTCTGAGGGCACTATCTCCAACAGTTCGCCGTGCTTTCGCACGGACCTAATTAAAATAAACCTCGTTTTCTCAGGGGCGTATCCCCGTTAACACCTTTCTAGACACCTACTCGATCGGCTAATTGTAATGTGTAAAACTCTCCCAGGAGTAACTCTTACTCGCAGCGGGTATCGGGATCCAACTATCTCAAAGAAGGTATGCAATCTCATTGCAAATTTCAACACTTGGAATTCCCAATAATATTTTACCCCTAGCATCCTATGACCTTGACGAAAGCCAACAAACCATAGGCTAGTAGTCAAGTCCAACCCGTCATTTCCCGATTGAATTAAACCCACCCACACGGCCCTTGACGAAAGCCAACAAAGTCGTACGACTACCCTAACTCAATTGCATCATATGCTTATGCAAATAAGCATAAATAGCTACCGCACAATACACCTTGACGAAAGCAAACAAACGTAGTACGAATACTATGAAGTACTTATCTGAAATGACGGAGGGCTACGACAGGTTTTTAAGAAAACCCTTTACTTAATGAACTTGATATCGTTATAGAATCGAGTAATTTTGAATGGAATGTTTTTGAGGACTTTTCTAGTTTTGCGAAAGAGGTCACTCCCGGTGAAGGGATCGTCGGCTGTTTCCTCATCGAATAAGGTGCAGGATATTTCACAAATATCGCTGTGCAAAGAAAAAACTATATAAGCAATCAAAAGACAAACCAAGTATGCAGCATCTGCTAGTTTCGCTAAAGAGGTCACTCGCGGTGAAGGGATCTCGGCTCTTTCCTTATCGAATAAGGTGCTGGATGTTCTACAAGGAACACCTCTATGCAAAGCAATAACTAGAGCCACCAATTTTTAAACAAGTTTCTACAACATCTTTAGGTTTCTTTTATTTCATTAATCTCATTAATGAAGTCCCATTTTTATTATGCTTCACAGGCATCACATTTGAAACGAAATCTGCAATATAACTTATATCTCATATATATAATATAAACATTCGTCTCAGGCAGTAATATGATCTCATCACAGAACATTGCAGCAGAAGAACATATATGAAATATTGGATATACTAGGACGTCCGTGTTTTAATACGAGCCTGTATAAAACACGGATTCCACGATCGCGATGAATAGCCAAACCCATATCCCTAGACCCCTACGAGAGCGGTAAGTAACCCTGCCAGTTCTAGAGTTAGGAGACGCGGTCTCGACTCCTCGAGATGGTCTCCTACTGGACCCTAGAACCCGGTTACTTGTGCTCCCCTCCTTGGGTCTACCTAATGCGGAAAAGTAAATAATATACAATGGTGACATCATCCTCAGCCCGGAAGTGCCCCAATAAAAGAATATTACATACAATGAATTTTACATGAATGAAAATAAAAACCCTCATCTCACATAAAACCCCCGGCTATTCAAACACGACGATCCAATAAAACATATCACAGCAACACATAACATCACATGTCATCAACGTAAGTAAGTATGCATACACCGATTGTCGTTGATGTATAGCAACGAAAACCGGCGATACAACTACATACTACACTTACGGTCACATAAAAGAAAGTGTAAAACTACAATAGTTGGAATCCGCAACCTCTTTAGACATCGCATGCCTAACCAAATGAATTCCTTAGACATCGCATGCCTAACAATTATAAACCCCGCATTTCAGTCTCAATATCGAAAACACTTTTCAATATCTGGTCGGGCAATTCAACAAGATTCCTGATATTCCGATCGAATGCTCGTCGCAAACTTTAGTAGACGGCCGCACCTCCGGATGCCGTCGACGAAGTGCACTAAGGCGGAACACCGCTGCCGCGAGCACCCGAACGGATGCTTTTGGCGATGGGGTTCTCTTACAGTCACTTGGTCGGGGCTATGGGGCGTGGCTATCTGTTAAGTTTACCCGGCGAGTATCCGCGTACGCTACGTGATTGCGATTGACTTTTAATTGCATCAAAATCCCGTGGCAACCGATCATCTGAGACTAAACTGCTAGATTTATAACATTCAAATTAGTTATCTCATAACTACTTGTGGATTCCAAAAATTGTATCACATTCCAGATAAATAGACAATGTTAAACTTTCCGATCGAATAATCAAACACCCAAGTTTTCCCAAATGGCTCAACACTTGAGCGGAGTTTAAAAGCATCATCACATGCCACAGTAGCAATGGTCAAGCCGTAGAAGGGTCAAACCAACGCCTCACATGTGGCAACGCCGTACTGCCCCAAACCCTAATGTTTAGAGGTAGTTCAGACGGTCACATAATCGAGTTAAGGTTTGTGTTCTTGTAGAGGGTCCACCGCGTTACTTGCACGACTTAGAACGTTCTTAAATTACGGAAAAATCCAACGCTTGGAAATTTTCCGGTAAGGGAAAAAGTGAGTTATTAATATCCGTTCGAACTTTTTAACACGTTCTAAAAATTACCCGGACTAACTAAAAGAAGTTATACTTTCCGATCGAATCAACGAGTTCCCAATACAACCCAGAAAACTCAACACTTGAGTAGAATTAAAAATTCCCAGAAGTATTAGGAAATACATATGGATATTACTGTACAAAAATAAAACCCTAATTCCACTGTAGAGCCGCGGAACCGCCGTGCAAGGCATGTCTTTGCCGCGGTTCCGCGGCTCTTTAATGGATCGTTTTTCACAGATATCCTTATAATTCCCTGCTTATATTTCTGAGCATTTTTAATATGAAAAAATCAACATTTTAAAATTTTTTCCAGAAACTAGGTTTTATCGGGTATTCGGAGTTCGATCGGACTGTAAACTTCGTCTAGACTTCGCCTAAAGCTCTAGCTTGGCTCTGATACCACTTTAGGGTTACTTGGCACTCTCACAAGGGTCTATAAGGCATCAACCATGCCCGATTCAAAATTTAGACGTTCCGAACAACCCTAACCAAGATCTTAGACTAGAGATTAGGCGAAACAAAGCAAGTAAACAACTTTACTTCTAAGAGTTTGGGATTACAACCTTTGTAGTCCGGTCCTTCACTTCTAAAGCTCCGTGTTGAGGTCCCTTCGCTGCGATCATCGAGTACCCCAACTCTAGAGAGGCTCTACGAAGAGAAAGATGCAAGCTTGCTTCCGATCTTCGATAACAAAGATGATCTACCTTGAAGTTTCTTTAACACAAGCTCTCACTCACTAATGAAGTGAACACCCTAATCTAAATGGCTAGGATAGATTAGGATGATGAAATAGGAATTTAGCTCTCATTTATTTTCTCAATCTTACTCATTTTCATCACCTCTCAAAAAGCTAGAAAGGTTTTCAAGCAAGAAGGAAGAAGAATAAGAAGCTAACTCTTTTGTGATGAATAATGAATCCATGTGAGGTTAGAAATGCAACCATGGATTAAGTATGGCAACTTAATGTTAGTTATGTATATGCCCTAGAGGCCATTGTTGTACATATGATGTATATTATAATGGATGCTTGGATATATATAGAGAGGACTTTCTTGCTCGTCATGATAGTATGCTATTTGGTTTCACTTTATCTTAACATGTTGACTTTTATTGGTTTACTGTCTTACTCTCACATGTTGATAAAGCCCTTAGGATCTGTACTCGACTACTAGGACTATGATAAGATCATACTAGTGGGGCCACGGTAGACGATGAGTACATCCTATAAGTGTTCCTAGTCGAGGGTATATCGAGGCAGGGCATCGATACACTGGAGTAGACTAGCGTATACGCATCTTGACCCATATGATGGGCGATGGATGATCCCATATCCATCGATGTTTGACATTAAGGATGGTGTATGGGTGCTCAGTGGAGACTGGGTACACTGGACGGACTCGCCGAGAACTCCCAGATGGTGATATACCACACGTCAGATGGCAGTTCTCCGGTGACACTGGTACAGGGTAGTCTGTAGACCCGAGATCGTCATAGAGTCTTGTGTGATTCCCACTGTATTTTGATTTCCTCCTTACAATGTCCAAGAGGGCGTGCAAAACGGTGGCTTTTGGGTACAGTCCCGAATCATATGGAGGCAATGAGCGATAGGAGGGGATTCGTCTCTCCCGGTATAGGGAGTTGATGTTGTGCTGTGTTCGATTGGCTATAACTAGAAGTCCCTGGCCAAGGCTGATATAAAGATTTACTGGTAAGTGTTACCAGTAGTTTCTCGACCCGTTATGAGCCTTACATCGACACGACTTATCGGTTACTGGGGTCTGACGTATACCACCCCTAGACTAGGTATGCGACATATCAGACGAAGAGACCGGACTGTACGGGAGTGTTACTGATTGGATTCACAGGAGAATGTATAGGCTTGCTTGTTGATCTTCTGATCGCTCAATACCTGGGTGGCTGTTACATTTAGCTGACCGCTTGCAGCTTGTGGGTGTTTGATATGATCATCACCTACTACCGGCGTATTGACGATTCTTTAGAGTCCTAAACAGAGGTTTCTTGACTCAGGCAAAATGGAGCAGGGGCACATATGTGATATGTGTAGAACCGAGGATAATGCGATATGAGATACCGTATTATATTCTCGCGATATTTTGATATGAGCCGGATCATCGGATCAAGTGTTGATTCGATGAATCGGTACATGATATATTAGTCGGTTATATTCGATATAGCCGGATTGTCGGATCAAGTGTTGATTCAATAATTTAATGTATAATAATATATATGATATATTGCATTACATTATCTAATATTGGCTCGCTTTATTATTTCATTTTCTCACCGGGTAATACATTGATATATATGCGATATATGTTAATTGTATTATTTTCTATTGTTACAAATATATAATATATATTATTGTAACATGATATGATTACTAATGCAACATGTTCTGTAGAGATTAAACAAGGTTAGGGTTTGAATTGGGTTAGTTCATTCATGAACCTTCTAGAAGGTTTTCTTTTGTCATGAATTAAGATATTATGGTTGATATTTTCTAGTGACTCATTGTTTAACCCAACCCAAACCCTGGCCTTAGTTAATTCTCTACATGGGTTAGCCTAGTCATGGTTGACCATGGTTACATTATTAATCATATATCATTTCATTATTCATCACAAAAGGATTAATGCATTATTTCTTCTTCTTCTTCAACCTTGAGCTTTGAGAAAACTTACTAGGTTTTCATTTTGTGATATTTAAGTGTGAGAATTTGATATAAAAAGAAAGCATAAATACTACTCCATCATCCTCATCTAATCTAGCCATTTAGATTAGGGTGTCCACCACATTAGAGTGAGAGAGCTTGAGTTATAAAAACTTCGACGTAGATCATCGAAGAAAAGGAACACTATAAGCTAGCATGGATCGTTCGAGTTGTGGAGCCTCTCTTGAGTCCGGGAGATCGTGGATCGCGGCGAAGGGACTTCTACTCGGAGCTTATGAAGCGAAGGAGCGGACTACAAAGGTTGTAATCCCTCACTTTTAGTTGTAAAGATGTTTACTTGCATGTTAAACCCTAATAATCTAGCAAAGATCCCGGCTTTGGGTTGTTCGGCACGTCTAAATTTTTATTCGGGCATGGTTGATGCCTTATAGACCTTTGTATGACTGCTTAGGAACCCTATAGTGGTATCAGAGCCTAGCTAGAGCATTAGGCGACGTGTATACGAAATTAAAACTCCGATCGAACCCCGAAATACCGATTTTGACCCCCTCTTTGGACAATTTTTAAAAATGTGTTTTTTCTGCATTAAAAATACTTTAAAAAATCAGAAGGGAATTTTAAGAGTTACAATGAAAAACGTGCCTCCAAAGCTCTCATATAGCTGCGGAACCGTGGCAGGAAGCTACTTGTAGCGGCGGTTCCGCGGCAGGAACAGTGCATTGGGGACAGGGTTTTATACAGTAATGTCCGTAGCTGATCCTGCTTATTTCTGGGTATTTTTAATCTGACTCAAGTGTTGAGTGTTCTGGGGATTATTTTGAATTCGTTGATTCGATCGGAAAATTTAATTTCGTTCTTTTTCGGGATAATTTAGAAACTGTTAAAATGTTTGAACGGATATCATTAACTCACTTTTTCCCGGCACGAAAAACTTTCAAGTGTTGAATTTTTCTTGGGTTTAAATCTTTCGGAAAAACGTGCAAGTAACACGGTAGTCCCTCTAGAAGAACACAAACCTTAACTTGATTATGTGACCGTCTGATTCGCCTCTAAACCTTAGGGTTTGGGGCAGTACGGCGTGCCACATGTGAGGCGTTGGCTTGACCCTTCTATGGCTGGACCATCGGTACTGTGACATATTCTGGGATTATTTGAACTCCGCTCAAGTGTTGAGCTATTTAGGAAATCTTGGGTATTTGATTATCCGATCGGAAAGTTTAATACTGTCTATTTATCTGGAATGTGATACAATATGTGGAATTCATATAGTTAGGCATGAAATGCGAAGTATGTGATATTTCGGATTTATGATGTCTAAAGTGATTGTGGATTCCAAATGTTGTAGTTTTACAATTTCTTTTCTGTGACCGTAAGTGTAGTATGTAGTTGTATTGCCGGTTTTCGTTGCTATACATCAACGACGATCGGTGTATGCATACTTACTTACGTTGATGATATGAGATATTATGTGTTGATGTGATATGTTATATTAGATCATCGTGTTCTGAATAGCCGGGGGTTGTATGTGAGATGAGGGTTTTTATTTTCATTCATGTAAAATTCATTTGTATGTAATATTCTTTTATTGGGGCACTTCTGGGATGTGGTTGATGTCACCAGTGTATATTATTTACTTTTCCGCATTAGGTAGACCCAAGGAGGGGAGCACAAGTAAACGGGTTCTAGGGTCCAGTGGGAGGCCATCTCGAGGAGTCGAGACCGGGTCTCCTAACCCTAGAATTGGCAGTGTTACTTGCCGCTCTCGTAGGGGTCTAGGGATGTGGGTTTGGCTATTCATCGCGACCGTGGAATCCGTGTTTTATACAGGTTCGTATTAAAAACACGGACATCCTAATATATCCAATATTTCATATATGTTCTTCTGCTGCAATGGTCTGTGATGAGATCATATTACTGCCTAAGACGAATGCTTATACTTTATATATGCTGATATATAAATATTACTGCTTTCATTTCTTCTGTGATGCTTAGGAAGCATTAATTGATGGGATTTTTATTAATGAGATTAATAAAAGAAAAGAAACCTAAAAGATGTTGTAGAATCAAAACTTTATAAAAGGGTAGCTACGGTCTTGCTTTGCATAGCGGTATATATGATATACCCTGCACCTTATTCGATGAGGAAAGAGCCGAGATCCCTTCACCGGGAGTGATCTCTTTAGCGAAATTGGCAGATGCTACAAACTCGCGGTTTAGTTTTTGACAGCTTGTATAGTTCTTGCTTTGCACAGCGGTATATATGATATATCTTGCACTTTATTCGATGGGGAAAGAGCCGAGATCCCTTCACCGGGAGTGACCTCTTTAGCGAAACTAGAAAAGCCTCAAAAACACTCCTTTTCAAAATCACTTGTTTCTACAATGATATTAAGTTCATTACGCTCATGGTTTTCTGAAAAACCTGCGTAGCCCTCCGTCATTTCAGATAAAGACTATTTGGTATTCGTGCTGCGTTTGTTGGCCTTTGTCAAGGCGTAGTATGCGGTAGCTGACTGGTACTTATCTGTTTAAACATATGATGTGATTGGATTAGGGTATTCGTACGACCTTGTTGGCCTTTGTCAAGGGTCATGCGGGTGGGTTTATTTCAATCAAAAAATGACGAGTTGAACTTGACTAGCTTCCTATGATTTGTTGGCCTTTGTCAAGTTCATAGGGGTTAGGGGCAAAAGTATTATCGGGAATTTCAAGTGTTGAAATTTGCAATGAGATTGCATACCTCCTATGAGATAGTTGGATCCCGATACCCACTGCGAGTAAGAGTTACTCCTGGGAGAGTTTTACAGGACGATTAGCTGATCAAGTAGGTGTCTAGAAAGGTGTTAATGGGTTTATGCCTCTGGGAAAATGAGGTTTATTTTAATTAGGTCCGTGCGTGAGCACGGGGAACCTCCCTCAAGTACCGACACTGATCTGGCTGAAAGATTGCCGAAATTGTAGGGTGTAATTAATCCCGGCTAATCTTACCTTTTAGGGTTTGAAGGAAGATTTGATAAAAACAGTGGGAGACATCCTGATTAGATAAGATAATAACCAATCTAATCTTGCAAGAGCATACGCTAAAGTGTTTTCTTCTCTCTCTCCAGGTAGCGACCATGTCAGGCCATAATCAAGATAATAATATGGATGTATTGACTGAACCCGATTATTATACTGAGCAGGGGAACGTTGGTCCCGTTCTTTCTTATAAGAGTTATAAGACTGAACAGGGAATAGAAAAATATCTGGATTCTCACACCGCCCAAACGGAGAACATGCATGTTGATGCACCTTCTTCGGGTGTGTTAGTTATTGAGAACTGTTTCTCAGTCCACCCTACTTCCTGGGTATTAGATACCGGATCAGGATCCCATATATGTAAATTGTTATATGGGCTACGTAAAGGTAGAGAACCGGGAAAAAGTGATCATTCCGTTAAAGTAGGGAATGGTGCAGTACTGCAGCCAAAGCAGTTGGCGAATATCACCTAGTATTACCAAGTCGTAATACACTGATTCTGAATGAGTGCTATTATATACCGAACATGATGTGCAACATTATATCAGTTTCTTTATTAAATAAAGAAGGATATAATTATGTAGTAAAGGATAATGTTATGAACATATTCCTAGATCAATAGTTGACTAGATCAGGCTCGTTATATAATGGCATATTCATTCTCAATCAAAATACAGTCCTTAATATACAAAACACACACAAGAGGAAGAGTTCAGAAATGAACGAATCCTTCTTGTGGCATTGTAGACTTGGTCATATCAATGCGACACGACTAGCTAAGTTACATAAGGATGGATATTTGAATCCGTTCGAATTATCATCTTATGATACTTGCCATTCATGTCTCAAAGGCAAAATGACCAAAGCTCCATTTAGTGGACACGGAGAAAGAGTTACGGAACTCTTAAGACTGGTACATAGTGATGTATGCGGTCCCATGTCTACACACGCCAGGAACGGTTCTTCCTACTTCATTACATTCACTGACGATCTCTCAAGATTCGGATATGTGTTCCTGATGAAACACAAGTCTGAAGCTTTTGAGAAATTCAGAGAATATAAGCACGAAGTAGAGAACCAAACGGGCAAAAGTATTAAGATTCTTCGATCTGATCGAGGAGGTGAATACTTAAGCAATGAGTTCCTAGATTATCTAAAAGAGAATAGGATTCTCTCTCAGCTTACTTCTCCTTATACACCACAGCACAACGGTGTATCGGAACGGAGGAATCACACCCTATTAGATATGGTGCGCTCGATGATGAGTACAGCTGAGTTACCTATTTCCTTCTGGGGGTATGCGCTGGAGAAAGCAGCATACCTATTGAATCAAGTTCCAACTAAATCTGTACCTACCATACCATATGAGATATGGAGTGAGAAGAGACCATGTCTTAAACAAGTTAAGATATGGGGTTGTCTGGCCTATGTCAAAAGGCAAAATCCAGACAAACTCGAGGCACGGTTAGTTTTATGCAAGTTCATGGGATATCCCAAACATTCACATGGATATCTTTTCTACCATCACGAGGAACAAAAGGTGTTTGTTTCTCGACATGCCACCTTTTTGGAAAAGGATTTTATTGCAAAAGAAATTAGTGGCGAAGAGGTAGAACTGGAAGAAGTTCCAGCAACACAAACTACAACTGAAGATTTAGTGGAACCAGAGGATTCAGTAGTACCCGATGAACCCCAGCCTCTCCGCCTGTAGGGTTGCTAGGCACACGCACAAGGGTCTACGAGGCATCAACCATGCCCGATTTAAAATTTAGCCGTGCCGAACAACCCAAAGCCGGATCTTTAAACTAGAGATTAGGGGAAAACAAGCATGTTAAACACTTTAACACTAAGTGAGAGGGATTACAACCTTTGTAGATCCAGTCCTTCACTTCTTAAGCTCCGTGTTGAAGTCCCTTCGCTGCGATCATCATGTTCCGGACTCTCGAGAGGCTCCATGATGAGAAAGATGCAAGCTTGCTTCCGATCTTCGATAACAAAGATGATCTACCTTGAAGTTTCATTAACACAAGCTCTCACTCACTAAATGAAGTGAACACTTTCATCTAAAGGGCAAAGGTAAATGAGGATGATGAAGTAGGATTTTTGCTCTCATTTGTTTTCTTATTCTCACTCATTTTTCATCACAAAATCAAAGCAAGAAAGCTTTTCATGAAGAACTCAAGCAAGAAGAAGATGAATAATGATTAGAATCCTTTTGTGATGAATAATGAAAGGATAATAATGATGAATAATGTAACCACGGTTAAACAAACCTTTGTAGAGATTTAACTAGGGCTAGAGTTTGGGTTGAGTTAAAGATGAGTCACTTTAAAATATCTAACACAAAACAAAAAGAAACCTTCTAAAAGGTTCATGAATGCACTAACCCAAATCAAACCCTAACCTTCTTTAATCTCCACTAAACATGTTGCATTAGTTATCATATCATATTACAATATTATATATCACATATATAATATTTATTGTAACAAAATACAATAATACAATTAACATATATCGCATATATATCAATGTATTACCCGAGTGAGAAAAAAAATCTTTTAGTGAGCTAATATTAGTTAATGTAATTTAATATATCATATATATTATTATACATTAAATTATCGAATCAACACTTGATCCGACAATCCGGTTATATCGCATATAACCGACTAATATATCATTTTACCGATTCATCGAATCAACACTTGATCCGATGACCCGGCTGATATCAAATATCGCGAGAATCGAATACGGTATCTCATATCGTATTATCCTCGGTCCTGCACATATCACATATATGCCCCTACTCCGTTTTTCCTGAACCAAGAAATCTCTGTGTAGGACTCTAAAGAATCGTCAATACGCCGGCAGTAGGTGATGATCATATCAAACACCCACAAGCCGCAAGCGGTCAGCTAAACGCAACAGCCATCCTGGTATTGAGCGCTCAGAAGATCAACAAGTAAGCCTGTACATTCTCCTGTGAATCCAATCAGTAACACTCCCGTAAAGTCCGGTCTCGTCGTCTGATATGTCACATATCTCTCCTAGGGGTGGTAAACGTTAGACCCAGTAGCTCGATAAGTCGTATCGATATGAGGTCTATAACAGTTCGAGAAACTACTGATAACACTTACCAGTAAATCTCAGCAACCCTGGCTAGGGATTTCCAGTTATAGCCAATCGAACACAGCACAACAACAACTCCCTATACCGGGAGAGACGAATCCCCTCCTATCGCTCATTGCCTCCATGTGATTCGGGACTGTACCCAAAAGCCACCATTTTGCACGCCCTCTTGGACGTGGTATGATGGAAATCAAAGCATAGTGGGACACACAAGACTCTATGACGATCTCGGGTCAATAGACTACTCTGTACCAATGTCACCGGAGAACTGCCATCTGACGTGTGGTATAATACCATCTGGGAGTTCTCGGCGAGTCCGTCCAGTGTACCCAGTCTCTACTGAGCACCCGTACACCATCCTTGATGTCAAACACCGATGGAAATAGGATCATCCATCGCCCATCATATGGGTCAAGATGCGTATACGCTAGTCTACTCTGGTGTATCGATGCCCTGTCTCAATACACCCTCGACTAAGAACAGTTATAGGATGTACTCGTCGACTACCGTGGCCCCACTAGTATGATCTCATCATAGTCCCAGTAGTCGAGTACATATCCTAAGGGCTTTATCAACATGTAACATAGAGACAATCAGAGTACATGTTAAGATAAAGAGCAACCAGATAGCATACTATTATGTCGAGCAAGAAAGTCCTCCCTATATATGTCCAAGCATCCATTACAATATACATCATATGTACAGTAATGGCCTCTAGGGCATACATATAAAAAACAATCTCCCACTTGCACTAGGGCCGTCTGTTGTGGTATCACATACCCAACAATTAGCTGTGGTTGAAGTATCTCATACTCAACCATCGCATAAAAGACTTTACTAGGAAAAAGGCCTTTGTGAGTGGATCCGCGCTGCTGTCCTCTATGTCTACTCTCCTAACCTCGATCTCCCTGGAGATCAACCATCTCCATGATCAGGTGATACTGCCTAAGAATTATATATGGATTTCTGATGGGACGGTAGTTCCATGGCTAAAACCACAACTCCATTGTCACACAATGGTAGGAACGAAGTTCATCTCATGAACTTATATATATCCAGACTGCCTCTTTGGTAGTATCCTTGGTAACGATGTATCTTACCTTTGATCGTCTAGTAAGTTACGGTATCTAGGTTGGAACTCTTCCAACATACCGTCCCTCTACTGAGGGTAAAGACAATGCCTGCGACTGACATTCAGTCGTCCTTATCACCCTGGAACCTTTCCAGTGATTCTCCCCAGGATCGATTGATACCATCTCACTACAACTAGTGAGAATCCTAACATCCAGTTAGATCTATCTTATAGATCCAAAAACCAGGATTTAGGAGGTATCACTTTGTTCCTATATGGAGAATCCTTGTGATAAGCGGAGATTGACCGAGCGTAGCAAAGGAAACTCCTTCCCTATCAAGAGTATGTCATCCACGTACTCTACGAGGATTACTACCATACTCCCTACTACCTTTTTGTATATACAAGGTTCATTTACCATTTTGATGAAGTCAAACTCTTTGACTACCACATCAAAACAGATGTTCCAACTCCGTGATGTCTGATTTATCATATAAAACATCATGCTCACGTTTCCGCTGCTCCCACTGTCTACGAAGCCCTCTGGCTGTGTACTTATAGACGCTCTCTTCTAAAACATCATTTAGAAAAGCAGTCATGACACCCAACCGCCAGATATCGTAGTCATGGTATGTAGCCGTGGCAAGTAGGATCTGGATGGACTTAAGCATAGCTTTGAAAGTCTCAACTTTTCTATGTACACCAAGTAATCTTCTCAAGATATACTTGCTTCTGATGGGGATTTAACCCTTCAGATAAAGCAACCAAAGTCCATACTTTGTTGGTGTATAAGGATTCCATCTCAGATCGCTAAGCATCCAGCCATTCTTACAGAGTCCCACTCCTGATGGCCAGCTTGAAACTAGTTGGGTCATCATCTCATGATGAAATCCTCGCTCCCACTGTCATAGAGAAACCGAAGTATCTCTCAGGTGGGTGAGGAACCCTGCTAGATCGATGGAGAGGCCGAGGTTCGTTGGAAACTATTGAATCCTTTGGTTCTATCAAATCATCTGTTGTAGTTTGTATAGCTGGAACTCCTTCCAGTTCTACCTCATGACCACTAATTTTTCCACAAGAAATTCCCTTTAACAAAGGTGGCATGTTGAGAAACAAAACATCTTTTGTTCCTCGGTTAGGTAGAAGATATTCCCTTGCGTATGCTTGGGATATCCAACAAACTTCCACAAATCTGACTTTACCTCGAGCTTGTCCGGATTTTTCTTTTTAGACATAGGCCGGACAACCCCAAATCTTAACAAAATTAGGATATGGGCTCTTCCCTTTCTATATCACATATGAAGTGGTAGGCAACTGATTTGATTTGAACCCTATTCAATAGGTATGCAACTTCTCAAGTACATAACTTCCAAAAGGAAATAGGAAACTCAATAGTACTCATCATAGAGCACACCATATCACATAGGGTGCTATTGCTCCGCCCCGATATACCATCGTGCTATGGTGTATACGGAGGAGTAATGCTGAGAGAGAATCTCATTCTCCTTTAGAATAGTCCAGGAATCCCGTTGTCAAGTATTCTCCTCCCTGATCTCATCAAAGGACATAATACTTATACTTGTTTTTGGTTCTCTACTTCTATCTTATATTCTGTGATTATCTCAAAAGTTTCGGACTTGTGTTTCAACAAGAACATATGTCTGAATCTAGAGAGATCATCAGTGAATATAATGAAGTACAAAGAACCGGTCTTGGCATGTGTAGACATGGGACCTTCATACATCAGCATGTATCAATCCCAAGAGTTCACTAACTCTTTCTCTGTTTCCAATAAACGGAGCTGTGGTCATCTTATCTCTGTGACATGACCGGCAAGTTTCACAAGATGTAAATTCAAACTAATTTAAATATGCATCTAAATGTAACTTCAGCTAGTCGGGTCGCATTGATATGACCTAGTCTACAATGCCTTAAGAAGGATTCGTTCATTTCTGAAGTTTTCCTCTTGTGTGTGTTATGTACACTAAGAATTGTAGTTTGATTTAGAACGTCTATGCTTTTAGATAACGTACCTGAACCGATCAACTCTTGATATAGGAAATGTTCAAAACATTATCCAACGATACAAAATTATATCCTTTCTTTACTAATAAAGAGACTGATATGATGTTGTATATCAGGTTCGGTATCTAATAACATTCGTCAGAATCAATGTATTCTGGTAATACAAGGTGATAGTGACCAACAGACTTGGCTGCAACACTTGCACCGTTTCTATCTCATGAAACTTATCACCCGTTCTCAGTTCTCTACCTATCTATAGCCCATGTAACAAATTACATATATGGGATCCTGATCCGGTATCAAATACCCAGGACGTAAAGGATATTGAGAAACAGTTCTGTGTAATGAACACACCCGAAGAAGATACATCAGCAAGTACTTTCTTCATTTGGGCGGCACGGGAATTCTGGCAATCCCCTATATCCTGCTCTGTCTTATAACAATTATAAGTTGGAGCGGGACCAACGTTCCCTAGCGCAGTATAACAAGCGGGTTCGGTCAATTCATCCGTATTATTATCTTGATTAAGGCGTGCCATAGTCTTAACCAGGAGAGAGAGAGAGAGAAGAAAACACTCAGCGTGCGTTTTTACAAGATTAGATTGGTTATCAATTTATCTAATCAGGATGTCTCCCACTGTTTTAGTCAAATCTTCCTTCAAACCCTAAAAGGAAAGACTAGCCAGGATTAATTACACTCTACAAGTTCGCCAATCTTTCAGCCAGGCCAGTGCCGGTACTTTGAGAGAGGTTCCCCATGCTTTCGCACGGACCTAATTAAAGTAAACCTCATTTTCCTAGGGGCGTAACCCCGTTGACACCTTTCTAGACACCTAATTGATCGGCTAATTGTAACGTGTAAAACTCTCCCAGGAGTAACACTTACTCGCAGCGGGTATCGGGATCCAACTATCTCATAGAAGGCATGCAATCTCATTGCAAATTTCAACACTTGAAATTCCCAATAATATTTTTACCCCTAGCAGCTATATGACCTTAACATAGTCAACAAATCATAAGAGCTAGTCAAGTTCAACTCGTCATTTCCCGATTGAATTAAACCCACCCGCACGACCCTTAACATAGTCAACAAAGTCGCACGACTACCCTAATCCAATCGCATCATATGCTTATACAGATAAGCACTAATCAGCTACCGCACACTACATCTTAACATAGTTAACAAACGTAGCACGAATACTAACTAGTACTTATCTGAAATGATGGAGGGCTACGACAGGTTTTTAAGAAAACCTTTAGTGTAACGAACTTGATATCGTCGTAGAATCGAGTGATTTTAAATGGAGTGTTTTTGAGGCTTTTCTATTTTTGCTAAAGAGGTCACTCCCGGTGAAGGGATCGTCGGCTCTTTCCTCATCGAATAAGGTGCAGGATATTTCACAAATATCACTATGCAAAGCAAGAACTATAGAAGCAATCAAAAGACAAACCGAGTATGCAGCATCTACTAGTTTCGCTAAAGAGGTCACTCCCGGTGAAGGGATCTCGGCTCTTTCCTTATCGAATAAGGTGCTGGATGTTCTACAAGGAACACCGCTATGCAAAGCAAGAACTAGAGTTACCAGTTTTTAAACAAGTTTCTACAACATCTTAGGTTTCTTTTAGTTCATTAATCTCATTAATGAAGTCCCATTTAAATTATGCGTCACAAGCATATCATTTGAAACGAAATCTGCAATATAACATATATCTCATATATATAATATAAACATTCGTCTTAGGCAGTAATATGATTTCATCACAGAACATTGCAGCAGAAGAACATATATGAAATATTGGATATACTAGGACGTCCGTGTTTTAATACGAGCCTGTATAAAACACGGATTCCACGGTCGCGATGAATAGCCAAACCCACATCCCTAGACCCCTACGAGAGCGGCAAGCAACACTGCCAATTCTAAGGTTAGGAGACCTGGTCTCGACTCCTCGAGATGGTGTCCCACTGGACCCCAGAACCCGGTTACTTATGCTCCCCGTCTTGGGTCTATCCTAATGCGGAGAAGTAAATAATATACAATGGTGACATCATCCTCAGCCCGGAAGTGCCCCAATAAAAGAATATTACATACAATTAATTTTACATGAATGAAAAAGAAAAACTCTCATCTCATATAAAACCCCCGGCTATTCAAAACGCGACGATCCAATATAACATATCACAGCAACACATAATATCTCATATCATCAACGTAAGCAAGTATGCGTATCCCGATTGTCGTTGATGTATAGCAACGAAGCCGGCGATACACCACATACTACGCTTACGGTCACAGAAAAGAAAGTGTAAAACTACAACAGTTGGAATCCACAACCTCTTTAGACATCACATGCCTAACCAAATGAATTCCTTAGACATCTCATGCCTAACAATTATAAACCTCGCATTTTAGTCTCATTATCGAAAACTCTTTTCAATATCAAATCGGGAAATTCAACAAGATTCCCGACATTCTGATCGAATGCTCGTCGCAAACTTTAGTTACCCGATGCCGTCGACGAAGTGCACTAAGGCGGAACACCGCTGCCGCGAGCACCCGAACGGATGCTTTTGGCGACGGGGTTCTCCTACAGTCACTTGGTCAGGGCTATGGGGCATGGTTGTCTATTAAGTTTACCCGGCGAGTATCCGCGTACGCTACGTGATTGCGACAGACTTTTAATCACATAAAAATCCCGTGACAACCGATCAATTGAGACTAAAGTGCTAGATTTACAACATTCAAATTAGTTATCGCATAACTACCTGTGGATTCCAAATATTGTATCACATTCCAGATAAATAGACAATGTTAAACTTTCCGATCGAATAATCAAACACCCAAGTTTTCCCGAATAGCTCAACACTTGAGCGGAGTTAAAAAAGTATCCAGCACATGCCACGGTACCAATGGTCCAGCCGTAGAAGGGTCAAGCCAACGCCTCACATGTGGCAACGCCGTACTGCCCCAAACCCTAAGGTTGAGAGGCAGTTCAGACGGTCACATAATCGAGTTAAGGTTTGTGTTCTTCTAGAGGGTCCACCGCGTTACTCGCATGATTTTCCAGAAGTTTCAAACTCGAGAAAAAAATCCAACTTTTGAAAAAATTTCCGACAGGGGAAAAAGTGAGTTATTGATATCCGTTCAAACTTTTTAACAGTTTCTAAAAATTATCCCGAAAAACTTAAACGAAGTTAAATTATCCGATCGAATCAACGAGTCCCCAATACAACCCAGAAAACTCAACTCTTGAGTATAATTAAAAATTCCCAAAAGAATCAGGAAGTATCAACGGTTATTACTGTGCAGACCCTATCCATCAATCCTCATTTCTTGCCGCGGAACCGCTGCCAATACCCTGGTTTGGCCGCGGTTCCGTGGCGCTCTGGGTGATTTAGGGGGTCAGGTTTCTCAGTAATTACTAAAATACCCTGCTGATTTTTTGAGTATTTTTAATTCACAAAATATCACATTTTTGAAAAATTTCTAGAAACTTGGGTATATCGGGTTTTACTAAAATACCCTGCCAATACTCCCACTGTAGGGTTGCTAGGCACACGTACAAGGGTCTGCGAGGCATCAACCATACCCGATTTAAAATTTAGCCGTGCCGAACAACCCAAAGTCGGATCTTTAAACTAGAGATTAGGCGAAAACAAGCATGTTAAACACTTTAACACTAAATGAGAGGGATTACAACCTTTGTAGATCCGGTCCTTCACTTCTTAAGCTCCGTGTTGAGGTCCTTCGCTGTGATCATCGTGTTCCGGACTCTCGAGAGGCTCCACGAAGAGAAAGATGCAAGCTTGCTTCCGATCTTCGATAACAAAGATGATCTACCTTGAAGTTTCATTAACACAAGCTCTCACTCACTAAATGAAGTGAACACTCACATCTAAAGGGCAAGGGCAGATGAGGATGATGAAGTAGGATTTTTGCTCTCATTTGTTTTCTTATTCTCACTCATTTTTCATCACAAAATCATAGCAAGAAAGCTTTTCATGAAGAACTCAAGCAAGAAGAAGATGAATAATGATTAGAATCCTTTTGTGATGAATAATGAAAGGATAATTGTTGGAGATAGTGCCCTCAGAGTCAATTATTGGATCACAGGCACGTGATTGCAATGATTGAGGGAGGACCTATACCGGTAGGACAGTCTTATTCAAGATGATAGTATGCTATCTGATTTATCTTTATCATCTTGTACTGCTATAGGTGACCTTACAAGTCACTATTACACGTTGATAGAGCCCTTAGGATTCTTGCTTGACTACCAGCAGTATGAGGACGATCATATACGTGGGAGCTGGGGTCTATAAGCACATCCTTAAAAGGTCCCTAGTAGTGGGAGTTTTCGAGACAGGGCATCGATACTCCAAAGTAGACTAGTGTATACAGTCGAGTCCCCGACGAGGGGCGGTGGCCGGTCTCACAAGCCACTGGTGTCAGTTGGTTCACCTAAGATGTATACATGTGCTCATTGGGTTATGAGTACACTGGACAGGACTCGCCGGGAACATGCTAGTTGGTCTTATACCAGACGTCAGATAGCAGTTCCCTGGTGACATGTGTACAGGTTAGTTCATCGACCTGAGATCGTCATTTGTCTCGTGTGAGTTCCCACTGTACTTTGATTACTACCCTACCACGCTCAAAGGAGTCGTGCAAACAGGTTTTAGTTAGGTACAGTCCCGAGCCACATGGAGGCAGTGAGCGGATCTTCAGGGGTTCGTCTCTCCCGGTATTGGGGGTGAGGTCGCGCTGTGTCTAGGAGAACCATTACACGAAGTCCTTGGCCAAGGCAGGAGATTTACTGGTAGGTATTCCAGTAATATCTCAGGGTGTTCTGGGCTACACTCCGACACGACTTGTACCGCTATTGGGGGTCTGACTTTTACCAACCCCCTAGGCCCGCCATGCGATACTCATAGACGAACGAACCGGACTGTACGGATATTGTCCTTGACAGGCTCAGTAGGGTGTCTGGATGAGTTTGCTCATCGACGTCCCTTTTGGTCAAAACCAGGTAGCCCGTTACGTATGGCTAATACCTCTGACGTGCTAGTGGTTAAATCCACAACCAAGGTGTTGACGAGTCTTTAGAGTCCCCCACAGACAGTTTCTCAAGTTTCGGACGAAACGCTGTAGAGGCCGTATGGAAATATGGCAGGGTTCGATCAGACACGTGCGGTATTGCACGGATCATGATCGGACGGATAATACTAGCGGGCTTTGGTTTAAGCCGGATCCTAGTATTGTACAGTGTAGATTTTGTCTCTTTGCATTTGTATTCGGTCGGAATACAAATATGGGTATGTAAATACAGTCGCAGGGTTTTCCTGTAATTTATTACGGGATCAGTTTTTTGAAGTTGCCAGTTTGTATTCAGTTTCGGCCAGTTTTCCTTTGTTCCTTCACGGCCGGATTTTTCTGATGGAGGGGCTAATTTGCAAATGTGCAAATTAGCTATTTGGAGGGTGTTATTTGTAAATGGGGGATTATGATGGTTCAAGCATCTTTGCTTTTTCTTTCATCATTTCCTTGCATTAATGAGAAAGGATGAGATAAAAGTTGATTTTGATATTGATGTGAGACTTGCTTTTGGCTTATGGTCACCATTCCTTTTACTACACTCACCTCCCTTGTATCTTTTCCTCTCTCGTTAGTCATGGCCGGCCACTACTAGAGGATGAGGGAAATTTCATTTTGGGTGTGGGAAATTTCTTCATCTCATTCCATGCTTGTATCAAAAATCTCAAAGCTCATTTCCTCTTGCTCATTGTTCATTCCACCTCCATCATGGCAACTTCTCAACCCTAATGAGACAAAACTTTCTTCACTTCAACTACAGTATTCTTGGACACGTCGACTCGCCATCTTCATGCCCGAGTTGCCTCGGTCTAGAGGTGGGAGCTCGTAATAGAACCCGGCGATGTGGTGCCCGTTCCGACGAGGAGATGAAGACCGGAGATTCCGCGAGGAGATCGGAGTGGAGGCCGAAGACCGAAGGACACGTATCGCTCGGTATAGCTTTCTACCTATCTTCTAGTTTGCTAGGATTAGGTTAATGGCCCGATCCGGGTTTATAGTGCGCGGTAGTGCCGGTTTACAAGTTTTGTAAAAGTTTTGTTTCCGCAATTTGGCCTCGGATTGACGGCCGGGGCGCTGCCGTGCACTTACATTGGTATCAGAGCCACGCCATTAACCTAGTCTAGCTTGCTCTAACGTGTTTACAAGTTCAATCGAACGGATTTTCCAAAAACCGCGTTTCCATGTCATGTTTCTGTCGAATTTTTACAGTGCTCAAAAAATTATTTGGTACATTGTAAAAATACGTGCAGGGTTTTTTATGCATTCTGTGAAAATTTGGTAGGCTGAAGTTACTGTAGAGCGGCGAATCAGCGGCCAAAACCACCTTTTGGCCGCAAATCCGCCACCGAAATTTGGCTTCACTGCATCAAATTTTTACAGTGGCTCTCTGACATGGAAATAAGGTTCCTGGTATATTCTTTTAGGGCCCAGATGTATTTGAGTGCTACAGTTGTGCTTTGGGCCCGCTTCGGGAAATTTAGTCGATCGAAAAATTTTAAACATGTTAGTTCACAGTATTTACATTATATCTGCGACCGTGAATGTCATTTGATCGGTAAATCCTGTCTAACTGCTATAGCCCATTTAGACGGATTTGCGAACGTGACGTTCACGTTGATGTTCTGTGTTGTGCTGTGATGTTGCGGATTGGTCGTGGGGGATAGCCTGGATGCAATAGTAGTACAGTTTGGTTTTATTATGTACATTTGATATTGCGGGGTGAGCGTCTACCATGTGGACTGCCGTCACTGCCTGTTTGTATATTATTCTTTTGGGGCACGACCGGGCTGAGGTCGATGTACCCGTTGTATGTATATTTTACTTTCTGTACTAGATTTACCCCGCGAAGGGGTGCACGGGTAGCCGGGTTCTAGAAGGCAACGGGCCCGCATCTCATGGTGTTGAGACAGAGGGGGCTTCACTCTAGAATTGGCGGGCTATTCGCCGCACTCGTAGGGGTACAGGTTGACCCAAGGAGGGGTGCTCAAGTTACCGGATTCCGTGAAGTGCTGGGTGGTCCATTCACGTTGTTGAAAGGGGCTGCCTCGCTTTAGGTTTTGGCGGGTAACTTGCCGCGCCCGTAGGGGTCTAGGACTTTATTGCACAGGCTATCCACACGACCAGGGGAACGTCGGGTTTCAGTATCGGCTCTATGAAACCCGGGGATCCCAGATATCTGTATTGTTCTGTGATGCTTATTACTTTTCTGTGATGTTGCATTTTATCATGCCTTGAGTGAATATTATATATTGATATATATACTAGTAGATGTTGTATATGTTTTGCATCCGCGCTAGTCCAGTCCCCGCTCTGTCGCCAGTTAAGTAACCTAACGGGTGATGACGGGACCCAGTGGCGAATGCGGATGGCATATACGTACATCATTATTTTCGTTCTTTTGTGGTGTGATCAATTGATGGGACTGCATTGATTCGGATCAATGCAAGCTAAACAAACCTATTCTGATGTTGTTGGAACAATTTTTAAAAAGCTGTTATTGCAAGGGCGTTCTCTTTTGTTTTGCACATTGGTATTCGGTTATGAATATCCAGCACCTCAGTCGATGAGGCAAGGGCCGAGATCACTTCACCGGGAGTGACCCCTTGGACAGAAGTTTGGGTCAGGGCAATAACTTCACTATAGTCGTTTACTTTTGCTTTGCATCGTGGTATTCAGTTGGAATATCCTGCACCTCATTCCACGGGGAAAGAGCCGAGATCCTTTCACCGGGAGTGACCTCTTTAGCAAAGGTATTCGCCACTATATTTTTATAGAAGCTATCCAGTTCCTTCAACGATATCAAGTTCATTACGTTAAAGGTTTTTCACCGAAAACCATTCGTAGCCCTCCGTCATTTTAGACGGGTAGCACGTAGTATTCATGCTATGTTTGTTGGTCTTAGTCAAGGCATAGTGTATGGTAGCTGCTTGTTACCTTTCTGCTTCATAGATAGATGCGTTGGTTTGGGATAGTCGTATAGCCTTGTTGGCCCTAGTCAAGGGCTTGTACGGGTGGGTTCAAATTAACCTGGACAATGATGGGTAGAACTTGACATGTGACTTATGATTTGTTGGCCTTAGTCAAGGTCATAAGAGCATGGGGCAAAAATCACATCGGGAGTTTCTAAAGAAACTGAAACTTGCCAGATATGCGCATACCTTCTGGAGTGTGATAACGTGAGCGGATTCCGTCACATTATCATGCGATGATAGTTGGATCCCGATTCTTACTGATGAGTTGGTTTACTCCTCGGGTGATCCCGACTAATTCTTCTTTCAGGTTTGGGGAAGAATTTGACGTTACAGTAGGAGGTTTCCTGATTAGATAAATTGATAACCATTCTGATCTAGGTTAAAGTGCACGCTGAGTGTTTCTTTTCTCTCTCTCTTTGGCAGCGACCATGGCCCGACCCTAGACTATGACTCAGTGACCAAGTTGACTGAACCTTCTTAAACACTGGCTTTTGGATTGTCAGAGTTGCATACCGCATTGCCACTCCTACTTTTACCCTTTTCTATAAGACACCCCGTATTACTACGAACATCCACTTCCATTGGATAAAACCATCGCATGTTTATATATGAACTCGAAGGAATTTATTCGAGGATGGTTTCCGGTTCTGGAGAAAACGAATAGGACTATTCAGTTGTCTTTTCCTTTTACCTTCTCTCAGGTTGCGAGTGCTCCTTGGATTAGGACAGTACACCTATTACGCAAATTGGATAGTCTTCTTCCAATCCATAGGCAGGTGCTGACCGGTAGGGAATGAAGAAAACCAATTAGCCTAAACGGTGTACAGAAGGTATTAAGTTAAGATAAATAAAGGGATTAGAAGGAGGGCAAAGTAAACTGCGACTGTTATTCACGACCAAACCAAGTATTTCATTACCACTCCCACTTCACCTTTGTATTTCTCCAGGACACTCCGTATCACTACGAAGACCCACAGTTTATTAGATATTCCATCATATGGTTATATACGAACTCGAAAGGAACTTATTCCAGTTCGGGGATGGATTCTGGTTCAGGAGAAATAGGAATAAGGTTTTATTCAGTTGTCTTTTATCTTCACCTTCTCTCGTATTGCGAGTGCTCCTAGGATTAAGGCAGCACACCCATTATGCTTATTGGATAGTCTTCTTCCAAACCATAGGCTGGTGCCAAACGGTAAGGAAGGAAGAAAACCATTTAGCCTAAGAGGGTGTACAGAAGGTAATGACTAAAGACATATGAAGGGATGTGGAGATGTGGCATAGAAATATACGGTTACAGTTGTGAATCTGGATAATGGAAGAGGCATTACTAGGAATACCAGGATACCCCTACGAAACATTTCAATGTTTCAGTTTCACCGTGTACTGTTAATAGAAAACTGATTTCCCAATTAGACACTTGCTCCAGGGTATGTATTTACCAGGTATGATTCTCACATCTGTATCGTTTTGCAGATGCTGAGTGTGAGTAAGTTATTGGGAATTAGGTGATTGTCCTCATTATATCGGGATTCGTTGTAATTGGTGATATTTGAGGAAATCGCCTGGGCTGTTTGCTGGACGGCAAATATTTGGTTTTGAATATCCGTCGTTGTGCACCAATTTCAAATTGATATATCTGTACGTCTATTTTTATAGAGTGAGATATACCTTTTTGAAATTATGTTTATGACATTTAGCTATATCAGTGGATGGTTAGGTAAGGAGTATTAAACAGCGGTGTAATTCTTCATAACCATAAGTACAGTTTTCAATCTACGGCACGCAGGGAATGAGTTATTAGACTCAGGGGACTTATACAGAGTATTGTATATTGTCCAGTGTCCATTAGGACAGAGGGGTTGATCCTCGTACTATATTCTGTTTACTTGTGACTTCTCTAGTTCTTAGACATGTGTTTCGTAGAAATGCAAGGTCTAAGTTTTGAGGAGTTATAGGTATAAGAATAAAGTAGAGAACCAGATGTTGCAAGTATCAGTTTTCTTCAAGGTAATCGAAGATGTAAATACTTGTGTATGGTATTCAGTTGATAGTAATAATTAAGAGAACTTGCTTCTCTTTCAGATTACTCATAATTGGACGCACTCCTAAGTTGAGCAACGCTGATCGGCCTTTCTCCATTTACTTGACATGCACTGGAGACAGCTGCATGATTTGAATCTGGTTCAATTAAATCAGTGCCTCTATTTCTGTATTGGATATAGAACAGTTCATATCTTGACATTGTTAAGATACGGGGAGTTGTCCAGCTTATGCTTAAAACCAGACTCTGGATGACTCAAGGCACGCTTCAGTAATGGTTGTTTGTGGGTTGACCCAGGCTATGACGAGGGTTGACTTTCTACCATATGGAAGATCAATAGTGATATTGTTCTTGACTCGCCACAGTTTTAACAAAAATGGATTTTTTCAGAAAACAGTAGTGGGAGTATGGTAAAATTGGAAGTGATTCCAGAACCGCAAACGATTACTGAAAATTTGATAAGAACTTAAAGATTCAATCTAACTTGACATTCCATTGGCCACTTCGCAGATATGGTGGGTAATCTCAGGCACCCGAGAGGTACTCCGGTAGCCTCAAGGACGGTGACAGGGAGGTTCTTGTTTACCCAGACTTGCCATTGTTGTTGTTCCAAGCTGTGAGACCCGGCAGGAGGATGACTATAGCGTCGTTCTGAACTAGCTTTAGAAGTGTACGTCTATATGACTCTGCCAGAGGGTTGTCATAGTCAGTGGGAGCAGCGGAAGCATAGTGGACAAGTGGCTTATGTCTATTTATAGACTAAAGCAGATATAGCGGAGATAGATCATCTATTTCTGATGTGACAGTCATAGGTTTGACTTCATCAGAATAGGGGATGGATCTGTTAAGAAGGTAGTAGGGTGTGATATCCTGGTATTTGGATGACATACACAGAGTAGGAAGTGAAATTCCTATACTACGGTCGGTTATACTTTGGTCGTCCCACAGTGGTTTCTCCATATAAGACTTAGATATTATATCAGACATTCTGGTTACTGGATCTATGGTTTTAGATCTAGATTTGGGAAGTGTCCCAATCAGGGTACTTAGACAGCATTCTAAAGGTATTTAGAATGGATGACTCCTGGCACGGTAGTATACCTGCAGGTGATGGAGTCACCCTCTCTAAAGGTGTCTTACAGACTAAAGGGGAGAAGGATGTGCATGATTGGCAGATCACTTGCTTGGGCAATTGAGTCAATCATGAGATGTCAAGTACCACACGAGATGTTGTTTTTGCAGTAGGTGCAATAAGTTGATATTGATCCAATCCTGGAGAAACGATCGGAAGCAGTTTTAGAACATAAGTGGATGTTCTAGGGATATGATAACGACAGCATCATTCGGGAGATGGTTATCATTCCAGGCTTCCAAGGTGACCTGGATGACAGAGTGGCTGTCAGAGTTATAGTTTTTCCTCTGACAAGGGGCAGTAGTTTAGACAGGAGGTCCAAGCGGATACTGAGGGAGGCATGGCGCAGGATACTGATTAAGTTCAGTTGACGATACAGTCTAAGAAGTTTGGATTTGGAGTTCATTTATAAGCTAGGTCCCATCAGATATCTAGACATATTCTAAGACAGGTATTGCTCATTTCGGGAGATGGCTTTCTCCGCGAACTTGAGATAAAGAGAGACATAGAAAGAAACATCAGAGCGGATCCACTCACTGAGGCTATTCCTCGAACGCAATGGTTTCGCAAACGAGCTTTGTGAGACTGACTAGTAGAGGAGTTGGGTGTTCGGTATCACACGGGTTGTGAGTATGCGATATCGCAATAATTAGCCTTGAGTGCAAGTGGGAGATTGTTGGAGATAGTGCCCTCAGAGTCAATTATTCGATCACAGGCACGTGATTACAATGATTGAGGGAAGACCTACACCGGTAGGACAGTCTTACTCAAGATGATAGTATGCTATCTGGTTTATCTTTATCATCGTGTACTGCTTTAGGTGACCTTATAAGTCGCTATTACATGTTTATAGAGCCCTTAGGATTCTTGCTTGACTACCAGCAGTATGAGGGCGATCATATACGTGGGAGCTGGGGTCTATAAGCACATCCTTAAAAGGTCCTTAGTCGTGGGAGTTTTCGAGACAGGGCATCGATACTCCAAAGTAGACTAGTGTATACAGTCGAGACCCCGACGAGGGGCGGTGGCCTGTCTCACAAGCCACTGGTGTCAGTTGGTTCACCTAAGATGTATACAGGTGCTCATTCGGTTATGAATACACTGGACAGGACTCGCCGGGAACATGCTAGTTGGTCTTATACCAGACGTCAGATAGCAGTTCCATGGTGATATGTATACAGGTTTGTTCATCGACCTGAGATAGTCATTTGTCTCGTGTGAGTTCCCACTGTACTTTGATTACTACCCTACCACGCTCAAAGGAGTCGTGCAAACAGGTTTTAGTTGGATACAGTCCCGAGCCACATGGAGGTAGTGAGCGGATTTTCAGGGGTTCGTCTCTCCCGGTATTGGGGGTGAGGTCGCGCTGTGTCTAGGAGAGCCATTACACGAAGTCCTTGGCCAAGACAAGAGATTTACTGGTAGGTATTCCAGTAATATCTCAGGGTGTTCTGGACTACACTCCGACACAACTTGTACCGCTATTGGGGGTCTAACTTTTACCAACCCCCTAAGCCCGCCATGCGATACTCATAGACGAACGGACCGGACTATATGGATATTGTTACTGACAGGCTCAGTAGGGTGTCAGGATGAGTTCGCTCATCGACGTCTCTTTTGGTCAATACCTGGTAGCCCGTTACGTATGGCTAATACCTCTGACGTGCTAGTGGTTAAATCCACAACCAAGGTATTGACGAGTCTTTAGAGTCCCCCACAGACAGTTTCTCAAGTTTCGGGCGAAACGCTGTAGAGGCCGTATGGAAATATGGCAGGGTTCGATCAGACACGTGCGGTATTGCACGGATCATGATCGGACGGATAATACTAGCGGGCTTTTGTTCAAGCCGGATCCTAGTATTGTACAGTGTAGATTTTGTCTCTTTGCATTTGTATTCGGTCGGAATACAAATGCGGGTATGTATATACAGTCGCAGGGTTTTCCTGTAATTTATTACGGGATCAGTTTTTTGAAGTTGCCAGTTTGTATTCAGTTTCGGCCAGTTTTCCTTTGTTCCTTCACGGCCGGATTTTTCTGATGGAGGGGCTAATTTGCAAATGTGCAAATTAGCTATTTGGAGGGTGTTATTTGTAAATGGGGGATTATGATGGTTCAAGCATCTTTGCTTTTTCTTTCATCATTTCCTTGCATTAATAAGAAAGGATGAGATAAGAGTTGATTTTGATATTGATGTGAGACTTGCTTTTGGCTTATGGTCACCATTCCTTTTACTACACTCACCCCCCTTGTATCTTTTCCTCTCTCATTAGTCATGGCCGGCCACTACTAGAGGATGAGGGAAATTTCATTTTGGGTGTGGGAAATTTCTTCATCTCATTCCATGCTTGTATCAAAAATCTAAAAGCTCATTTCCTCTTGCTCATTGTTCATTCCACCTCCATCATGGCAACTTCTCAACCCCAATGAGACAAAGCTTTCTACACTTCATCTACAGTATTCTTGGACACGCCGACTCGCCAACTTCGTGCCCGAGTTGCCTCGGTCCAAAGGTGGGAGCCCGTAATTGAACCCGGCGATATAGTGCCCGTTCCGACGGGGAGATGAAGACCGGAGATTCCGCGAGGAGATCGGAGTGGAGGCCGAAGAACGAAGGACACGGATCGCTCGGTATAGCTTTCTACCCGTCTTCTAGTTTGCTAGGATTAGGTTAATGGCCCGATCCGGGTTTATAGTGCGCGGTAGTGCCGGTTTACAAGTTTTGTAAAAGTTTCGTTTCCGCATTTTGGCCTCGGATTGACGGCCGGTGCGCTGCCGTGCTCTTACAATAATAATGATGAATATTGCAACCATGGTTAAACAAACCATTGTAGAGATTTAACTAGGGCTAGGGTTTGGGTTGAGTTAAAGATGAGTCACTTTAAAATATCTAACACAAAACAAAAAGAAACCTTCTAGAAGGTTCATGAATATACTGACCCAAATCAAACCCTAACCTTGTTTAATCTCCACTAAATATGCATTAGTTATCATATCATGTTACAATATTATATATCACATATATAATATTTATTGTAACAAAATAAAATAATACAATTAACATATATCGCATATATATCAAAGTATTACCCGAGTGAGAAAAAGAATCTTTTAGTGAGCTAATATTAGTTAATGTAATTTAATATATCATATATATTATTATACATTAAATTATCAAATCAACACTTGATCCGACAATCCAGCTATATTGTATATAACCGACTAATATATCATTTTACCGATCATCGAATCAACACTTGATCCGATGACCCGGCTGATATCAAATATCGCGAGAATAGAATACGGTATCTCATATCGCATTATCCTCAGTCCTGCACATATCACATATGTGCCCCTACTCCGTTTTGCCTGAACCAAGAAACCTCTGTGTAGGACTCTAAAGAATCGTCAATACGCCGGCAGTTGGTGATGATCATATCAAACACCCACAAGCTGCAAGCGGTCAGCTAAATGTAACAGCCACCCAGGTATTGAGCGCTCAGAAGATCAACAAGCAAGCCTGTACATTCTCCTGTGAATCCAATCAGTAACACTCCCGTAAAGTCCGGTCTCGTCGTCTGATATGTCACATATCTCACCTAGGGGTGGTAAACGTCAGACCCCAATAGCTCGATAAGTCGTGTCGATATGAGGCCTATAATAGTTCGAGAAACTACTGATAACACTTACCAGTAAATCTCAGCAACCTTGGCCAGGGATTTCCAATTATAGCCAATCGAACACAGCACAACATCAACTCCCTATACCGGGAGAGACGAATCCCCTCCTATCGCTCATTGCCTCCATGTGATTCGGGACTGTACCCAAAAGCCACCTTTTTGCACGCCCTCTTGGACGTGGTATGATGGAAATCAAAGCACAGTGGGAATCACACAAGACTCTATGACGATCTCGGGTCAACAGACTACTCTGTACTAGTGTCATCGAAGAACTGCCATCTGACGTGTGGTATAATACCATCTGGGAGTTCTCGGCGAGTCCGTCCAGTGTACCCAGTCTCTACTGAGCACCCGTACACCATCCTTGATATCAAACACCGATGGATATGGGATCATCCATCGCCCATCATATGGGTCAAGATGCGTATACGCTAGTCTACTCTGGTGTATCGATGCCCTGTCTCCATACACCCTCGACTAGGAACAGTTATAGGATGTACTCGTCGACTACCGTGGCCACACTAGTATGATCTCATCATAGTCCCAGTAATCGAGTACATATCCTAAGGGCTTTATCAACATGTAACATAGAGACAATCAAAGTACATGTTAAGATAAAAAGCAACCAGATAGCGTACTATCATGTCGAGCAAGAAAGTCCTCCCTATATATGTCCAAGCATCCATTACAATATACATCATATGTACAGTAATGGCCTCTAGGCATACATATAACTAACACCGCCGATCTAGTAGGGTTTCTCATCCACCTGAGAGATACTACGGTTTTCTCATTGATGGTGGGAGCGATGATTGCATCATGGAAGATGATGACCCAACTAGTTTCGAGCAGGCCATCACGAGTGGTGACTCTGTGAAATGGCTGGATGCAATGCGATCTGAGATGGAATCCATGTACACCAACAAAGTATGGACTTTGGAAAATGCTCCTGAAGGGGTAAAACCAATTGGGAGCAAGTGGATCCTTAAAAAGAAAATTGGTGTGGATGGAAAAGTTGAGACTTTCAAAGCTAGACTTGTTGCAAAGGGTTTTCGTCAACAACCAGGTGTGGATTATGACGAAAGCTTTTCTCCAGTGGCTACGCTTAAGTCCATCCGGATCTTACTTGCCATTGCTGATACCATGACTACGAAATCTGGCAAATGGATGCTAAGACCGCCTTTCTAAACGGTGATTTAGAAGAGTGCGTGTACATGACTCAGCCAGAAGGCTTCATAGATAGTAGGAGCAGCGGAAAGGTGTGCAAGCTGTTTAAATCCATTTATGGGTTAACGCAAGCATTGCGGAGTTGGAACATCTGTTTTGATGTTGTAGTCAAAGAGTTTGACTTCATCAAAAATATAGATGAACCTTGTATTTATAAGAAGGTTGTAGAGAGTAAGGTTGTATTCCACGTATTGTACGTGGATGAAATACTCTTGATAGGAAATGATGTTCCTATGCTGCAAACAATCAAGCTCTTCTTATCACGAAGATTCTTAATGAAAGATCTAGGTGATTCCTCCTGCATATTGGGAATAATGATCTATAGAGATAGATCTAAACGGATACTGGGATTGTCCCAATCCAGGTACATTGACACCATACTAAAGAGGTTTAGTATGGAAGAATCCAAGCGTGGGAACCAACCCATGATCAATGGACTCACTCTCTCCAAAGAGATGTCTCCCAAGACTGATTTGGAGAGAGCTCGCATGCAAGGGATACCCTATGCTTCGGCAGTAGGCTCTATCATGTATGCGATGCTATGTACCAGACCCGATGTAGCATACTCACTAAGTGTAGTGAGTCGGTATCAATCAGATCCTGGAGAGAGTCACTGGGCAGCTGTGAAGAACATTCTCAAGTACTAGCGAAGGACTAAGTAGATGTTCTTGGTGTATGGTAACGGAGAACTCCAGGTGGAGTCCTTTACCGATTCCAGCTTCCAAAGTGATAAGGACGACTCTAAGTCGCACTCGGGATTTGTCTTTACCCTCAATGGAGAGGCGGTATGTTGGAAGAGTTCCAAACAGGATACCGTTGCAGACTCGACGATGGAGATTGAATACATCGCTGCCAACGATGCTGCCAAAGAGGTTGTCTGGATAAAGAAGTTCATTAGTGAACTTGGTGTGGTTCCATCCATTGAGCATCCAATACCTCTGTATTGCGATAACAATAGAGCTATGGCTTTAGCCAAGGAACCCAGGTCACATCAAAAGTCCAGACATATTTTGAGGCGGTATCACCTGATCAGGGAGATAGTTGATCGCCGGGAGATCGAGGTCAGGAGAGTATATACGAAGAACAACACTGCGGATCCACTCATGAAGGCCATTCCCCAGATACAGTTTGAGAGATTATTCGGGATGCTAGGTATGAGATACTACAGCAGCCGGCCTTAGTGCAAGTGGGAGATTGTTAGTTTTGTATATGCCCTAGAGGCCGTTGTTGTACATATGATGTATATTATGATGGATGCTTGGATATATATAGAGAGAACTTTCTTGCTCGTCATGATAGTATGCTATTTGGTTTCACTTTATCTTAACATGTTGACTTGTATTGGTTTACTGTCTTACTCTCACATGTTGATAAAGCCCTTAGGATCTATACTCGACTATTGGGACTATGATGAGATCATACTAGTGGGGCTACGGTAGTCGATGAGTACATCCTATAACTGTTCCTAGTCGAGAGTATATCGAGACAGGGCATCGATACACCAGAGTAGACTAGCGTATACGCATCTTGACCCATATGATGGGCGATGGATGATCCCATATCCATCGGTGTTTGACATCAAGGATGGTGTACGGGTGCTCAGTGGAGACTGGGTACACTGGACGAACTCACCGAGAACTCCCAGATAGTGATATACCACACGTGAGATGGCAGTTCTCCGGTCACACTGGTACAGGGTAGTCTGTAGACCCGAGATCGTCATAGAGTCTTGTGTGATTCCTACTGTGCTTTGATTTCCGCCTTACCACGTCCAAGGAGGCGTGCAAAACGGTGGCTTTTGGGTACAGTCCCGAATCACATGGAGGCAATGAGCGATAGGAGGGGATTCGTCTCTCCCGGTATAGGGAGTAGATGTTGTGCTGTGTTCGATTGGCTATAACTGGAAGTCCCTGGCCAGGGATGATATAAAGATTTACTGGTAAGTGTTACCAGTAGTTTCTCGACCCGTTATGAGCCTCACATCAACACGACTTATCGGTTACTGGGGTCAGACGTATACCACCCCTAGACTAGATATGCGACATATCAGACGAAGAGACCGGACTGTACGGGAGTGTTACTGATTGGATTCACAGAAGAATGTACAGGCTTGCTTGTTGATCTTCTGATTGCTCAATACCTGGGTGGCTATTACGTTTAGCTGACCGCTTGCAGCTTGTGGGTGTTTGATATGATCATCACCTGCTACCGGCGTATTGACGATTCTTTAGAGTCCTACACAGAGGTTTCTTGACTCAGGCAAAATAGAGTAGGGGCACATATGTGATATGTGCAGGACCGAGGATAATGCGATATGAGATACCGTATTATATTCTCGCGATATTTTGATATGAGCCGGATCATCGGATCAAGTGTTGATTCGATGAATCGGTACATGATATATTAGTCGGTTATATTCGATATAGCCGGATTGTCGGATCAAGTGTTGATTCGATAATTTAATGTATAATAATATATATGATATACTGCATTACATTATCTAATATTGGCTCGCTTTATTATTTCTTTTTCTCACCGGGTAATACATTGATATATATGCGATATATGTTAATTGTATTATTTTCTATTGTTACAAATATATAATATAAATATGTGATATATATTATTGTAACATGATATGATTACTAATGCAACATGTTTTGTGGATATTAAACAAGGTTATAGTTTGAATTGGGTTAGTTCATTCATGAACCTTCTAGAAGGTTTTCTTTTGTCATGAGTTAAGATATTATGGTTGATATTTTCTAGTGACTCATTGTTTAACCCAACCCAAACCCTAGCCTTAGTTAATTCTCTACATGGGTTAGCCTAGTCATGGTTGGCCATGGTTACATTATTAATCATATATCATTTCATTATTCATAACAAAAGGATTAATGCATTATTTCTTCTTCTTCTTCAACCTTGAGCTTTGAGAAAGCTTACTAGGTTTTCATTTTGTGATGTTTAAGTGTGAGAATTTGATATAAAAAGAAAGCATAAATACTACTCCATCATCCTCATCTAATCTAGCCAATTAGGTTAGGGTGTTCACCTCATTAGAGTGAGAGAGCTTGAGTTATAGAAAGTTCGACGTAGATCATCAGAGAAAAGGAACACTACAAGCTAGCATGGATCGTTCAAGTTGTGGAGCCTCTCTTGAGTCCGGAAAATCGTGGATCGCGGCGAAGGGACTTCTACTCGGAGCTTATGAAGCGAAGGA